>WKFP01014811.1:276815-293087 GCA_011057875.1 Pterocles orientalis
TTAATGAAAAACTTTTTTTTTTTTTTTTTTTTAATTTTATTTATTCCTTTTTGCATCTCGGCGACGCGCAGCCCTCGCGGCGAAGGTAAGCATGTGATTCCAATTTGAAATGAAAAGTCATGTCTGAATAACAGACCAGCATTCTCATTTCCTAATACTCTGCTTTTTTTACTACTTTGCATTCAACTGTGAAAAGTCTTTTAAAACTCTGAACAGCAGTAAAACTTGAATGAATTTTTGACCCATTATTGCATAGCGGGTGCGCTTTCCAAGTTGGAGAGACTGCCAAGTTCTCCCCACCTAATATTTCCACTTTAATTGTGCCACTTGAGAAATTTACGTGCCTCAAAATATGGCATGAATCTTACGCTTATTGCAGTATCATTAGCAGCAACATTTAAGCAACATCTGTGTGCTATAGAACTAATTGAAGTAGCAGAAGTGGCAGCTGTAAATCCACAGGAAGATGGCAGTTTGCACCCAGCACTGCTGAGTTAGCGGGTAACTGTCAGCCTGTTCCTGCAATCTGCTCTCGAGGACTACGGTACAGGCACACAATGTCCAAAAAAATACAGCGACTAGGCTAATGATCCTATTAACCACTTTGCTGCACCAATTTGGCTGTTTTTCCAGTTTCCTTGTTGAATTTCATTATATATTTCACCCTTCCAGTAAAAAGTCCAGTAGGAGATGCGTTCGCTTTTAAGCCGCTCGCTTCAGGGAGCGATGCCCCTTCTCGGTTGAATTAACGTGCAAAAAAAAAAATTTTTTTTTTTTCTTTTAAATTCCGTATTTTTCTCCGTCTTTTCCATTGTTTAATTTTTCTTCATCACGCGCGCCTCAGCGAAAAAGAACTTTTCCCAACTGTTAAGGCTGGTATTTAACGCAATGACATTTTCCTCCCCGGGATGTAACATTTTCAATAATCAATAAAGCCGGGGGGATAAGGAGGAGGAGGAAAAAGGCTGAAATCTTTTTTTTTTTAGGTGCACGAGTTAAAGCACATCTTCATCCCAGCCAGGGATGCAGCACACGTGGTTTGCAGCACACCGGCACCGCCGCTGATTTAACTAATTAGTAATTACGGGAGGAGGAGGATGTTTGAAGCAGCGTGTCCTGGTATTACCGCGTAATCCAGGCACCGGGGTTCAGAGCATCGTGGAGCATCACCGCTATTCCCATCTTCTTCTTGGGTGGTGGGGAAAAGCAGGTTTAGAAACCTTAGAAATGAACACGGGAAAGATAATAAAAGCTCAATATAAATAAAAGATCAAAGTTAAATATAAATCCTTTGGTGCAGAGGGGTTTTTCCAGACCACCCGCCACGCCCAGCGCATCCCACGGTGGTCCCCAGCCGTGGCACAGCCCTTGGGAGCCAGGAAGGGGCCGGAGGAGCCCCTCGCCGCGGTGTGTTTGCCAACAGCCCCACTTCATTAGCCACCCGGCACGTCCGCCATGTGACAGCCCGGGAGCCGCCGGTATTTGTCGTCTTAATGCACAAGTACTCGGGGACTGAACTGATCAGGAAAAAACTGTTCGGAATCGGCTGAACTACACGCTTAGGGTGGCGCGGACCGGCGCGGTATTGAAAATCAATAGTCACGTGGCGGTGTAAAGGTTAGAGGTCTCCTGAATTAACTTTCTAGTACTAAATTACCAGCCCTTGGGTTTTTTATTAATTTATTTATTTATTTATCTATTTATTTTCCCGTTTTGTAATGACTGGAGAGATGCGTCGGCTTCAAAGATGCACAGCTTGTGCTCAGAGTAAGAGAAAACCTTAATACTCGGCGGGAGGATTCAGATGGAAGGTGTTTCTCATGAGCAATTGGGAAGGCAAAGAGCAATGCCAAACATCACAATAAGGCTGTGGGCATTACGAGGAGCCTGAAAACAAAATTACAGCTCTAGTATTTTCACCCGTGTCTCTACAGTGCCTGTACTTGTGTGATGTACTACACTTAACGCATGTTTTCATTTTAAGGACATCTAGGAAATATGAAGTAGCAGTATTATTGGAAATATTTCCTCATCGGGAATGAACAAATAATAATGTCACAAATAAACCGAACATCTAGAGTCAAAGCTTGGGAATACTTACGCGTTGCTTTTCACCCATGAGCATAGTGCACTCCCGAGGGCTGCTCCGGCGTGTAGCTACTCACACGTGGAAGCATCTTCACGACTGGTCTTTAGCTCCTCTGCTTGCAGGCGCTGCAAAACCCAAATCACTTTTTACTTCACTGAATAGATTGCTTATTTAAATTTATTCCACTGTTTCCCATCCCCTCGTTTCCATTCCCCTAGGTACACCGGCATCTTGAGTTTCAACATCGAATATTTGCAACCTGGGTTAGCCCTCGTCGGAACGGTGAACAGGGAGCCCACTGGAGCCAATTCCCACGTGGCAAATACACCGAGGGACAATCTGCTGGGGGGACCACCAACTGTGCCCATGAACCAGCCCTGGCAGGGCAACGAGCACCAGCCGCAGGCAGCTGGACGCAGCGGCAAGGAGCTCCTCAGGATGCTCCACACCCACCTTGCCAGGGGACCAGCCCAGTGGGCAGGGGTGGCCTCGGGTTTTGTCGCCGTTGTGCTGGATGTCCACCTTGGGTGACCGCACTGTAGGAAGATCTGAAGGAGCCACCCACGCTTTGGAGCAGCAGGTTGTGGAGACTTTACAGGGGAAAAAAAACCTTCCAGGAATTTTAGACACTGCTAAAGCTTTTTCTTTTTGGGTTAGAAGCAGCTCTCCAAAGCCTTATTTCTAGAAATGCTCAGCTGTTTTACAATTTATTGACTGCATGCGGCGGAAATTTGATTTTCTCTTATCATGGCACATCCATCTATGGGTGCACCATCCCAGGAAGGGGCAGCCGGATGCTCGTCAGCCACGTTTCATCGCTGGGGCTGGGACAGGAGCACGGTTCCAGACCATGTGTTTGCCGTGGTTCAGTTTGCCGACGCTGCAGCAGCCGTGGGTGGCAGGCGGCGCTGGAAACGCAGCGGAGCGAGCGGTGGCATGTGCAGAAGGACACGCGCCGTCAGACGTACTGACGCGTGAAACACGGCGCCTGCTTTTGAGAAGTGCTTGGGCGCATTAAACATCATCACCTCACCGTACGCAGCAATCAAGTCCAAAATATGGGGAAAAGATCTGAGATGGCCACTCAGGACTAACTACTGAACTAAAGGAAGAACTTCTAAAAAACCTCCACATTGCACATTGTAATATTTTGCCAGGCAAACGTCAAGTCTCTTGTTTTAAAAATAAATGGTGAACTTTGGAGGGGTTCAAGGCCAGGCTGGATGAGGCTTTGGGCAACCTGGGCTAGTGGGAGGTGTCCCTGCCCACGGCAGGGGGTGGCACTGGATGGGCTTAAAGATCCCTTCCAACCCAAACCACCCCATGATTCTATGAACGTATCCTTTCCAGCTCTGGCATTCCCAGGCTCTCTGTTTATAAGCCCCAGATCCATCCCTGCCATCAACACGTCCAACTTCTGTTCATCGTGTTTATTTCCCAGTGCCTTCCACCCACCGTGCCGAGGCCACCTCCGACCCGAATGTGAAGGCTGTGACCATGCCCCATGTACAGTCCCAAAACTTTAACCTAAGAAACCCATCACATTTTGATGAAAAAAACTCGACAGAAGGATGAAAGACCATGTTGTAACTAATAAAATAAAATCCTGCTGCTTGGACACTATCTCAGGCAATACTTAAGCACATCCCAATGTCACTCACGTGAAGAGCCGGGCTCCTTAGCATGGGACTCGCCCAAATGGGGTTACATCAAGGGATAAACCAGAAAAACCTTTCTCTGTTCATCCGAGATTTCTGCTATCATAAAGTTTTGATTAGACAGTATATATGTTATATTACAGATAAAAGTTTCCAGTGGAGTTGTTCCTCAGCCACTGTATTGTACAAACCTGCAGATCACTGATGCGTTGCATGGGCACAGGAAGAGCTGGCACTGTCACGGGTGATGTTTTGTGCAAAAAAAGACCTAGAATTTTAAAAATACCATTTAAAAGCACAGCTTGAACTAACACCTTCTGGTTTGCACATAAGCAAACCAATCCTATAGAAATGTGAAGATTTATTTTTTTCTAACCCTCGCTCTTTCCTAGCGCACAGTGACCTTACCGTTTATTTCTATCAGCAATCTTATTAATTCCCATACTACTTTCTGGACCATGCTTGCGCTACAGAAATAATTTTAATTGAACATTGATTAAAATAAATGCTTTGTCAGGATATACCCACTCCATCTGGCCGCACTGGCCAGGCATTATTTCCTGGCGGTGTCTGCTTTATGCAATGTCTTCTCCCACAGCTCTCGCTGACGGACCAGAGCTGGTGATTAGATTGTCGTGGCTTTTGCTCGGCAGCGTTTGCTGCCACAGCCCTTTCTGTCTCGCGGACGCACGCTCTCGGCAGGACTCTTTTCCTCTTCTGCTGCACAGAACAGGGTTTATTCTGGAAGAAGGTCGTTAGCCCACCACCCTGACAAAAGGCAGAGATCTTCTATAAATAACCCACCCTGCACGGCCGGATGGGCTGGATCTATTTTTTTTTTTTTTGTGTATATGCATGCTCACAATTACTGAGATAAGAGTTTTGATAAGAAATAAAATACAAATCAAGTTCCCAGCATTAAATTTCAACCCTTGAAAATAAAAGATGACAAGCTTTCCCCCCTTCAGCAGATTCTGGGTGCTATAAAACCCTTTTTTTTGCACACTTGCTCACTTTGCAGCCTATCGTTATTTTTATTGCTGGCATCACGAACAAACACAAAACAAACCGGAGAGGCACAGAATTCAAAACCCAGCAGCATTGTGCAGTTAATTCGCTATTCAGCGTCGTGTCAAAGCACTTTTTTGTTACTTTTGCTGCGATTCATCTTAATGAAAGCCGCTGTTTGTGTCTCCTTCAGCCCCAAACCCCTACACACGCTTCTCTCTTCGGCCAGACCACGTACTTCCCACAACAGGGGAAGTGGTTATTTCTCAAAACTTCAGAAAGCAGCTTAATATCCACCGAAGTGGTTGGGTTTTATTTATTTCTCATCAACAGCCTGTCTGGTCTCCATAACAGTCATTGTGAGAACTCCTCAACTTCTAAAATTTTTTTTCTGTGCTCCATTAATTTTTCACTCTTTCCTTGACAGCCTTGGACACACGCTCCATCAGTATTTTTGGGAGTGTTACTCCTGTTTTTTAGCATTTCTGCTCTGTGTAAAAGCACCTGGAGCTCCCCGCAGGGTCATGCAATGCCTACAAAAGCTTGCACAAGGAGGGTGGATCACCCAATATTTTGTATTTCCAGCAGTGCTGGCAGCGGTGGGCATTGCAGGAGATGGGGGCTTTCCTCTCCCAGGATGGCACACCTCCTCTCGCACGAATACAATATCTCAACGACTTCCAGAGACGCCTCTCGCGTCAAGAAACTGCAGAGCTTGTGGCCTCCGTTATGATATTCCCCCCACAGGGAATTGAGCCACCAGATCATTTTCTCAGGTTGTTTTAGGGTTGCTTGTATTGATATGACCCTTCCCTAAGGGTGAAGAAATCCTTGAGGTCTTTTCCAACCTTAATGATTCTATGGAAAGGATATTTGGAGTCAGCTCAACAGCTCCAAGCCAGCTATCGAGTCCCAGATACAGCTCAACGGCCATGGCATGGTGGAGTTGCTTTGGAACAAACATCTACAAATTAGCTGGGGATTCCAGAAGAAATAAAGATTGTACTTTTTTCCTGCAGAAGGACCCTGACTTGCTCAGCAGCACTGCCCTGGAGGGTAACTCTGCAGTTTCTTTCCTTAAGGCTAGAACAGAAAAATTTTTGGAAGTTTTGGTTTGGGACGTATCTACTCCCCACCTTTGCTTGAGGTGCAATTTTCACAGTCTTGGGTTAGACCTTTTCTGGATAGGTGGACGTGTCCTTGAAAATGAACAGCAGTCTGTAAATGCAGCCGCATTCCTTTGCAGGTGGAAAAGGTCATATTTCAGAGGAATTTATTGAAAGCTTTCAGCCATGGCCAACTGCTACCAGAACACATGGCGCAGTAGAAGGACACGACGTCTCTGAAGACCGAAGAAGCTTTCAAGGGCTTTTAAACCTCTGCAATGACGGGGCTGTTGCAGGTCCAAAAGCAGAAATGAAAACTGAGCAGCAGAGCACCTGATCTACACCCCGGAGGTCACGGTCCCCGGCGGACACTCCCCATGGCTGCCAAACACTTTGCTCAAACCCAAAGGGAACCACGTGCAGAAGGTGACTCAGATAAAGGGACTGTTGGGATGTGAAGGAAGATGTGAAATAAGTCTTACAAAAAAAAAATTAACTTTGGACTCCATCCAAACCCAGAGATTCAACAAGGACCAGAATTGACTTCCAGGAACGTGGAAGCAAGATCCAAGTGTAAGCTGTGAGTAGCCTGATATTCCAGGGTAATGTACATATCCCTAATAACTGACCTCTGAGCGTAGTGGTTACGCGTCATTTTGCAGAGCACTTGAGAAGCAATATTTCCACGAGGATTTAATTTGAAACTGATGGAATAATCTTAATTTAGCAGAATGTCTTCATTCATGGATGGCGCATGGCGTAAAATCAACAATGTATTAGGTTTATTGACTTCTGTTGTCGGGCAATGAGGACTGACCCACAGACACTGGGCACACACTATATTTTTCCTTCTTCTGAAAGCTTTTCTGCAAAATATGGTTGGAGCCTCTCCCGGTCCAAGGAGGTAACGAATTAACTGCAAAAACTTGACATCATTCTTCTGATGGTGATAGCAACAGAGGTCTAGTTTTTCTCAAGGAAGTGTAGATAAACATGATTTTATAATTACATTTTCCTTAATAACTGATTGACATATTTGCTGGTTATCAAGTGACAAAAATGAGTTTTGAGGGAAGACGACCGTAAGCCCAGCTGAGATCCAGATGGGGAGAGTTTTCAAGCTCCAGGACATTCAGATCCACGAGTGGTGCTCAGGACCATGGCGGGGCTTGGTTCACAAGGGGCGTAGGGTCCACGTCCTCATCCAGCTTCCCTGCAGAGGAATGGGGTAGAACAAGACCATGACCACGTCCCGATCTCCGTGGGGCCGGACCAGTCTGACCGTTGGATGGGTCCTGGGACCCTCTTCTGCTGGGTGCCACCATGGCGTACAAAGGATCTACCTTGAGTTTTGCTGCCTTGATGGTGGGCGTTTGTCCAGGAGCATCTAAGGCACAGGCAGGTAACCAGAGTTTGGGGATATCTGTTGCAGAGTAGAATAAACCAAAGGGGTTTTATCGTTTACCACGTAACAGAGAAATAAAATTGAGCAAAAAATTCAATGCAATTTTAACCTGTGTTACGGCAAACACCTCGAATTATTTTATGAACAGAAAAGGCTTCCTGCTTAAAAGGTGAGACAGAAATTTAAAAGGTAACTTGCAATGAAAGTCAAGGTGTGGGGGGAAATATAAAAAAAAAAGAATCCAAGAGGCATCCCTGAGGAGAGGAGGGAGCACAGCAGCGCAGCCATCAGGCACTCAGATGTCAAGACCAGATGATCTGCCCATCATAATTAGAGAGACTTAAAAAAAAATAATCTGAAGGAATCAGGAGATGCCAGGAAAACTTCAGTGGAGCAGCAGCTTTTCACCCAGACAGTGGGAAACGAGGAGGAGAGGAGTCAGAAGGAGGCGGTTCAGAGCAGGGAGAGCGATGCTGAGCTGCCAAACCCTCCCGGGCTCCGCAGTCGACCTGTGATGAATCATTGCACAGACACACACAGCACCGGCCGCCACCACCGCCATCCTCCTCATGCATGTCACAAACTTCAGAATTCCACTTGGAACGAGACAACAGCGAGTTAAATTCCGGGATCACTGTCACCGTGTCACTGCCAGAAGAAGTTGCACGGGGGAACAGTTGGCTACTGGAGCCGTTTGAAGGGAAATGTCAGTTTTCACCGCCTGTGATGTGCGGTAAGTGCCCTGCGATGATCCAGCGGCTCTGACAAGCAGCCGGAGCCGAGTGCTGCTCGGCAAACGCATCCCTGCATCCCGCCCCAGCCTCCTCCCGCAGCCCACCGCACCGAAAAATTCACATTTCCTTCTCTGCAACACCCTTCGTTCCTATGGACAAACCTTCTCTGCGTCTTCCCACGTCCTGGCCCGATTTTCATTCTAATTTTATCTTCTGTTCAAAGGTACGCTCTTCAAAACCATACGGAAACGGTGAGATGTTTCTGAATAAATCGATTAATCGAGATTCGCGTTGACCTCTGGGCAGGTTTCGTCTGAGTAAGGGCTTCAGAATACGATCAATACATTTTGCTGCTAAATACCTGCAGAAGTTGCTCCATAAGGTTGTACGCATCCACACCTGTGACAGGTTCAGTCGATTAGGGAAAAAAATCCATAATGTGCAGAAGAGCCACAGTGTTGTCCAGTACCTGCCCTTCACTAACACCTTTATATACGTTATATATACCTTCGGTCAGATATTTTGGTATTTGAAAGGCAACGCACCCAGTACGCAACGATTTGTGGTTGGGAAGGAAATAGAGTGAAATTCGCGCAGATCTCCAGGAGAGGAGCTCTCCAATGCTTAACTTCAGTTAAACATCAACTCAACCCACCTCGATGTAGAAGCATCCAAACACAGCACTGCCCCAATTTCACCAAATCGCAGCCTTCGTGAAACCAGAACAGACGCGTGCGCAGACCCAACCTAAAAGCGACAGAAGATAAAAGCAGGAAGCACGAGCAATCCAGCGGACAGAAGGATGGAAAGAGAAGGCGAGCTATGCAGAAGGGGGAAGTTTGCAAACCAGTGGCACCGATGTTATCTGTACCCGCCAGCCTGTGCTGGAGAAGAATGCACAGCCAGATCCCATGCGTGTAAAAGTAGTCCTACAATTTGAAAAAAGTTGAAAGAATTGACCTGGGAGATCTTCTCCTGCCTCCAGATGGGTTAGCTGTGCGTTGGCTGAGCTCTGGTGCTGGGAAGCAGTAACGGGGTAAGGGGCTTTTGTGGGTTTCTCCTCCTTGGACAAGCCGGTTGCCCTATTTTACAAAAAATAAAAACTTTAATTTAAAAGAAGAGCTGTGTCAGCAGGATATTTGGACTTTGCCATCCTCTATGTGCTGGGGATGGTAAAGAAACCATTCCGTTGTGTATACAGTGCCCACGGTGCCAGGCAAAGCGAAGCACACTTTGCTATTATTTTTAGTTTGAAAAGAGCGCCTTACTGAGTCAGTAAATATATATATTTTCTTTTATGCCAAACATAAATACAGCAGGAAAAAAAAAATAAAGCTTCTACAAAACGTGAAGGGGAAAGAAATGGAAAACAAGCCAAATTTAGATCTTGCCCGCAGGATAATTGAGAAACCAAGAGCCTTTCCTGGCTTCAAAACAGCTCCTCAGATCACAGGTGGTTGTATTCTTAAAGGGTAAAATGTAAAGCTCTCTCTTTTCACAGTATCCTTCCCAGGCATCCCGCTCCGTCACAGCCACCAAGCTTTTATGTGTGCCCAGGCAGAGGAGGCTGGATCCCGTTGCAACACTCTGTTGGACTATAAACCAATGATATTTGCTTTACCTGTGCGCTATCTTCCGCGGAACAAAACAACATTTACATCTGGGATCAATTTGCTTGAAATTAAAGTGCAGCTGCTATATCTCTTCGGCATCAAAAGTATAGCGTTAAGGCTATAACGTACAGACAGTTACACATTACTTTGCATTGTAATATTTAGATTTGTGTCATTTTCCATCCGAAGTAAAAAGCATCTTTAAATAAATGAGTGATCCTACACTACATATTTTATGGGCTGTGTACTCAGCAAGATATATCTGCATTTGCAGCGTGCACATCCTCATCTCCAGTTTCAAACTCTGTATTTAGATCTCGAATTTTAATGCCGAAATGAAAACACAGCGGAGGAATGATTTGTCCTGTGCACTCGGAAAAGTTCTGCTGTGTTTGTACAAGAGGGTTAGACAAGTTTCGTAGCATTGTCCGGTGGGACCAGGATCCAGAGCGTGTCCTTGAGGTCACTTGGTGCTGCTTGCCTCTTCTGGACGTGCATCACCCGGTACCTGTGCCAATGGACCCACCGTGCAGCATCTCAACGAGTGACCTGGCATCTGCCACCCACCACCTGGAGCAGCGTCCTCCAGCTGCGCGTCGTGGGTTTGGCCCTGCACCACGGACAGGAACCGCTGTTACCTGGTCATCCCGAGCAGCAGCTTGTGCCACGCTTTGCTCGTTGTCACCAGAAGATGACATCAAGACTCCGCCGACATCCTGGTGGTGCCTTTGGAGGTGCAGCTTGTGCAGGATCCATGAGGATGCTCACCACGGGGATGGAGCTGGCTGGCGAGTACACAGACAGGACATTTCCTATTGCCGTTAGATATTCCTTATCCACCCACAAAGACCCACATCTGCTGGTATTAAAAGGCAAAAGGCTGCCAGCACCATCGCACACCATTTTCTGAAGTCTGGGGACAATCTGGCTCCGAGGTTTCCAGCCAGTGTCACCCAGCACTGCTGCCTTTCAGGATGTCAGGCTCTGTGTTCTGATGCCTCCCCACATCACCAGATCCCAGTTGGATTGGTAACGGACAATCAAATATTGCAATTGGCAGAATCGTGTAGGAAACGTAACACACTCAACCTCAGTGCTCAACGGGCTTCTCGCAGAGCCCCAGAAATGGGCAGTCATTGGAAAAAAGTTCTGGTGCTCTCCAAGAGTTTTGGGGGCTTTTCCCAGGGTTTTGTTCCCCCAAATCTTAAGCAAACAGCAGGAGCCATTCAAAAAGAACACATTTTCCTTATGAAACCAATGCTATTTGCCTGCTTTTTGCTTTCCAAAAGAAAAGAAATAAGCAAAGTGACACCAGAAAGAGGACTGGAATCTAATTTTTCATCGAGGTTTCTCCTACGGTTCCCAAACAGAATTTTTCCAGTTTTCCAGAGAAACCGGTCTCTACAGTTTAAAAAGCCCACCTAACTCCACAATTCTCATCTTGTGTTACTGCCAACGGCAAGAAACGATTTAAGAGAAAGCCCAAGAAAAAAACCATCCAGGATAATGGCTGCAGAGCCCAGGGCAGGGCAATCCAGGGAAATGGAGAGCCAGGGTGGTGTGGGTCATTCCAAACACAGCGTATTCCACCCTAAAGCACAGCGCACTGCCTGAAACAAAAAAATGAAAGTGCAACATGTCCGAGCTAACATTTCCTCCCAGCAGCTGCAATAGTTGGTGTTTTGGTGGAGATGAAACAGATTATTATTTTTTTTTTTTGCAAGAGTCACACGCAGGCTGCAGTTTCTGCTGTGCACTGCTCAAACCAGCTGGAAGCCCAGCAGATAAACCACCGTAGGACCTCAACACCTTCTGCTCCAGCTTTGGATAAAAAGGAACTTTTCCAGAGCCATCCCGCAGGGGTTGACATCAGGACATAAGACCAAAAGAGAGGGATGATGCTCATCAAAAAAGAGTCAGTTGATGTACCTGGACTTCATCTGCTGCCTGGAGAAGAGAGACAACCCATTAGTTCCCACCCCAGCCCAAATCAACCCTCCCATGGGTGGGAATCCAGCGTTGGTGGGAGGTTTGCTCACAGCTTCTCCCAAAGAGGGGTCCCACCACACGCAGCCTTCCCCCTCCAAAAACACACCGTAGGGCTACGTTGCAGAAAACCTTCCGAAGAGACAAACCAGCCATCGGACCTTGGCCCAAGGGACAACGTTAAGGACAACTTTCTGCAGGTTCTAGATAAAATAAATAACAACAAAGCAATTCTCTCCCTTTCAATAGGTACAGTCGTGACGAGTCCTGCCGAGCCCTTTGGCTGCACAACGGGACTTCGCTGGTGTCAACCCAGCTGCCGAGGGCCAGGGCTGGGACCGCAGCACCGGGACGTGCTCTCTCCTGTTTTCCTGCGAATTACGGCGGTGGCCTGGCGGATCACCTCTCCTCCGCTCCACGTGCTCCTGGCTCTCGCTCATGACTGCTGCCCGCTGCCCCTCATTCCTCGGGCTCGCCGGGGAGCTGGGAGGGCACCCGAGTCAAAGGGGAGCGGGGGGAACGGGCGCAGCAGATTGCTTTCCAGCCATCCCGGCTGATTACTCCAGCATCGTCCATATTCCAGCTGGAGAACGCCAAGTTTGTTAGCACGTCCTTTTAACTCCGCGTGTAAGTGCTGATCCGGTACCGCAGCCGCGATATTCTATTAACTCTTCCAAACCTCCCGAGGGCTCTACCTACAGAAACTCCCGGGCACGCACGCACTGGGCGATGTGCTACCCCAAGATTATCTCTAATAAAAAGACGGTTTTGCGATTATATTTTGCCTGCGAGTGTTTTGTTCAGAAAGGACAAAGGTTTTTTTTTTTTTTTTTTTTTTGCCTGAACGGATTGGATGTGCCAGTAAGCAGTGAAGCAGTTAAACACGGCCATGCGAACGCCAGCAACGCTGCGATCTCAAAGTTAACTCCCCACCAAGATGAATGAGGGAAATGGGCGTCTCCCTCGATGCTTCTCTCCGTCCCTGCGGCAGGTCTAAGGGGAAGATCATCCTCAATGGTTTGGCCAGTTGCTAGGAGCTGGATATTTCCTATTTGTGCTGATAAACCAAGAACAACATCTCCTGGAGCCCTCCCCCAAATCAATAAATAATAAGAAAAAAAAGACTGCTGAAATTCAGAACGATGGGGAGGTGAGGCCAAGCCTTGCAGCATGAGAGGTTGGAGCTGGTGGGGGTGTTGGAGGTGATGGGACGTGGTGGAGATGGGACACGGTGGAAATGAGACATGGTGGAGGTGGGACATGCTGGTGATGGAACATGAAGATGGGACATGGTGGGGATGGGACACGGTGGAGATGGGACACGGTGATGATGGGACATGCTGGTGATGGGACACGGAGATGGGACATGGTGATGATGGGACATGGTGGAGATGGAACACGGTGAAGATGGGAAATGGTGGAGATAGGACATGGTGGAGATGGGAAACGGTGGAGGAGATGGGACATGGTGGGGATGGGACACGATGGACATGGGACGTGGTGGTGATGAGACACAGTGAAGAAGGGAAATGGTGGAGATGGGACATGGGGGAGATGGGACATGATGGACATGGGACGTGGTGGTGATGAGACACAGTGAAGAAAAGAAATGGTGGAGATGGGACATGGTGGAGATGGGAAAGGGTGGAGGAGACGGGCCACGGGGGAGATGGGACATGGTGGTGCTGTCACACCAACCCTGTCCCCACCAGAGGGGACGGACGGTATTTCCAGCTGCTGCATCCTTGTGCCCAAGTAAAACTGGGTGGAGAAGGGAAAAAAGATCTGTCTAAATGAGTCCAGTACTGATTATGAAGTTCCTAAGAGGCAATCTAATTTAGCTATATAAAATCATGAAAGGGAAAGAATTAATTGATACTAATGAGTTATACGAGATAGCATCATAATTAATTCCTAAATAGAAAGAGGACATCGGCTGGAGCGAGGTGGGGAATCAGACTGGCCTAAATATCGTAATAGATTACAGAGGGTACTTGAAATGAGAAAGAAACTGCCAAAGTCAGAGCGGGACGGAGTTAGGAAATCTTTGCCAATGCCAATAAAAGCTGTTTCCACACTGTCGTGACCATCTTGAAGGCTGGGTTGCTAAGGTAAATACTCTGATTTCATTTGATTTTTTACCCCCTAAATAACATTGGTGAGTACACCAGTGCATAATCCCCGCAGCCGTGCGGTGCGTTACCTTACGGCTCCAACATTGCTCCGGCGACTTAGACAAAGAGTTTGGACGCGGTACTTGGAGCAAAGCTGCTTTTTTCTACTCCAGCTTGGACCCACTTGCTCCTCTGGTGCATAAATCACAGGTGACCACTCATACGCTGGAAGACAAAGAGCTTTGGTGAATCACAGAAACAACAGGTTCTACAAGGAAAGGACATTTTTTTTTTTGGAAATCCCATAAAATCATCATTGTGTGTTGATTCCACCTTCACAAACACAAATCAGAGCCCTCTGCAGCCTCCCTCCTGAACACGGATATTAAAAGTTTTGTTTGGTTTTTGTTCCCTATCTTAGGCTTAGTTTTAAAACAAACTCAGTTGGCAGAAATGAAATTTCAGTTACGTTACTGCCCGGTGAAGCCCACATTATGCTCATTTATCAATGCTGGTCACTTCTATAGAGGGGAAATAATGGATAACTATTCAGAAATTAATTGTTGTGCTCAATGAGAGGAAAAAAAAATTAGTAACTGGGGGTCCTGGTTAATAATGTTTCTAAGGGCATTTTATAAACAGGCAGCTTGGCCCAAGCTGGTTTACAGCGAGGCAGGACATGCTGAGCATCTTCTTCTGGAAAGAGGAGAAGTGGGGAGTATCATAATAAATGGAAAAGAAAGACTAGTTTGGGGGATTAAGGTAATTATTTTATGTCATTGTGAAAAGTCAGGGACTTCGGCGTACACTGAGCATCTCATGTCAACACGAGCCCATCATCTTGCATTGTGTCAACCAAGGAGCCGCAATCAGCATCCAAACCTGCTCGATGCCCCACATCAAGGCCGTTCACAGAAATAGGAATTATTTAGTTAATATGGTTCAATGCAAAATAATTGTTTGGAATCAGATGATTTTCTACAGCGGACAGGCTAGCTGGGCTACAACCAACCTATTAATAAAAATGGTTGAGTGGGTTGGGTGGTGTTGGGTTGACGGTTGGACTTGACGATCCTTGAGGTGTTTTCCAACCTGAATGGTTCAGTGAAAATCCTAATGCAGCCGGGGCTGTACGTCCAACCAGGCAGTGAGGTGGGATGCAGGACCACAAAAAGATGGAGAAATAGAGAAGTGCTTTAGCTAAGGGTTTCAAACCCCTTCTTCAAACCCCTTCTGCCAGGGGCTGCACGCATCCCATCTGCCACCTCCTCTTCCAGCACATCAGTGGACAATGCCAGGCTCAAAAAAAAAAAAAAAAAAAAAAAAAAAAAAAAAGGAAAAGGAAGGAAGGAGAAGTCCCTGCACTGGCTGCCTGCTCCCCATGTCCCTCTCTCACTTACACAGGAGCCGTTCGCCGCCGGTACAAAACACCCACCGCGCTCCTGCAAGATTCATTGTCCTGAGGTCAGCTGGAACTTATTGTCCTCGTTGCCTCGGAACAAGACAAAACTGACACGTGTAAGATTTGCTGTTAAATAATCCAAACCAGGAGCAGGATGGAGCCACGCAAGGAAATGGAAACGTTCGGGCTCCCCAGTAGAAAATCAGGAATTTAGGACCCAGGTGCGGACGCTCGCTGGCCCGGGACACCCTGGGTTTGCTATTGATTGCTTCTCCTAACATTTAACTCCATCCTTTAAATACTGCGTATACCGGAAAGTTTCAAAACCAGTGCTCACCTGCTAATCTTTCCCCAGTATAAATAAATTAAACATTAAATGGAAATAATCTTTGGATGCCCAGCTATCTTTCTTGGGGTTTTTGCCTCCCAGTTTAGCGTTGCCACCGGTACTTCTTCCCCATCAAAATGCATTTGCAGTGATGTACGTACCCAATAAGATGGAGGCGTAAAATTATTTTTAAAAATTTACACCTCAAATTTGTCAGACACGGGAGGCAGCACATGAAAAAACAATTCGAACAAGAAAAATTATTGGGGATGAAGAAAAGATTCCATGTTTCACAGCTCCCCTCCGCAGCCCTGCTCGCAGGTGGAAAAGCCGCTCGGACGCACGCACAGAGCTCTCCCCGAATGAGCTGCTGATAAATCTAATCCTGAAGGATGGGAAATGAGGTAAAAGAAATTTTGATGAAAATTATGTACATGTACTTTGACAAGCTCATAAACACTGCAGCCACGATAAGTTTTCTTATATTTTTTTTTTTTTTTTAAGACCTGACACAACTGTATAAGCCCAAACTCTAATTTTTACAGCCCTGGGTTTGGAGATCTGTCATTGGGAGATATAATGGAAAGAATAATTGCTTGGTGGCTGCACAAACAGGAGATGTGTTGTCAGGCTGCAGTTTGGAGGCTACATCTGGCTTCGGAAATGATTGATGCTGTCTCTGTGTGTGATTCGGGAAACCATTTTTATTTATTTTTTTTTCCCCCCCCTACTAATACAACCGCCACGCCGAACCTTCGCGCAGCCGCGGCAATTAAATCCGTATTAATGAAAAACTTTTTTTTTTTTTTTTTTTAAATTTTTTTTTTTC
>WKFP01014811.1:315249-320249 GCA_011057875.1 Pterocles orientalis
AAGTGTTCCAATTGCTGAAATAACAAAAAAGCAAATATACTAGGACCAGCTTTTTTTTTTTTTTTATTTCAGGGTTTTACCTTCCCAACCCAGGATTATTTTACCAAAGGAAAACCGATAGTCGCGTTTGGATTTTAGTTGGGCTGAACGCCTATTGCTCTTCCAAGGCACTTGTGAAAGCTCTGAAGATCTAACTAGTGAATAACTTACTGAGAGGAGCGAGCTGGCAAATAAAAAAAGAAAAAAAAAGAGAAAAGAAAAGGGAAAGAGACCCTTTCCCCCAGCCGAGAGCTCCAGTCTCCTGCTTGGGCAAAGAAACAGATTAAAAACATTTTCTTTCTTTAGCTGTCCAAGAAGACATTGATTATATTACATAGGAACATAGTGAAATGTGATTTTGTTCTTAAAGGAAACCCATACACCATTACGTGTGTGTTAAATAATAAAAATCACTTCTTAACTGAAGGGAACGATAATCACTTCATTGAAAAAAATCTGTTTAGTCTTTATTATAACATTAAGCAAATTAAACATCAGCATAATCCAGGTGATACGAGAAAAGGGTCATCAAAGAAATTAACTTTGTTGTTCATTAATTTACATGGATTAGTAGAGGGCAAAGAGATAGCAAATCTGCTCTAGTTTTTTATGATATAATTTCAAACTGTACACCATTTGTGGCAGTAGGGTGACTTTGGGGTTAATCAGACTGATTTGTCCTTTTAATTGCTTTCTATTCAAAGAAAATTCATTAGATAATGTTCTCTTCAAAATTCATGAATCAATTTAACTGAAGAAACCACATTAACAGCTCCGGGTTCATTAGCACAAGCCCGTTGTGTTACCGCCTGATTGCTAGGAGGGTTTCCTTAGGCAAACAGATTTTGTTTACTGTGATTTCTTCAGAAAGGTTTCTTTCAAATCCAATTGTTACTTCTGATTTTTTTTTTATCCTTCTTTTTTAAGCCGGCAAGATCAGCGTTAACCTCGCCTGCGCAGGGGTCTCGGGGAATTATTGCCTGATGTCATCTTTGAAACCAACGACATGCCGCGACTGCACCGTCGCCAGGGCCAGAGTCCCCAAAATCCCCTTTTTTGCCCTCATTTTTGGCAGGCTGGGATGTGACTGACCCGTAACTTTCTGAAACCTGTAGGAATAGAAGGAGAAGCGGGCTCAGCCCACGCTGAGGATGGGGCAGCTCCGGAGCCCCCGAGCAATCACAGCACCGTGCCAAGCGATGCCCAAAATTATTGAGCATCTTTTAACCTGTTAGAAGAGGGCCAGAAATCATCCTCACCCGACAAGCAGGGGCAGAGATTATCCTCTTCCCAGAGCCCCTGTAGGTTTTTCAGGGGAGAATATATACTGTCTGTGCACCCACACCAAGCACTCCAAGTTCGAGTTCAAAAGAATGAAATATTTAGCAATCATGCACATCATTTTATAAATGTATCTGAAAACTCAATTTCATCCTGTAGGGAGCAAATGCATTAATTAGTTTAAGCAGCTCTAGGAGACAGTGCCAAATACTGTTATTAAACTGTCTGCGAGCGCGAGCGCCTGTAAGCACGACCTGCCCAAATGAGATGCCTGAACTTTCACCAATTTTCACCGCGTGCCAACATTTTATGCTGTTAAATATCATTATAAAGTGCTGTAAAATACGCACATAAAAATGAACACATGCAAATTCTCTTGGTACATGGCAAGACTTCATAGCTCTGCGAGCGGAGGATGCCCACACCATCACAGGGGGGTTGGAACTGGATGATCTTTACGGTCCCTTCCAACCCAAACCAATCTATGATTCTATCCCTGAGAGGCTGATGCCAGCAGAGCAATGACCGAACTGAACCCCATTGTATGAACTTGAACATCAGAGGTCTTCTCCTTCCTCTGCACCCCCCTACAGTGCACCCTGCACAGCCAACAGCAATGCCCCCCCTTCTGGGCAACCAGGCTCTGGGCTGTCCTCTTGCCAAGGAACGCGTGTGATGGCCAACGCAGAGCAACCAGTGTTGCTAGCTGCTCTTCCTCATTTAAGGGATCAATAGCTTGCCAGACTTTACATGACAATGCCCACTTCACCAGATCCCACTGCGAGCTGGAGCGGCCCCGGGAAGGTGGGGGTGACGGTGGACTGAAGGATGGGGAAGAGAGAAGCATGTGACCAGTTGGGTTTCCAAGTCTTCTTGCCCTGAAGACCCATCCCCACCTCCAGCTGCTGTGCCCATGGCACCCAAAGGGACTTAGGAGGGTTTCACAGAACCACAGGATGGTTTGGGTGGGAAGGGACCTTAAAGCCCACCCAGTGCCACCCCCTGCCATGGGCAGGGACATCTCCCACTAGCCCAGGTTGCCCAAAGCCTCATCCAGCCTGGCCTTGAACCCCTCCAGGGATGGGGCATCCACAGCTTCTCTGGGCAACCTGGGTCAGCGCCTCACCCCCCGCACAGGGAAACATTTCTTCCTCACATCTCACCTCCATCTCCCCTCTTTCAGCTTCAAACCATCACCCACTGTCCTATCAGAGCAGGACCCTGTCCCCATCTTCCTATAAGCCTCCTTTAAGTATTGACAGGCCACCATAAGGTCTCCCCAAAGCCTTCTCTTCTCCAGGCTGAACAACGTTTGTTCAAATACAGGCAGTGGGTGAAGGACTTCTCGGATGTTTTCCTCCTACGGACATCACCATTTCTGACTTGCTGGTCAAAACCATCATCATTGTACCTTACTATCAGCCTTGCCAACTGCGTGGCTAATATTTCATATTAACAGATCAATAATAATTCCACTTACAAGACACAGACCTAAAGGAAATCCCCTGCCTCAAAAACATAAGCCTAAAAATTTTAATATTTTTGTCCAAAACTCCCTTGCAGAATAAAATTCACATGCTCATCAGGTCTGCTGTAGAGCACAGACAGACGACACACTGCGCATCTATTTCTCCTCCTAACATTAATCATCTGAGCTCATACTAGGAGTTTGCTCAAATTTTCCGCTTGGTATTTGCCCAGCCTTGACTCCTGCCGAGGTCTCTTCCCACCTCTCCAAAACAAACACTGGGCAGAGACGACTGCCCCATCGATCCCTTCCCTCCATCACTCTACAATCGCATCCTTCAGACGACTCATGCAACATTTCCCATGCTCTGCCCTACTTATTATTGCATTTAATTAGCTCAATTAATATTTATACCCGAAACATATCACTTTCACATCATCCAGATCTGACCCCATGGGACTGCTGGCCAAGAGGAGCTGGACCTTGGCTGATTCCACCCTCTGCAGGGCAGAGCCACCGGACCATCACGGACAGCACGCCTTGACCGCAGCCATATCACTTCTTTATGCTTTTATTTCTTTACTTTACTGTTTCTCACCAGCGTACCCCTATACTGTGAATCGTAACGACAAAGTTGCGTTTCTAGAGCATCTTTTCGTGGTACAGCTAAAGGAGTTCCTTGAGAACAGGTTGTGTTTCTCCCCAACAGAGAAAACACTCTACACTCATTCTACATTTCTCTGCAGGCAAATTAAGGCAAACAGCAGTGCATTTTGACTAGAGGACCAGCAACTGGTCAAGTAGATGTCACTAAGCAGTGACAAATTCAAAACCCAAACCAACCCAGCACGCAGCACTGAGCTGAAGTCAACCGCCCCCTCCAACGCAGCACCTTGGGTGAACATCAGTCCTGGCGGCAGACCCTGCAGCGCCCAGTTCTCACCCAGCACAAGCCCTGGACCATCTCTTCTCCTATTTTCTGAACACTGCTCTGCAGGTCCAGCTGCACGAGTAAATACTCAATGAAATTCAAAACGTCCGTTCATAAGTATTAGGCAGTCCCCACCAAAACCATCAGAGTACACCAGAGCGTTTGATAACGTGGCTCAGGCGTCACCTCCTGCTCTCCCCCAGGTCACGATGTTCCCCTCCCTGAGCAGTACAGAAACGTGGGCGAGGGGAGTGCTTTTATATCGCTTTTACGTACTGCCTATGCAGTGTGTGCCTGCAACATGCGATATAGTAAAATAGCAACCCAACTATAAACACACCATACAGCTGTATCACTTAAGTGAAAAATGCACCATGATGCTTTCTTTTAAGATACGTAACGTTCGGGCTGGCTCACGTAAAGTGGCCGATCTACATTAAACCCCAATTAACAGGAGCCGTTTCTGATCTGTAGTTTAACACAGTTTTAAATGCCGTTCCCTTCAGACTGCTCAAGGGGTTGCGGGGCCAAATTCTATCCTTAGAAGCACGGAACTCTCCCTGGACCTCATCCAGCAGTATTTCTGCAGGTTAAACTCCCCAGAACTCAGTGGGTGTTTTACTCCAGTTGTAACTGATATTCTGACCCATTTTTTTTTGCGCAGTAGTTAACAGCAGTTTGCTACGCACTTGCAGGAGCAGAGTATAATTTCAGAGCTGATGCAAACGGGGAGTTTGATGCCTAGCACCAGCCCTTTACATCCCCTGCCCATGGCATGTCCCATGTTCCCCAGGTTCCCACTTCCAAACTCAAACCCAAGCAAGGTTTCATGCAAACCAAAAACTCCTTAAGCATTAGCAACTTCATGGAAGCTAAATATTCACACCGGACTGTGAATGCCACGACACCCCTGGACAGGCTGGGGTTTGGAGTCCGTGGACAAGCCCCTGTTGGGCTGCGGCACTGTTTGCAGCAGCGGTAACGGTGAAATGAAGGAGCCACCTGATTATCCTCTGAGCTGCACACAATACACCGAGCTGCAATTGCTCCAGGAGAGGAGAACAAATGCTTTGGCTGAAGAGACAGAGAAAATATCCGTCTCTTCCCAGTCAACAAAACGTGGCAGGCAGGTCTTAGATTGCAGAGGGGATGGAGGTAAGCGGAAAAACAATTTCTTTTTCTCTGACACCAATTCTACGCTGATTCCTGAGAATCCATCGCATTTTCCTGCATCTAGATTTCCCTCGCCACACCTGTGCTCAGAGACCTCCTCCTCGGTGT
>WKFP01014811.1:325249-342530 GCA_011057875.1 Pterocles orientalis
ACTTGTTCATATTTTATCATTATTTAATGCCAGAAAGCACTCCTTCCTGTTCTGCAAAGGACAAAATAATCCTTCCAGAGATACCACGCACCGGCTCAGTTGCAATTTCTAAGTGACTGGGCCAGAAAATTAAATTTGTATTTTCCCATTCCAGATCGGAACAGATGAGGAACTTGTCTCTATTTCACTTTGTCAGAGAGCTGGTACCCACCAAGAACTTTACCCGAGTGTCTTCTAAATTCTCCACATCAGCTGCAATTTGCCAACCGAGCTCGGGAACCGACCTCTGCTCTCGCATGGCAATAACGATCCCTACCAACGGGCCACGTGCGACACGAGACCCCAGCTGACCATCGTCCCCCTTAAAAATCGAGACATGACTGCAGGTGCACGCTGAAGGGGAACTTCTGGTCCCACTTCAACCTTATTTTTTCCCCATTTCTTGGAGTTCTCGTTATTGCCCTTTGAAAGCACCACTGCTGATGGGAATGTTGCTCCTCTCCTTCTCCGGAAAAAAAACAAAAATTAAATTCCATTTACCTCAATCTGCGTTGTTGGAATGCAACAAAAACACAGCCTCCTGAGGAAGATCTAGCTCTTCTGACTCTGAACGTTCACGGATATGCTGGAAGTGTCATTCCAGCATTAATGAACTCAAAACACAAGGTGAAGAGAAGGGATTCAACCACCCACATGTGGCGATAAAACACAATTTCCGATTTATTCCTATAAATCAAACTTACCAACATCAAAATCTCCAGCTCATCATGACCAAAGTCCATCATGTTCAAGGTCTTGCCTCAGGATCATCAGGTTTCAAGCTAAACCTGGGAGTGCCAACGACCTACAAACTGGGCAGCTTTGGGGAAATAAAGTGACAAACCCAAACAAGGAGCTCGAATCCCCCCAGCCCTCCACTCACACCCACGCACAACCCAGAACCACCACCAGGTGTGAACCTGGGGGCTCTGAACTTCATCCATACATCCTACAAGATTTTTTTTTTTTTTAATCATCATCTCAGGGCTGCAACATGCTCCCATGATGTACATGGGAATAAATCCATGAATTTTGATATTATCTTGTGCACAAGTGATTCTGCAAACTGGAATCTGTTATCTTACAAGGACAACGCTAAGCCAGGTTATTTTGGGGAAAGTTAATTGTGTACCTCTTTCTTTGAAATGACACTTTCAGAACGATGGTTAATCACGGGATTATACCAGCCCAGGGATTGTGGCCGTTCTCCACCGGGCAGGCTGGTGGCAGAGGACCTGAGCGTGATGTGGGATGCAGGCTGGGATGCACCAGCACCTCTCCTGCAGTCTTCGCTGCTTCAAGCATAATTGCTTTTCCTCTATAATTCCACTTAGAATTACGCCAACGAGGTGTTTTCACAATTTCATTTTTCAACGTGGCCCCAAATATCCGTTCCCAAATGGCTCTGGATGAAGAAATCCGCACCCTCAGTTGCTTTGTGAAGATCGTGTTACCAAAGATAACCTGCCCTAGAAAATTAATGTAGGAAACACGCAACGCAAGTGTGCTCCAGGATGTGAGCAAAGTACAAGATCTTCACTCGCCTAAAAGATGAACAGCAATTTTTTCAGATTTCTATAAGTTTCTTTGTAAACGTGCAAGTTAAAAATAATCTTCAGTAAATTGCTTAACTGCAACTATTTGCTTACTGCATACAAATTAAGCCGGTATCAAAGTACTGATTTTCTTTTGAGTTTGTATTAATTTATTATTGAATTATAAATATCTAATGGATGAAGCTAAACACTTACATAGCACTTTACAAACACTGATTCACAAACGATACAACAGCTTTTCAAGGCACATATGAAAGCAGCAGCAATTAATTCCTAGAATCTGGCTTCAACCTCAAAGTTAGTTTTTTTTTTTTTTTTTTTCTTTTTTTTTAAAGAAGCACGCATTTAAGCAGTCAGCAAAACAACGGTGTAGACATAAAGCGTGATTTTGGGAAGTCACTTGGCCTCTTGACGGATAACGGCACCATCATACACAACACGTGGCTAAACGAACCAAGATTGAATCCGAATTCCCAAGATTCAGATTATTTAAACAGATATCCTGGAAGCAAAGTGAGGAGAAGTCCTACCCATGACCCCTGATGGGCTTTCAAAGACTAGAGTCTGCTAAATGAACAGGCAGCCCTACAGAAACCCTTTTGCTTGGAGGAAGCTCTTGTTCTGCCACAAGAGAAGTCTCCCAAAGCCCCGTCAGAAATTCAGGACATCTGAGGTGCGGGAAGCAGGCGGGGTTGGGGGAATGACCACAGCCTGGTCCTGCACCTCTTAGAGAATTACTTCCTAAAGTATATTACAGGGATTTTAATAAGTTAGTAAGGTCAGCAACTCCACATTTACCTATCTAACAGCCCCGTTATTTTATGTAAATCTGTAGCATCAGGAAAACCACAGAAAAGAGGCTGTGCCCCATCCCATGCCCCTCCACCCAACGCCACGGAACCAGCACGGGCACAACCGTGTTTCTACAACACCAAGGGTTGACGCTGAGCTGAGAGCAAGGGGAAAATTTGACTTTCAGACTGCCAAACGCTGAGCGCACAGCTACCCGCGTGTTTGCAACACGGAATACGTTGGTGTACCTCCCCACCGAGGAGTCGCGGGCGAATCCTTAACAAACCCAGCTCGCAGAGACACCGCCATCCTCCTCCCTCAAAGGATGGTCGGAGCGAAGGTCAGAGCAGCCGCCATCTGAATTTCAGATCTTGACTTTTGTTGGCTTTACTTTTTCTTCTCGCATTAAATATGAATGATGTTCACCGAAACGTTCGGGACGTTAATTAGAAGGGAATTACGCTGAATTCTATCGCTTGCCTCCAAACACCCAGCTTCAGTCATTGTTCACCCACGTAACGACAAGCGCGAGCTTCGAGCAAAGTGCTAAAATATAAAAGGCCACGTTCACTCATGTATCAGTGCAAGCTGCAGCACGATAAAGTACATCAAAAGGTGTTAATGGTTTCAATATTTATCTGCTGCAGGGAAGCACTCTAAAAAGAAGACAGAAAAAAAAAATATTTCTGCTAATGGCTGTGTCTCTCCATTAAAATGAAAAGCTTAATGCATCTTATAATCAGAGGACAATTTGCAAATCATTAAGAGAAATGTAAAATTCCATTAAAATACAAATCAAGAGTCCCTCACTGGACTAATAATCTTTTTTTGATATTATTTTGCATTTCACTATTTCTGTTCCCAATATCCAGGCACCACAAATGATCAGTTCTTGAACATGCTATTTACCACAGCCTACTTCTTTAACGAGAGACGGAGAGAAGTATAATCTGCTATTCAGAGCAGGTACTAATGAAGAATTCCATATATTCTGAAATTTAATTAAAACCCCAAAGATTTCAAATTAGATGCAATTTGAAATGCCTGGGGCAGAAATACATGCACTTGCGTGGCAAGGGTATCACGCTGAAAGTTGATACCGTAATTGGTCTTGATGTATTTTTGTGTTGCCAGGCTGAAGCACAGAACTCATAACCATATAAAAATTCTCTGTAGATTACCTGCTCATTGAAAATGCCATCACTCAGGTAGTTCTCTACTAAATTACCATGCTACTAAAATGCACAAAGTGATTCGAAGAGAAGAGTGGCACAGCTGGTCGACGCTGCCAATGAGTTATGCATGCGTCGACGCTGCCTTTTTTCTTAGTAAAATATGCTCAGTTGAATATTAAAATATAATTGGCATTCAACCTAAGTAGCTTAAACCATTTTGTTATCTTCTTTTAAACCGATTTGGCTCCTCCACAGTTATTTTCAAGGATGCGATTCACAAACTAATGACACCATCACATTCAGCTAGATTTGTACTATTTTACATTTGTCATAAATAGGAACAATTTCTACAGCCTTCTAGGGATGTCCTTTAATACTGGCTCCTCTTGAACATCAAAGGCCCAATTCATGGGGAAAAAAAAAAAAAAAAAAAGAGTATGCCATTTATGTTGGTTCTTGCATATTTTATTCCGGGAACAGTGTGGGATGCAAATTTCTAGTGGAAAGTATGTTTTTGCAGTTAAGCAAGTCCTTGCTTTTCCCCAGAATATACCGGTCAGCTCTTGCATCCACAAACTCCAAAAGGAGATACAGCAAAATCCTCGAGTCTCTATATTGGAAAATGGTCTCCCCTCAGATGGATTTATCCGCGTGCCCCTAACACAAAGGCTGTCACAAATGCCACTATATATTTTATTTTTCTGAAAAAAAAATATTAACAATGGTATTTAGAAACAAGGTGCCCCCATTAAGCGCATTAGCTCTGAAATACCGAACAGGTTAAATGTATATGAGTATTGACGGTATTTTCCATCGATAAGGGGAATTAAGTAAACTTGGCTGAAAGTTCATTAATAAAATGGGTGTGGGGAGGCTGTATTTATAAAATCCTCTCCTTTTATCTTGATTGCATGGGGTTTTTATTAAGTAGGGGTGCAAAGGTTATGTGGGGCTGCATGTGTGGCGAGCAGGCAAACAAATCACAGGAAAAATGAATTAAATTAAAAGTATTCCTCCCAGGTCTGCAATGCGAGTGGGTTGCTGAGGTCTGGGGCTTGGGGTGAAGACAATCACCTGACTCCGGACACAAGAAATCTTTTTCCCACTTCGGTATTTGTTTTTTCTCCACTTTCAATTCTTACCTTTGCATCTAAACCTAACATACATGCAGCAACGTCAAAAGTTACCAGGTCCGTAAAAACACGTCTTACATCAGGGTCAACTTCTTCCTTTTATTTCGGGGAGAGAGAAAAAATCCGATTTTGAACCTACGGAATTTATAAAGGATCCCACGCACGCGGCTTTTACAGCTGCGGCTTCCAGCGAAACCACCCTGACCTTGGTCCAACCGATACGGAGACGTGAACCCCTAACGCCGCCAGAGCTTTCTGCTGGGTGAATTCCAACATCCACGCGTCTGTGCGGCTGTTTCAGAGCCACCAAGACTTTCTCTTACATCCTCAAATTCTCTGCGACCAAGTACATTTCCGACACCAAGTAGTGACATCGTACGGGTGAACATTGGCTGTGGGGCTCCAATCCGCTCTTACCTAAAAATAAACTATCTAGATAACGCTCCTTTATTCTAACCATGGACTACCTGTAATTAATGTCAAGAGCATTGACAAGAAAGGATTATCCTACAGAAAATACTTTTTTTTTTTTAATTAACTGACCCCTTCACCACCTTCCCCTTGATAGGACATTTGCACCCAATGAGGCTTAAATTGTCCAAATTGCCAATTTGCCAGAAAATTTGTCCTATGAACAGTGAACTCGAGTATTCCTTAACATATACTTAAAACCACAAGAGTTTTCACTGAAAATGGAGGGAATTTTGCTCTGAATAGGAACTAAGATCATAGAAGATCATAGAATCATTCAGGTTGGAAAAGACCTCAAGGATCATCAAGTCCAACCCAACACCACCTAACTCACTGGGTCAGGAATTTTGTAAGTATTCCTGGTCCAGAATAAATTTGTATTTTTTTGTTGTTGTTATTTAGTTTTGTTTTTAAATACCAATAGTTGATACAAAGCAATGGGCCAACTGGGCTGGAAAAAAAATTTGAGACTGGGCTAGTTTGGGATTTTGCCGTTTCGATTTTTGAAGGTTGGAGAGGATTGATTTCTCTTTGAAGAAAATTGTAGGCAAAGTATCGGATTGCAAAAATCCATTAAATGTCTAGCAAAACAGTGACTTTCTGCTTATCAAACCTATTCTCACATGAAATGGTAATAAAAGAAGGTGCCAGTCTCCGGAATTTGAATTTTGTGTTGGCAGACAGAAATATGAAAGCCTGTCATCTATTTGCACCTGTCCAGATACGTGAAGTACTAACGTTTTTGAGCAGATTATTTCATATTACTTCAAAATAACATCTTCT
Source organism: Pterocles orientalis (assembly GCA_011057875.1). NCBI lineage: Eukaryota > Metazoa > Chordata > Aves > Pterocliformes > Pteroclidae > Pterocles > Pterocles orientalis. Next base: position 331,199 of record WKFP01014811.1, read on the forward strand.
AAAAGCTTAAATAGAAATGCACTCGCATGTCTGATGAAGCTGCAGCAATGAAAAAGGGAAAGTCAGAAATATTTCTCAACTTTTCTTCATTGGTGAATTGAATCTCTACAACAAAATTAAGAGAATTTCACAAATTTCAACCTAAATAAATGACATTTTCCATTTCTTCAGGACAGGGCAAGCCTTGCCTCCTCCTCGGCGGGTTACCTAACAGCACAACTCAACTAGATCATCCAAGAAAAGTCATGGAAGAGTAGGTCCAACTTATTTTAAAAGGGCAAAAAAAGTTACAAGTCATACACAGGACTGAAGAAAACCAAAGCCACACAGGACCCAGACACACTCTAGGAGTGAGCGGAAAACACTTTTTAAGTTTAAAATGTACTTAAAATGCTCACGGTTACTTTTTCTCCTAACAACCTACAGCTAAGACACCTACAGCTCAACAAAACCAGCCCGAGGTCAGACTCACCCTGCTCTCACCCTTAACTCCCATTTTCTCCTGTTCTCAAGGGTCCAAATCACCCCAACATAACGCTGAGGAGTTTTTCATTATATAAAACAAAGCTGCGCAGTGACCTCAGGACAGAGCAGGACATCCCGGAGCATCCCCCCGCTACTCCTCTTGGGATCTGGTTTTTTTTTTTCACACCTTCTCCACTTTGAGCCTCGGACCTTCCCCCTCTGCTTCTGTGGCTCCTGAAAAGTACTTTACACATTCTTGTCTTTTAAAGAACGACATTTTTACCAGCCATTTCTTTGCCACTTAATGCAAGAACAGAGTTGCTATCCTGTATCCACAAACCAGCACCTGAAGCTTCAAACTTTCCAGCTTTACTAGGCAGTATCTCAACAAAGTCAACGATTTTGATTATTTTTTTTTTAAATCTGTAATTTAAAGCAAGGGAAAAGAGATCTGTATTCATTTGCATACCATAAAGATGCTTTTCTTATTTATTTTCTTATTATTTATTTTCTTATTCTTATTTATTTTCTTATTCTTATTTATTTATTTTTTAATTTGTATTTTATTATTTTATTTTTTAAAGATTTAAGTAATCTTTATATAACGAAAAAGTCTTTGGCTAAATTGTATGTGAGAAAAATTAACTCTTAGGACACACTGCACACTTATGGCAAGCAGCACAGTCATTACAAACACTTCTTTTAAACGTAAGCATTCATGGGATGTTGAATTTGTTGTCCCAGAAGGAAGCAAATTAACAGCCCAACAATCTTCGGAAACTTGTGAACTGAGCATTTCAACCACAAAATGGAAAAAAAAAATCCAGAATGCGTAAAATCTACTTTTCTTTCTTAATTTGCTGCAGGATTTTTTTTTTTTTTCTTCAATAGTCCAGAATGTGCAAAAGCAGTAAAACAAAGAGGCACCACTGTGTGCCACCGGCAGGAAGGTGACAGTAATCACCATGCCATCACTGGAAGGATTTTCTCCGATTTTCCCCTTTCTAAAGGGAGAGATGCGCCACCGCCAAGCAAGATGGGACCAAAGGACGAGTCCAGGCTCCACAGAGGTGACACCAGCAAGCGAACGGTTTCCTCAGCCCGTACCCGGTATTTGACACCGTGGGGATGACAGTGGGTTCGCCAGCCCACGCTGCTCTGGTTCGAGTTTCGGAGCGAGGAGGCTGGAGGAAATCACAGGGTAATTATTGATTACAGGCCTGGGCACGGAGCAAAGTCGTCTTGAAGGGAGAACGGCGGCGCTACCAGCGTCTTTGAAGCCTCCCCGCTCCCATTATGCATGAGGTGTTTCATCAGCATCCCTTCTCGCACGAGGAACATCCATTATGCACGGGAAATTTCCCGGCTCGCTGAGCTCCCCTCTCCGCTCTCCATCCTCCCGTTGCTCCTCCTGGATCTCTCCGCACGGCTTTCCTCCGCCTTTGGTTTACAACGCGATGTGGACACCACCGCTTGCGGACCTCCAGAGCCCTCCTCACGCACCCGCACGGGAATTCACGACTTCTTGGAAGAAATTTGAGCTGGACCGAGCTCAAAAGCCAAGCTCAGCATCACGCCCTCAGGTACACGGACCCGACAGAGGAACTCCAGGCTCCAGAATATAAAAGCACGGCTGTGCGAAGCTAAAGGACTTTATCTGCTGAGGACGGCGGTGTGGCACACGCAGAGCAGACCCCAGGGCTGCTGCTCGGCGCAGGGCAAAAGCAAACTCTTGTGCGTCTCCAATTTCCTCCGCTCTCGTCGCTCTAATGAGCCATCTGGTCTGCAAACCCCAGCCGCTCCTCGCTGCGGCACCCGGCGCTGCAATGCCTTCTGCAGCCTCAACCGCTACGGGTACAGAGCGGGAGCGAAGGAAAGTGGGGAAATTCACGACCGGCCGATTTAACATTGCCTTTGCCCTTTCGCAGAGCCACAAATCAAGCAACTCAGGCATCGGCTTCCAAACAATAGCAGCGTCAATTTTTCTTCTTCATATACAAAGGGGGCTAATGACCATGATACATTAAGACCAATTAATCACTTTCCACTATAAATGTTCGGTGTTTTTTCCAAGGTGTACCACCTTGAAGTCATGCTGCCAAGAACCGTGAACAACCCACTTTTTCTTTGTTCAACAGAATTCCACGTTGAGCACTGGCCATAACACAAATTGTTGAAAATTCCATTTTTTTAATTTACATTAAAAAAAAAAAAAAGACTGCATAAGCTAAACTGGACAGCCAGTACGCCGACAACTCCTGGAGGTGTTGAGAAACCAGCTTCTAACTTCTGCCTGCCTCAAGCTGTGCTGCAGAACCAGATTCAAATTTTATCACCATTAAGTTACGAGGAGGAATGGTTAATTCTGGATTTGGAGTGCTTTTAAACACAATTCCCCCTTTTAACAGTAATTTAGAAAATTGAAGGCACAGGAGAAAAATTTAAGACACAAGATGAAACAGCAAATGTCAGAATTCAGCTTGCCTTTGCATTGGTAACACAGACACTTGGCAATCAAATTACAAGAGTATGATGTAACGGTTATTATTATTTTTTCACCGCCGGCACAGGGGTTGGTGGAAGGTATCGGTGTTTGAAGAACCCAGAAAAGCAAAGCATACAGCCAACTGGTATTCAGGTGGTCACCAACTGCCCCAAACCCTTCCTGTCCTCAGAGGATGCTAGCATTGAAAATAAAATAAAATAAAATAAAATAAAATTTGATATAAGCACTGATTAAGAAAGAAAATATCCAGCAATCAGCCCTCGATGATGGAACTCAAGTCACTAACACCAACGAATCCCACTGCCAGCGGTCACATTTACAGGGAAGGGGAGAAAAAAAGGGCCAAAGGTTTTGACGATTTGTTGGGAGAGCTGCCGACAAACAGAGACGAGTAAGGAAATCAGCGCGATGAGAAAAAGCCTTCCTGGCTTTGGATCCTTGTGCTCTCGCTTATGTTTATTCTGCATTTTTAAGTGCCTGGAGAAATGAGTAGGCACTTTCAAATGTAAATGTGAAAAAGTAAATAAATAGAAAATTCCTATTTTAGCTTTACTGCATTTCTGACTCACAGAGAAGTCGAAACGCACCAACGGAATTATCACGCGGTTCTACCTCGCCTTGCTACTAAAGAACTTTTAAAAATAGTTTCTTCAAATTTTTGACATGCATTTCCACATTCCTTCCAATATTAATTTTTTTCTATTTTAGGAAAGTATTACCAGGAGAAAGTAAGACAAGACTAGAAATGCTATCACATCACTGGGATTTGTGCCAATTAATTCCTCGTTAGCATTTCCATGATGTATATGCCCCCCCCAACACACGCAAACCATGTCAGTCCAATAACAAAAAGTGAATTAAATTTAAAAAAAATGCAAAAAAAAAAGAAAAAACTCCCAAAATTCCTAGGGTGATGACTGCTTTCTCTCAAGAAGCTTCCTATTAACAAATATACTTATTTTTCTTCCTTTAAGTGATGTTCCATCTCTTCCACCCTCACCCGCCCAGGAAGGACCAAACTCCTCTACCAGCTCTGCCCGTACATCAAAAACCAACAGCTAACACACCACCAGCAGCACTCAGACAAAAATAGTTCATTAGCCAAGCTAACAACAACTCAGTAGCCAATTTAGGAAAATTTAAAAAAGTAAAAGCATGGCTTTAAATGTTTCATAGCCTTCTGGTGGATCATCTAGGATGTAGAACCCTCTTGACGTTATTCAAAGATGGAAGGAGCAGCAGCACCAACTGCTTCTCATCCACCCCAAACTTTTCAAATACAGCTCTTAAATTAATCTCAGCTAATAAAAGAATAAAATTCTCAGATGATGGTTTAATCACCTAGAAGACTGTACTTCAGGAGTATCTCACACGATATTCCAGACTCTCACCTCCAACAAGCAACAGCCCGACGCCCCGCAGAACGCTCTGCAAACAACCGCATTCGGATTTTGCCGTTCTACCGGCAGCTGCCGTTAGCTAATTAAGAGAGTGTCACAGCACCAAGAAACCTATTTACAGGAATTTGAATGAAACCAGCAATTAGCAGCAGAGACAGCCGAGCTCTTGCAGATACGACTTTTAAAGGTGTGCCTGTTGAAACCACCCGTCCCTTCCACAGGTGAAACTGGCCATGGCTTTACACAGTCCCTGTGCCTTGAAACACAAACCCATGCACCTGCATTAAACAAGTGTCTTCACTGTGAACTACTGAAAAAAGAAGGTCATCTAATTTAAAGTTCATACAAAAGCAGTGCTGTCTTACCCCAGGTAACGTAGGGGACACCAGCCCCTTTATGGTCCTACATTATTAGAGAATCTAATAAAAATAAAAAATAGATCTCTTAAACTGAAGACTTTAGTCTCCGGGAAATGTTGATATTCACGGGCTGCTAAAAGCAGAATTCTGAGATTTTCTTTTTTTTTAAATAATGGGATTTATTTCATTTCATGTGATTGACTTTTGGTCTTCAGGAAGACAGTCAGTAAACAGAGAAGGTCTTGTTTTATCTAAATACATGTCTTTATAACAATACTTGCTCTGTTTAGAAAAATCCAAATAGGACCTATGAAAACTTGGAGGAATCAGAACCTTATGCAACCCATCACAGGCTGTGTCCATGTCCCTGGTGTCCATCCCAACATCCATGGACACGTCCAACCTTCAACCCACTGCTGCTGGCCAAAAAGTTGGTTTAAGGGAACGATGACCTTACGGAACAGCTCCCTGCCCTTCCCATGCGTTCATACTCAAACCTTTCGTCCAGCAACTGTGGGGAGATGGACCCTGTCGTTTTTATTGACCAGGATTTATGGAGAGGGGAGCCAGCAGCACCCCAGGTGGGAGCAGGGAGGGGACGCGCGGGACAGACCTTGCTGGAGCAGGGGGTGGTGGAAGGGTGGCACGGGAAGGCTCGCCGTCCTTGTCGGCTCGCAGAAGTAGGCTTGCAGCCAGGTCATGCACTGCTTCAGCGGCTCCGGCAGCTCCTCCGAGGCTTCGTACAGCTCGCAAGTGGCCAGGGACTCTGCCCTGCTAAGAGACAGAATTGCGAAATTTATAAGGAAAAAAATATAAAAACGAATATTCACATTCCCTGTATTAGCAGAAAAATATATCAACTCAAAAGCATTCAATCTGGAGTCAAACCATCTTTTTTCTGCTCGGATAAAGGCAAAACCATTCACAACAGCAACAACAACCATGTATCCTTGTCACCTCTAGAAATGCAATGACGACACGAGGTTGGTTACACCTGGAAAAAAATAATTTATAAAAAATTAGCAAAAGGAAAATGCAAAGCATAGGTGGGGAATGTCAGGGAGGATGAAAACCACCCAGGTCCCTGGCAGACGACACGTCCTTGTGTCCCTGGGGTGGACGGAGAGGAGGTTCCTCCTCCCTGGCCCCCGAGGGCACAGTCCCATCTCCCCAGGGACAGTCCCCAGGGAAAGGAGGAAAGGAAACTGCTTTCTGCCGAACCCACGCCTTCCTCCGCCCCGTTTCCTTCCAGCGACGGTGGCAGGTTTCTGCTTTCCTCCACTGATTGAATTGGAAGGAAGCAATTGAGAATTCATTTGATTTTCAATGGCAGCTCCTGCTTGCAGGACACCGAAGAGCAAAGCAAGCGAACAGAAAGCACCTGCAAACAAAAATGTGCTTCTTCTCTTGCTACTTTTTTTCTTCTTTTCCTCTAGGAGGGCAACGTGATGAACCATCCTAAAGTTTTCTAGTTATTGCAGCTTTTTTTTTTCCCCCAGCTGGAAATGAAGCCAGACCCTAGAACAAGAAGTTTCTCAATAGTTTGCTGCTAAAACTCAAGAGCAAAGTCTTCTGGGGAGAGGCTGGATGTGTCACAAAGCTGGAAAAAGGCAAGAAAAATGGAAATATCAAACTACAGGAGAACTTGAGACAACAGAAGAAAAAACCAGAGCGATTCTGCCACCCAGGCGTGGGGAAAGACCAACGCGACGCAAACATCCCAGGATGCTCCCGCGTGCTGCAAGTGCACGAAAATATTTTGTTCTCTCCTAGCAGAAAGGTGGAGAAAATGCAACAAGTGATGTACCGGTAATGGCATTAAAAAACCCACCAGGTCTGCTTTTGCCACGAGGCACCTTTGCACAAAGACCGAATCCCTTCACACGCTCGATCCCCAACAGCTGGCGGAGCCGAACGCGACGTCGGTGCAACCGCCGCCAGCTCTGCCCCCGGCCGGGATGAGTGATGCGCAGGGGGGAGCTGGGCCAGGGTCACCCTCAGAAGCAAGCCCCCCAAGTCGCCTGGTGCATGATCAAACAGCCCTGCCATTCCCCCAGCCCCAATTCGCTGTGATTAATTGTTAACACTGAAGGCCACGTAATTACTGATTAGAGAGCGGCAGAGGAGAGGGACGCGGAGGCGGACAATTAAAATACTCCAGTTGCACAAGGGTACGGCTTGATGGCTTGGAGCAGAGGCAAAACAAGAAACAAGAATCACCCTTGGATCCACTTTGCTAGAAATTAAGCGCAATTTTATCTATTTCAAAATCAGCACTTTTGATTTTTTTTTTTTTGTGTGTGTGAAGCGGTATCAACTTGTTTTATAAAACTGATGTCTACTTTATGTTTTTTTGCTACTTAATAATCTTTGCAAAAAAAAAAAGGTATGAGAATCAGTGCATAAATTTTTTTTTGTATTAATATCTCTGCCATGGACCTCAAACCGAGCTCACGCCACCACGGCTAATCCGTTATTCTGCACGCGTACGACACCTGGCAGAACACGGTTCGGTTTTACTGTGGATTGTTAGAGCTCCGGCAATATAATAACTACAGAATAGACCAACGCTTTGGAAACCTCACTGAGAAGTCGGTAGACTTTTCTGCTCCATTTATCCAGAAGAGCACAGAAAGCACTCAGAACTACGGGAACCTGATGTTTTTCACATCATCTTGTTTCCCATCCTCGGGAGTCTGGAAACGCTTTGGACTGCAACATCATCATAAAAACCCAAAGACTCTGTCTCCTCGCCGCTCTGCAAGCAAGCAGCCCCACGGCTGGGCTCCCGGCTCCGCTCCCAGCCCCACACTGGTGGGTTGGCACTGGAATTTCCTCCTGCTCCAGAAATGCACCAAATTAGCGTTGTTCTCCCCCAAATTAGGTGGGAAGCAGCACGTTGGCTGATACGTCCCCGTGCTATCACCTCCACCTTCTTCACTTCCACCAGGTTTGCCTTGGCAGGACTCTTTGGATGTCTTAATTTTTTTTTTTAATTACTGCTTCTAAGAACAGTTCCTTATCACTCCTGAACAGCTCTCGAAGGTTTTGGTGAGACCATTTTCCCACCGCTTCACCACCAGACACTTCCACAGCGCCCACCAACCTCCACCTTGGCCAAGAAAGCAAAAGCTTCGCAAGACGAAAATGCCGTGCTTTCTAAGAACACGTTGATGACTTTTCCTGTAGGATACAAAGTCGGTTTGCCAACATACATGCTGAGAAGTTCAAACTGGCAGAAAGTTCAAAAAACAAAAAAATCTTTATATTACTTTTGCTTGGCTAGAAATGCTAACAACTATTCCTGGGAATTTGACAAGATTAATAAAGGAAAAGAAGGAACATGACTTATGCATGGGTGTCTTCTCCTGGCCATCCTCCCCCTTCTCTTGCCAAAGTCGCATAGCAGCACTCCTACAAACTACTTCGTCATTAAAAATTCAACTTAAAACACCGGCTGCCTTTTAAAGGATTTTCTCAGGCTTCAAAGCCACGCTTTGGTCCAACTAAACCGTGCGTACGTCTCAAAAAGCAAGGTGAAAGTGCTCTCGAAACATTCATAGGGAGAAAAGGAGAGCGGATGGGTTACATCATGGGAAATTTCACCCCTCGTGTCAAACTCCTCAACGTTAGGCTTCTTAGAAAGTTTCTGACCACCCTACTCCATGCATTGACCTTGGGCATCAAAATGGGCAGGAAAAAAATTAAGAATCCCACTAACTACTTGTGCCTAATCGTTAACAAGAAGAAAAGGGAGACCTTGCTTTTTGCAAATGTGTCTAGGGCAATGAGAAGCATTTATTTCCCATGCAGTACTCTTATTTAAATCACACTTTCACTGGAGACTGCTGTTGCCCTTCTCATTAGTGAATTGTGTCGGGTGCTGCCCAGCATCTCAAAAAATTCCAAGTGGAACTTTTTCTATTTTCACTTGGTCAACAAGGAATCATTACGGTCAGGTTTTTAGGTTGTGTATTTTTTTTTTTAATGTGTTTGCTTTTTAACTGAAACTTTTTTCTGTTTGCATTCACACAGCAGGTGCTAACGTGCAGTTAGATGTCTGTCTTAACTTCATGGTGACGTTAAACGGACATTCAGCCGCAAGTGACCGACTCATCTACACGGTTTACATGGGATGCTTAATTAAAACTACGTACTCCTCATACAGAAAAAAACACCCTTGTTTCCAGCTATAAAAACCAGGCATCTAAAAGTACATATCTATTTTTTTTTTTTTAAGGTGGATGTCTCTCCAAAGGAGATTTTTTCCAGGCCAGGGAACGCCTGCTGCTGATCTCCGCCGGTGCGTTCAGACCTGGGTGGTGGTGGAATCCAAGGGGTCAGTCCCAGAGCGGGAATCCACCGCAGCCCAGGTGCAGACCTGTTGCTCCAGCTTTCCCATCCAACAGCTACTCCATACCACTCTCCCTGCAATCCAACATCTTTCTTTCCATCACAGCCCTGCTTTCAGAGCGCACAGCCCAAGGAAGCCAGCGGGCTCTCGCTTCTCCTGCGGCTCCATCCCAGCTGTGTCTCCTCTTTGGCTTCTTGTGTTTGCACGGGGTGAAACGAAGGAAAAGATGGTTTTAGCAGAGGGGGAGAGAAGCAGAACCACCACCTGTTTCAGTTTAACAAGGCTCCTTCCAAACCTCTTGCCAAGAACGGGAAGTTTCTAACGTGCTTCCAAAATAAACATGTAAGCAGCAGATTGGCTGCAGGACCATCCTAAATAGCTGAAACATTATGAAAACCAGAGAAATGCTGGGAGAAGCCTCAGTGGGTAGCCATGCTCTCAACTGGTATGATTTTAATTATTTATTTTATTTCTGAGCTACTATTTTTTTTTTTTCCTTTTGGCCTCAGTTGGTCCTTAATAAACCTTAACAGAAACGCTACAACATAGACCTGGAGTTGTGTGATTTAAAATAAAGAGAATATATCTCAATGGCTCTGCTGGCAGCTTCCTTAGGGGAAATAATATGAGAATGTTGTATCTGCTCCCACAATATATTTATTTGGATAGTTATAAAATATTTATATATATTCAATACAATCAGTTGGTTGACCCTGACATCCAATGCTTGCTTCCACTTTCCGGAGCCACCCACTCCTGAATGTTTTATCCTGGAGAACTGCCTCACCCTCAAGTGTTTGCCCAAAAAGAGGTTTATCGAGTGCTACAGGTGCTGAGCTAAGAGTCCCCGTTATTCCGTTTTGGTTAAGATACAAAAGCTCCTCAACTATCAAAAAAAAAATTTCAACTCTTCCTAGACAGCCGTCAGCCACTGGTACCTTTGGGCAGACTCATATTTCATTATTACATGACTGTGATAACTACATCTGCTTGGATAACAGCAGGGTTAAAGACCTAAAAATAAAGAGGGGGGAAAAAAAAAAATATATGTTTTCATGTACAACTTCCCAATCTCTTCCCACAGAAGCGAGGGTCTTGGCCAGGCTGTTACCAGCTGAATTGTGTGTTGCCACCCCTGGCACTGAAGATCACGGGGTTTGCAATAATCCGTTATCCTCAGGTATGCGGCAAAGAAACATATTTGGACACTCAGTCACATCTCATTCTATATTTTTTAAGGGCATCCATCATTTTTTCCACCGTGTTCCCTGAACAAAAACCATAAGGGTTCTTGCTCATTAACATCCAATTGAATACTAAAATATAAATAAATTGCTCCTAATTAAGAGGCTTTGAGATTCTGTTATGACCAGAATGCTGTAAAAGCAATCATCAGCCATACTTGTCACCATGCAGATGGCACAAAACCTCACCAAACCCTTTCCCCAGCCTGTCTTCATCAAAATCAACGTCAAAATCCCATGTCATGTGTCCAGCACGGACAAAGAAAGAAGAGTGTGGAGGAGGCAAACCAAGCAGGAAAGCCAACGCTTGCAGAAGGTGTGATGGGTAGAGATGGAGGTGGGCAAGAGCGAGCAGAAGGCAACAACCCACCTCCGAAAGAGAGCCCCAGCTTCCCTGCATTGCTCCCAAGTGCCGACAGCTTCACGATTCACAACTAGAAAAAAGAGACACGACTACCTGGCAGACGGAAAACATTGCAGTTTGCCCCTGGAGATCTGGAGCATTTATAGGGCAGCACAACGCCCGGCATCTCCAGTTTGAAGAGCACCTCCAGGCTGGGGTAAGCAGCAAGAATTACTGTTAGCGGGACACATCTGTGGTTCTTCTCCTCCGCGTTTTGACGCTTCTTTGGCCATTTAATTTCTTAGAGTCTGTGCTTTAAAAAGGTTCAAAAATGATCAAAATTACCCTTTGCCCAGCAAGGATGAAGAAGGCTCTGCTAGGAAGGCATTAATGGAGAAAAGAAATAAAACAGCAAGAAAAACACCTTGCAAGTACCTTGTATTACAATTTTTTTTTTTTTGCCTCAAAATTCCACTAAAACACTATAAAACAAAACAAAGAAAAAGGGGGTGCTGGGGGTAGATAATAGAGACCTTCCCAAACCAGGGAGTCCATCAGAGGGACCTGGACTCAAGGTTGCACCACGTCAGGGAGACCCAACGTCGGTGGCCATCCCGATGGGTAATTCAAGCCCAACCCCAGCAAGTGTTGGTGACTGTCC
>WKFP01014811.1:342626-347626 GCA_011057875.1 Pterocles orientalis
AAAGGAAAAAGGAAAAAAGGAAAAAAGGAAAAAAAATAAAAAAAGGGGTTTTGACATCAGGCATATGGAAAAGGATCTTACAGAAGAAATCTGCCCATGGGTGGAGTGGAAAACATTTTTGGGAATTTTTCCCCAATTACAGTAAAATTGTGCCATCACCTTAGGCGAGAGTCCAGCCATAATCCCCCTGTGAGCCACCTGAGGAGCGCAACAGTTCTCGGAGCATCAGACAGGAGCAGAGAGTCTCTCAGTGACTGGAGACCAGCGAGAGGAAAGGGCCCTTGGGTCATTTTCCCCACAAGACTGGTCAAGCCCATGCCCTTCCTCCTGGTGGCTGCTGCTTGGGATATTGCCTCTCGGACAGGCTCCTGAACTGACCAAAGTTCCCATGGGTTCAGGATGCCTCCTGGCAGTGAGCATCCACGATTAAACTATTCCCTAGGCATCGGTCAGCTGGGGCACACCAGGTGGATCGAGCATCTCCAGGGTCATCATTATAGTTCAATGTGGAGAGCTCCTAAATCTGAGTAAATCTTTACATTTGCAGGATAACTCACTGCTGATTCTCTAGGACAGTGAAATAGGTATGAGGAGCAAATATAATTTAAAATTTAAAATTTTTTATCTTTCTTTTTTTTTTTTTAAATGGCATTTTCTTATTTTATCAGCAAACGATCAAAGACAACGCTCCACACGGGTGAAGTCAACAGAAGTCAGTCCTGTATAAAAAGTTGCAAAAGTGAAGGGTGATTGTCTCCTTCTTACACCTATATATGTGGCTGTGCTTGTCTTACCAAATCATTTTTTTTTCTTGGAGAAATAGCCGCCGTGTTACTTCTCAAATGGAAGACTCAGTAATTATTAGAACACAAAAATTAACATGAAAATGAGACCCAGTCATGCAGCATTATTCTTTACATAACAAATGTAGAGTTAGCTGGCGTTTTTACCGAAGCCTTCATCGGGAAATTAAATAAAAATGTATGTTATCAACACCTCGATGTCATTTAAATAGTCTGTCTTTGATGGACGACGGCTAAAGCCACCCCAAAATTGCAGATGAATTATCTGGTCTCTAATGATTCCAAAACGATTACAGGATGCAGTGCAATCTCGTTAAATTTTATTCAAAAGCTTACTACACTTGTGTTTTCTCGTATTTTTTTCTATCAATGAAACCCATGAGGTTTAAGAAGAATTCATTATGTATGAGACCCAACTTGCAGTGCTTGACTGTTGATTAATAGCAAAGTTTGCTGTATGTACATTTGCAACATTAGATGCATACAATATGCTAACTTATTCTTTCACCGAAGCTAATTATTTACAAAAATGACTACTTGAGACTACAATTTATTAAACGCATGCATCCAGTCTCAATTTGGCCCCAAAAGACAGTCTGGAATGAAGATCTTTTACTTGATGTGACAAGTTCTAGAAACAGTGTTATTAATATTGTAAATGTGGCAAATAAAGAGTTCAAATAGCCCTATGTCTGTGTTGCATTTATTTTTTTTTCCCCCAGAACTGAATCAATGAGCAGAGCAGCTTTTTCGGTTTAAAATTCATGGAGGAGCACATCCTTACATAGTTTAATTTAGCTGCTTATAAATGAAGTGTCTGCATTGTAGCCGTGAGAGATTAACGAAAGGATGAGAGCTGCAATAAACAGGAATAACACCCCAGCTCGCGCCCAACGACCCCGCCGCAGTTCCTTTTAAGACCTATTAAGAAGAAATCGATGCATTTATGGAAGAGTACAAGAACTCGGAGCTGAGGAAGACTTACTCATCCTTTGCAATATTTTCTCCATTCTGCTTTTATCTATAAAATTCTCACGGATCTGACTGGTCAGGAATTCTGCGTTAAAATGGTCCTTTCCTTTTAGCCTGAAAAAGAAGCATCTGCACAAAAATTTGGGTATCAAACACCAATTTGAAATAAATAGATGCACCTCTTGAGTAAAATACATATGCATCAAAATGTCCTAGTCATTTTTTCCGACTTTTGCAATTCATGATGTTGAATTCAGGCACCGAGCTGAGGTTGCCTAAGCCAGCAGCACACGTAGCCCATCGGCGCTGCCAGCCGCGATGCCGGCAAAGCCGCTGCCTGCTTACTCTGTGCTACTGGTGCACACCAGCAAACACTTTACAGGAGGGAGTGAGACTCCTGTCTTCGCATGCCAAGATAAGGAAAATCAATGTCAATGCCCAAAAGACTCAAGTGATAGCACTGAAGGTCATTAAATGCTCCTCGCTGCCCTGTACCATTAAAGTTTTGATTGGAATCCTATATAGAGAGACACAGATTTCAAACAAGATCCTGCCCTGGGATGCAGCACTGTGAGACCACGGAGGAAACACAGCAATCAGCGGACCTTCCGAGGAACACAAGAAACACGTTCAAGGAAAACAATGCTGTGTGTGGTCTTGGCTGATTTTTCCTGAACGTATTTATTGTGTTTTCAGAGCAGCGTATCTCATTACGGACAAAGATCTCTGTTAAAACAACCGTACGGTGCAAGGACAACTGCTGAGAAGTTCTGGTTCTTCATCCACCTTGATCTTCTGGTATGTGTCCTAATGTTCCAAGCCCTGCTTCCTTGTCCACTCCATGCCAACCTCCTTCCCTCTCTTTACGTTGCCCACTTTCAATGTTCTGCCCTTCTTCTACCCTGGCCACCACCCATCCTCCTTAAATCACCTTGCTAGTGGGAGGTGTCCCTGCCCATGGCAGGGGTTGGAACTAGATGATCTCTAAGGTTTCTCCCAACCCAAATCATTCTGTAATTCCATGATCCTATGCTTGGACCATCTCACTACTATTTGTTGGTTGACCTTACTGCTCCACAGTGGATTGCATGGTCCACCTCTGCGCTGGTCACCAGTTCAAGTCCTGCTTTTTTCTTGTCCCCCAACCACATATTTTCCGAGATGAATTCTTGTTCTCTGCACATTTCATCCTGCACGTTCCTACTTCATTTGTGCTAGCAGAAGTCACTCAGGCAGGTCAAGAAAACTATAGTTCTGGTGCTCAGCAGCACCGTGGGGTCCTATCGTCTTTGTGCTAAGCCCCAGAAACAGCCCAGAGACCTTCTTCCCCCTAGAGACCCATTCCCCTCCGTCAATGAAACTCTTCAAAGGTCTACAGCTGGGCTGTATGTGTAGAACAAAAATATTCTTATTATCTAAGAGGCCTCTTTGTAAATATTGCTGTTTCAAATCAGTGGGTTTGGCAGTAGAACGACTGGAAGATTTGCTTAAAAAAAGAAAAAAAAATTCTGTGTATCTTCTTGCTGGAAGGGACCAACCTGTTCTAGAGTGAGAATGGGGGAAACCAAGCACAGGCACAAAAGACCCTCAACCAGCAAGAGTTAAGCAGATGCTTCCCATGAGATGCTTTAAAGCAAAAAAAGCAGAAATTCAGCCAAGTTCCAAGCAGCAGCACGCTCTCACCCAAGATGTTAGGCAACATTAAGCATAGGTGATATCATCAGTTCTATCTATAATTAGGTTAAAAGAAAGTCAGTTAATTTTAGCACTTACAAGAAATTGTTACAAAACATTTTTTTCCTTATATAAAAGAATTCTCCCATCAGACTTGCGAGGTCGGTTTTATCACAGGCAATTAACTGTGTTAGGGCTGGCTGCAGGGGACCCTTAAACCGCACACCAGAGTCCCTTCGCTTCCCCCCTTAGCTCTGCTGTTTAGGGGATTCGCCACGGCTCTCCCCACTCTGTGCAACCTCCACGGAGCATCACCGCGGACACAAACCCCACCACCTCTATTCAGAAGCATGCCTCATAGTAATAACCCAGCTGCTCACCGGTATCTGAAATAAAATTTACATTTTTTTCTCTAGATTGGAATATATTTCTATATTGGAATTATTAGAACTGGGCTCTGACTTTGAGTGTCCACCTTGACGTGCGTTAGGGCATGAATTCCAGATGAAAGTGAGCACCAAGAATTATAATCAACAGCACCTGCAGGTACTCCAGCCTATTAAAATGAATTAAGACACGGATAAATCAGGAACCTCTTCAGAATTCTGCTCCTCAGGCCATTTTTCAAACCAACTTCCCAGTCGGGGCGTAAGGCAGTCTCTGCCCTCTGAGCATCTCCTGGTAGGACCAACCGTAGGCTCATCGGTTGCCTGACACGCAGGACCTCCCATCAGGGCTGAGATCGGCATATGACCCAACGTGCAAACTCCTGCCTCAACCAGAGATGCGGGGCTTAAAAAATTACAGAAATATTTTCCTTCTGATGCTCTTCACACCGAAGCAGCCACATGGGATGGCAGCAAAGGCACCAGGCACTGCCCCTGAGCCCAGCTTGACCCTCGCCATCCTACTGTGAAGCTTCTAACATCACTGCAAAGAAACGGTGTTCATTTATTTATTTTTTTTTAAACCAGGTATGAACACTCGGAAACCACAGAAACGCTGGCACCAGAAGAAACCATCGTGAAATCATCAGGAAACTTGTCAACATCTGGGCTCCTAGCAGGCGTTCATCATCCAAAGTTTCACGTCAACATAAGCTGAGAACAGGACGCCCAGAAAAAACTGCTCATACGTGCCAATTAAAACAGCAGAGTTAATAAATACACTCTGCCTCTCCCCGAAGCTTTCCTACAGGGCTTTGGGACTGTCTCCCACACGCACCAGCAGAATCTTTCCAAAATGGCATCACCACGTGAAGCACTGGTTTTACATCTTAACCATTAGACCACAAAACCAAACCCTACAACAACAGGAAATACAAAAAATACCGATTATTTTCCTTCGTTTTAATCAACATCCACCAGCACTTTGTTTACTGTTTGCACACTACAGTGCCATGGACCACCCCTTGGGAGGTTTGGTGGAACCACTCCCCGTTGCACGGTCACTTTTGCACGCACATGGATGCAGAGGAGAGACACGAAGCCGTACCCGAGGCGGCTCTGCTGGCACAACCCCGGGAAGCCCTCCTCCGGGACCACCTCCCGA
>WKFP01014811.1:352626-359207 GCA_011057875.1 Pterocles orientalis
GCTATAATTCCAATAATGACCTACAGATGCCAAAATAATCTAAATTTATCGCTCCTTTTCTTATGGTCAGCTCGGGCCGCACCGACGAGAAGAGCTCCTCTTGCCTGTGCTCATCAAGGTCTGGAAATTCACAGCTCAAGAGCTGTTCCCAGGCTGACAGCATCCCCCTCCTCCGCAGCAAGACACACGGAGTCACCAGCACCACGTCCTGGACAACAACTGGAGGAAAACACTTCTGCTGGTTTTCTAGACCTACAACACAACACTTAGTGCAAGGGCTAGAAAACAGGCATCTAACAGCCTCACTCCAGCAAGAACCAGAGAAAATCCATGTTTTTGGGGGTAGGAGACCCAGCACACACACTCAACACCAAGGCTGAACAGGTTTGAGCTCTTCCCTGGGGTGGAATGACCTTGGTTTGAGACCGGGTCTACCTGGACCACGCCGGGACCCAACACAGCGAGTGTAAAGACTACGTTCTGTTTATGACCTTGGATGTGAGGATCCAGGGGGTCTCTGGTCCAGCCCCCCGCTAAGTGCAGGGCCATGCTGGGGCAGAGCACCTTGCTCAGGGCTTCACCCATGGGGTCTTGCAAACCCCCAAGGAGAGAGAGCTGGCACAGCTACTCCAGGCAACTGCTTCCGATGCTTGACTGTATATTAAATAACAATACAAGCTGAAATAACCAAACTCCTAAAAATACAGAGGAAGGGCACCTTAAGATTTCTCTTAGGGGGATGCATCGCAAGCCTAATGGTTGGTAATGCTTTACTCAAGCTGTCTGGGCACCAGCGTAATGAGGAACCCACAGCTGGGAGAGGCGGCAGCCCAGGGTTGGACCATCCTCTTCCTCCTATCATTAGAAGAGCTGCAGCTCTTGGCAAGAGCCCGGGCTCCATCTCCTGCTCCCCACCCCATGGCCTCCTTGGGCTGATCCCTGCTGGGCAGCCTTACAAACCAGCAGGATAAAATTCTTCCTTTTGTCTTTTTTTTTTGCCAAACACAACTGAGAAGCAAATGGAGCATCTCCCAGATGGGAGGAAATGTCCCCATGGGCCTGGCAGCACCCCAGCTCCTCTGCTGCAGAACTCATCCCCGTGGTGATGCTCCAGCAGCATGGGGGATGGATGGGGAGAAGAGGAATCTCCCTCCAGGGAGGGGATGGAGGCAGGCATGTGGGCAGGGCAGACAACGACGACCACATGCATTAACCTGTCATTCTCCTTCCTTTTCACAAGAATGTCCCAAGCTTGCACCTGAGACTTGCCAGAAATTAAAGACTTTCCCCCCTTCGCTGCCAGCCCTGGGTAGAACGAGCGCAGCACACTGGAAATCAGATTTCAGGTGCCTTGGCTCAAATTTTCAGCCTGTCTATTCCCAACACACAAAAATCAGCTGTCGGCTTTTGCTGTAGGATATCTGAATTCTCCACCATCAAGATTAATGAATTTCAGGATGGTTGGGCTTATCTGGCCCTCATGCTATCTAACCTGACACCACATTTTTCTTTACAACTCTTAGAGAACAACAAAAAAAAGTTGATTCCCCATAAGAAAGCGATGAAAAAAAAAAAAGTTTATGCTGCAGCATAAATCAAAGCGGTTTTAGGGCTGAGTAGAGAGGTCAAGATGGGAGAAAAGCAAAATTACTGCTCACTGTCTTCAAAACAAACACACACAACACTACTGCAGGAACTTCTGTAGCTTCCGAAAAGGAAGAATGACTCTTTCCCCATAATCCCTATAACCTGCAAAACCTTCACTTCCTGAAACACTTGTCTGCTTGAAGGAACTCTGTATTTAGTGGGTCTGTGGTACCTTGAGGAAGGAAATTTCTTATATGGTTTATGCTCAGTAGACTTGGGCAGTTTATTTTAATAGCTGTAAGGTTTACTTAATCCATTATTTGCCCAAACCAGAGACCACTTGCTCCAAAACACCAATAATGATCAAGTCCCAAGAAGTCTTCATTAACATAACGCGTCGATGGCCACGACAGAACCCAGGATACACATTTCATTGTTCATTCCAGCATCCCGACCCAACAACTCCTCTTCCTCGTTCTGCTCACACCCATCAGCAAGGCTCCGTGGCTGGAGCTGCTTTCCAACCAGTGCGGCAACAGCATGGAAGCTTTAATTTTCCTTAAGTGGGGTTAGAGTTGCGGGAATTGGAAAATACCAAGTGGAAATGGCTAAAATACACGTCAGAATGGAATAAGGTTTTACTTCTGTAGAATTTGGAAAAGTTTTTTTCCCTGCCTCAGTTTCAGTAAGTGAATATATTCTGAGTACTCGGTTTTGACCATGAGAGAGGCAGGAAAACCAGCCGGGCTAACCCTCGGAAGCAGGTACTGTACGTCTTACACAGATATTTTAATTTAAAAATGGGCTGTAGAAAGGGAATTGTGAGGAGCAAAACCCCAGACACATCAGGGCCAGTTCCAGCCTCCAGTCCAGTAACATAAATACAACCAACACAGGGCAGGACCCGCTCCATCTCCCGGCACATGGTACTTGCAGGAGCTCCGCCAGAGCCTCTTCGGAAGCAGGGACCCAAAACCAAGCCTAAAGATCTCACTTGACGCAGCCAGAAGATCCAAAGCACATTCAACTGCATCGCTGGTGCTCATGTCACCGGCACTTCAACAGAAACCGCTCGCGACGCAATAGGATGCCTACGGAAAACCTGAAAAAACAACAGTCATCCCCAAGATGGAGCTTACTCCCTAAAGACACAGCAAGAGAAATGTTTTGAAAATTCAGTTAAATGGGTGCTTTATAACATCTGTAAAATGTTACGACATCAACTCAACTCAGTAGGCATCACACTAAGAAATGAATTTGATCCAAATTCATACAGGAGCCCCCCTTAAAACAACTCCAACAAAATACACAACTTCAGCTAGAAATTTATTTTTTGTATTTACCTTGGTACGAACGACGCAGTGTAGAATACGTTGGTTGTATCTTGCCCGTATTTGCATGGCGCAAACAAAATTTTCTGCTTCAGGTCGAGCACTTTCCATTTCAAGAAGAAGTTCTAAAAACTGTTTCACTTTAAAAAATTAACAATTTCTTTTGTATCTTTCTAACTAGCACCATATAAATTGAATAACTGATTTTTCTAGCCATAGGAAAAAAATCTGTACTCAGACTGGCCAGATGTAAACTAGCACTATTCCTCCCTGACACAAAATCTTCTAAGTTTGATTTTGCTTTGTTGGTTTTTTCCCAATATTTCGTTGGAAAATGATGTTTCATCCCAGACGCAGGCTTGCCAGAGAGACGCTCGCGTTGAACCCCAGATGCACACAACTGGATACGGAGCATTTTGCACACCAGCGCCTCAACGAGGTCCCAAATCCGGACAAAAATAAGCAGCTCGGCTCTACACCCCTCCTCTCTGCATCACATTGAAGTGCTGAAGAATTTTCCCAGGCTTTCCACATACCAAGGTCTGATTAGGAAAAGCAAGAAGAGATGCAGAAGGCGTACGACAAAACACAAACCTGAAAATAAACTCGTTATTGTTTGCTCTGAAAGGGTCTCTCTGCCTTTTTCCCTTCGAGCACGCAACACCTTGTGTCACCCTGGGGATGAGATTTTTTTGCTGTTCTTGATTGAGCAGAAACCCGTATTTGGTAATTGCCACTTTGAACATGCTAATAATGAAACCTAACTCTTTACGTTCTAACATTTTTCTGCATTAAGTGGGAATTTTTATAGCGGCTTTTCCCAACAAGACATCTTGCTTGTAAATAACGCAACGTTAAGTGTCACGATATAATTGATTTTCTAATGAGCTTTTGAAAAAGCATTATATTTTCGCTTGTCAGAAAATCTTTACAACACAAATAAGTCCTTCCATATTTATTCCTTCCAAACTGAACTTTTTTATTCCTACAGTGAAGTTGAGGTGGATTAAATCATGCAGGTTGCCATAAAGGAACGTATCGTACCGGATATTTTTACGGTTCTCTGTGTTTGTACGTCGCACTGTGAAATTGGGTGGAAAACACCCGGTTCAGGGGCCAAACCCAGCCTGGGCTGAGCCAACGCAACAGCAGAAGTCCTGGGAGCTTGGTGCGGGTGAAATCGGGGTGTTCTTGATGTAGGAAAAAAGCATTGAGGTAGATACAAACCTGAAAAAGAGTCAATCCATCCCTCTAGAAAATAAAATTTGCAAGTTCTGCTCGTTTGGGAAATGTTGGGGGTGATGGCTGATGAGTTCAAGTCAACGCAAGGAACACTTTGTGGTTTTGAGATATTCCTGCCACATCAGTTTGCCAGAATCATGAAGAAACAACCAGCAGACGCCTCCTTGCAAAACGTGAATGGCTAAATTTTAAAAAAATAGTGAAAAATGCATTTTTGCTTGAGGAAATTTTAATTTTTAAGTCTAAACAGGGTATAAAGTAATTGCTTCAAGAAGTGTTCACTTGCAAAGTCTGTTGGAAAAAGGAAGTACCCAACTCTACACCATCAGATTCCCCCCCTGCACCCACCGAAGCTCCACTGCCTCTCCCTGCAGAACGGGCGCCTGAAAACATCCATCTGAGCACTGACTCTTTGGCAGAGCTGAGCCTGGCTCCAGCCAGAGCCGGACAAGGCTTCCCGAGAGCCTGAGTCATCCTAGGATGGGTTTAGATACGATAACAGAATATTTATGCTGTCCTAACAAAACCTGTATCATTGCTTCCGAAGGTTTTGTTCAAGCCACCTGCTATCCGAAGCAATCTGCAACTGCCTGACTTTTGAAAAAATAGTTCATGCTTTTTGCAGGTCCAAAAAATTGGACGATTGACAGCTGAATAGGAAGCAGGAAGATGTATATACACGTATACATACACACGTACAGAGGAACAGGGGTAAATAAACAAAGTGGCACAAACCATCTTGCCTCCGAATCCTCGGTAGAGTCTCAGCACCCACAACAAGCAGAAAACACGATCCCGAGCCCTGGATTACTGTAGGGCAGTTTCACTCGGAGCCCCCCCCCAACACTTGCATTATTGACGAAGCCAAACACACGCTTAAGCTCGGATTTGCAATTTAGCAGAGGATTTATACAAGGACTGAAAAAAGAGGGTTGATGGAGCTGAAGAGGAGGGTGGTACTGGGGCAGAGCCCCACCGCAGAGCAAGAACCGCTGCCACGGGGATGGTAAAACCCCCCCACAGCGATTGGGAAGCATTTCCACAACTATCGCAATTAATAGGTGAGCAGCTGTTCATTAAACCCGGTGCCTATCAATCCCCACTCCCCGGACCCAGTGTCCATAGAGGTCCTCTGCCACCCGCGTCCCCACCGAGGGACCGGCGCTGGGGGCTGTCCTGCTCTTCGGAGGGAAATAATCAGGTTCCTAGCCCTTGGTCAAACGCAGCTGAGACCATCCATCAAACTCCAAAGTAAGCGGAGAAAAGGAAACGAGAAGGACCGAACAGCCTGATGGCATCAGCTTTACTTCTACAGCAATCGAGATTGGAAAAAAAGAAAATAGAAAAGCCTGTAGGGCACTCAGAAGATGGGAAAACATCTACCCCAGCGTCTGCACTGCACAATCCTCACCCGCTGGGCAATCCCCATCCAGGACACCCATCCTGCCTCCCATCTCCAAATCCTGACTCCCAGGGATGCTTTCCCCCCGAGATGCAGGAGAGCCCCACGGAGATGTGGTTATCATCCTAAAAAGGGGTTTGCCAAGCAGTGCCTGCTTTTTTCTTGCTCCAATGAAGGCGGCAATGTCCGACAGGCACAAATAAACTTCTGAACAAAAATAAAGGCAACGCTGGGCACAACAGGAGGGTTAAACCCAGCTCACGGGGTCCTGGCTGCCTGCGTACCGATGCCCAGCTCTCCTTAGATGGGCTGCAGACTCAGCCGCAGGTGAATTTCTCTACAACAGGGGAAAGAAATTGATGTGAATAAAAAAAAACCCAAAAACAATCTATATACCTGGATTGGGTCACTAACATCAGCCCGAGCCCCCTCTCCCACTGGTGTCACTGCGGTGGGTGTCGAGGAGTGATGCTCACCCCAAATTTGCCAAAAGACCCCCCCGTTCTCCAGCGGAAAACCCAACGGTCTGCCCACCCCGCTCATGCTTCTGCTCCCAAACTGGGATTTTTCTGCACAGAACGGCCCCGTTGCCTCTCTCCGGAGGGGGGTTTCGCTCCCTCTCGTCCTCCAGCACAGCGCGGGGCCCCGCGGGACGGCCGGGCTGTCAGCGCCGCGTCCCGACCCACTGCGCTGGAACCCAGCTGCCGGCCCCTCCGCAAGCTGCCGGCCAGGGCTGCAGGGGAAAAGAAAAAAGAAAAAAAGACAAAAAAAGAAAAAAAAAAGACAGGAGCTAAGATTTTTTTTTTTTTTAATCTGGCCACTCTTTAGCCTTTTATTTATTGCCATCTGCTTTCTCAATTTTTAATTAAAATCAAAATAGCATTAGTTTTCCCTTTTTATTTCAGCTTTTTTTCCTAGGTCTCATCCAAAACTGACTGTAGGAAGAACCTGGCATCGAGGGATCCCCGGGCGGTGGGGAGGCGGATGCTCCCCAGCACCCCCAGCCCCTCAATGGGGGG
>WKFP01014811.1:364295-384295 GCA_011057875.1 Pterocles orientalis
TAATTACACTCCACCATGGCTGGGTCATGGCTCCAGACCGAAATCAAACCAAAGAGCCACAACCGCGCCTTGGCAAACCATCAGAGCTGCGGTCTTCAACCGACCACAGCCCAGTTCTCAGTGTTGAACTCCACAACTCTTCTTGTTTAACAAGATCACAGAAAAAAAAAAATTCTTATTTTTCCCAAGTGGGAAGAAAAATGAAGACAACCCAGTCTTTGAATTCCAAGTCAAATTTGAGGTGTTACACCCGAAACAAAGCCCAGATCTCAAGGAAGGATGGAAGAAGGCTTTTCACACATTGGGGATCCCTTCAGCAGAGCACTGGGGGTACCCGCTCTTAACATCCTCCCACAACCAGCAGCTCTACGGATAGAACATTCCCAGTTCAATCCCACTGACGCTGCCAGCAGGGACCATGACAGCACCAAGAGCGGGCAACGCGTGGGGTTTGCAGCAGCACAAAGCACAGGACATAGAATCATAGAATGGTTTGGGTTGGAAGGGACCTTAAAGATCATCAAGTTCCAACCCCCCTGCCATGGGCAGGGACACCTCCCACTAGACCAGGTAGCCCAAAGCCACATCCAGCCTGGCCATCCCCGTTCACAACTTTTTATTTAACACCAACACAAGCTGGGGGAGTCGCCCATTAGGAGTGGATGGAGTGAGATGATTTTTTTTTCTTTTCTAGAGCTTTTGTATTTTTTTTAACAGTTCTGAAATAAATTAGAGTTGCCACCAGCCACTGCACCATGTTTTGTCCTCCCCCTCTACATCTCCTCCCCACGCGACCCCGCACCAGCAGCGCACTGTCTGCTCCCTTTGAAGACAAAATTTTAAGTCCCGTGGAAAACAAGCTGGTTACTCGGCATTAATTGGAGCAAAATAAGACAGAGCAGCCAGCTAGTGAGATTCCTCCACTTCATCATGGCTCTTGTTTGACTGCTGACAATCTCTGGATGGCTATTGCAAAATAATTCATATTTGAAGTTCTCACTTCTAGTTCAGGTTTTAATTTGCTGGACTTCATTTGGGAAAAAGAAAAAACACCCCACAACATGTGTTTCCTCCCTCAAACATTTGCAATGCAATAATTAACGGGATGCCAATATTTCAGCCCTAACGACTATCTAATCTTAGTGGTGCGTGTATGGAGTATTTTAATATTTCATCATGTTTTATTTCAATTGCACTAGAGTGAAGCTGCAGTTGGGTTTATGCACAGATTAAATTGTTTTAAATCACTGAAGTAAAAATATTACTTCATTTCTCTGCCTTTTCTTGACAATGCAAAATTAAAAGAGTCACTCATTTTTAAAGATCTGTGGGGAAAAAATGTTCTCTCCAGTTTTGCTCGGTAACGCGGGCTCTCGGCAGAGTTTTCCGCGTTACCAGCAGCAGCTCTCGCTCCGCCGTTACATCCTTCCCCAAACACAAGGTTGTGAACACCCTGGACACTGCGCCAAGAGCTTTGCTGGGGCTGGGAACCCACCCAGACAGACAGAGGGCAGGAGATGCGGTCGTGGGCAGATGTCACCGCAACGGCACAGCCCCACCTGAGCATCCCTGAAAGCATCTTTTACACAACATGGAAAAGCCTTTCCCACAACGGGTGTTCAGAACATCCCGTTCTCCAAATCTATCCTGCACGGA
The DNA here is from genome assembly GCA_011057875.1 of Pterocles orientalis. Taxonomy (NCBI): domain Eukaryota; kingdom Metazoa; phylum Chordata; class Aves; order Pterocliformes; family Pteroclidae; genus Pterocles; species Pterocles orientalis. The sequence continues at coordinate 365,952 of WKFP01014811.1, forward strand.
CAGAAAACCGAGACAGCTCAATGACAAATATGGTTTTAAATGTCAAACCTGCAGAACAACAAACCCAGCTCCATCCCCTGTGTTCCTCCAAAATGCAACAGCACCATACGGAAAATTTCTAAACTGCACGGCAACAAACATTTGTACCCCTTCATTTCAGGTTCCGAGATGTCTGTTCCGTATGAAAAACCATGTCACTGCATAATAAAGCTTGTTACGAGAAGTATTTAATATTCATCAAGCTTTAGGAAGGAGGAAAGTCTCATTAAAACAAGCGTGGTGCTTGCACCGCTGCTTTCGCCACGCCGCGTTCCTGTAGCGCACAAAGTAACATTATAATGGAAATCAAAGTTAATTATTGAAGCATACACACACACAAACGTGCACATGTACGCACCGCCTCGTGCCAGGGTAACCTACAGCTGGGCAAGACGCAGCTTTTGCTGCACAACAGGAGAGGAAACGGCTTTCGAAGAGCAATACCAGCAACGTTTCACCAAAATATTTGGTAAAGTCTGAATAATAATTGATGTGATAGCACACAGGACAACTAAAGAGAAACCTTCCCCCATCCTGGCGCCTTTGTCCCTTATGGTTTCTTAAGACAACTAGATGGGAATGGTCTAACCATGATAATTCATCAACTACATAGAATCATGGAATGGTTTGGGTGGAAGGGACCTTAAAGCCCACCCAGTGCGACCCCCTGCCATGGGCAGGGACACCTTCCACTAGCCCAGGTTGCCCAAAGCCTCATCCAGCCTGGCCTTGAACCCCTCCAGGGATGGGGCATCCACAGCTTCTCTGGGCAACCTGGGCCACTGCCTCACCCCCCGCACAGGGAAACATTTCTTCCCAATATCTGCTCTTGAGATGTCTCCAAAACTGGTCGCAGGGGAAGGCACTGGGCGAGCTGATCCCATGAGCTGCCCTCCCCTGGAGACCCAGAGGATAATGCCTCTGTGGGCAACGTCCACATCAGTGGGACCATCAGAGACCAGAGTGAACACAAACCTGCTTCCAAGGGCAAATAAATAAATAAATAAATAAATAAATAATAATAATAATAATAATAATAATAATGTTGCAAGACAAAGGCTGATCACCTAAGGGGACCAACAACTGCATGCGGGACAGAAGGGCATCGCCACCCTAACTTTAAAAACCATACCTCATTTTTTTCAAGTCTCCATGGCCCTTGAGATAACCAAGACTGTCAAAATCTAGAGTAAACTTTCATCAGTAAAAATAGTTCAGAACATTTCAACCAGTGAAGGCACAGGACTTTGCGTTACATGTTGACGGCATAAAATCATTCAGATTAAATTTAATTTATACCAATCAGCCCGAGGTGAAGGTGCATGAAATTAACTTGATGCAGCACATTCTGTATTTTATGATGCAACGTACTTTAAAAGCTGTATTAATACATCCATGTAATCGACAGAAGTGAGCCAACTCCCTAAATTAAAATTTAAAAATTGTATTTATTTATATCCATATAAACGCATATAACTCCCTCAACCGTTCAAGTTGCACGAAAATCCATCAATTGGAACTGACCATAGCTGTTTATTAACCCTTCCCAAACAGCAAATTTAATTATCGTAAATAAACCTTATTGATGCCCCAGTCCTTCATCCTGAAACCAGTCTCCAAACCCTAATTGCTGGGGGAACAGTCCATGGCAATAGGATAAAGCAGCGAAGAGTCAGTGACCATCTTTGACAGCTCACGGAGCACAGACGAGATCCCAGAGGATCTGCAAAGACGGGGGAAAAAGGAGACAGGAAGAAATTATAGACTAGCCAAACTTTGATATTGGGAGAGATAATGGAACAAATTATTAAAATATTTATAAGCATCTCAGGTTCAGAAGGTTATAAACCACCAAACAAATCTCATCTTTTTCTTTGACAAGATAATTGGCCTCATGGATAAGGGGGGGGGGAGCAATAGGGGAAATATATACTGACTTTAGCAGGATTTTTATGTACCTTTGTTGGTGACATTCTCATAAAAAAAAAAAGGAAATACAGTCTACACTAGCAGAGTCCAAGGTGGATGCCAAGGAAAGTTTTAAAAAATTTAAGCAGAAGTATTTACTGCATAGTTACGAGGGAAACAGAAACCTGAAAGTGAAATACTGGTTTGCAGTAATATCAGCAGAAAGTCCCAGGCTACGTGTTCTAACCGCCAGCACGATGTACCCAAATATACTGGTTCCTTCAAACACCGGTTGTCAAACTGTGATGGTGTTACACCTCCAGATTCTGCCACATTTGGTTAAGCCTGCGTTGATTAGAGAGTACACTTGGAAATCTAATGCACTCCAAGATGGGATATGGTCCAGGGAGCTTACGTGAAAGAATCAGAAATCAAAATTATTTTGACAAATTAAGAGAAACAGTCCAAAGCAGCAACCAAACGCAGAACACAACCATTAGGAATGGAAAAACCAATTAGACACCCAGCAAGTAGTCTAGAGAGTCCCTTCCAACCTCAACGACGACACCAGAAAATCATGAAAGATCATGATGGTAAAGAAAAGCAGGACTAAATCCTGGCCTCATGGGTAGGACAGCAACGTACCCAGGCTTGAGCAAACCCTCTTATTAAATTTTTCTCCCAACAGTCTCAAAATCTAGGCAAATATGAGCTATATAACTGGAGTGCAAACCAGACACCAAAAAGGTTCAAGGAGTAACCCAACAGCACTCATTGGGCACTTGGCCACCGCTGGTGAGACAATCCCTGAAATCCCGCGTCTCGCTTCGCATCCAAAAATGGAAGATGAATTTCTGAAGCCATCATTAAAACAGTATTTCAGAAGAGTTGAGTTCTGGAGGAAATCTTACAGTACATGATATCCTATAAAGCAGAGATGTGGTGTAACCACGTGCAGCAAGTATCTGAAGGTTGTGGCCAATGTGATGACGGGAAACTGATCAACACTGAAAAGAGGTTGTGGAGGTAAAATGGGCTAAAACTCAAGCCAGGAAATTGAGACAAAGTACTTCATAATGGAAAACAACTTTCCAATGAGACCACCCTGTGCCAGTGCTAGGTTTCTTTACAAACTCGAGACTTCTGAAATTATTTGCTACAGAAGCTGAGATGATGCCATTTGCTGCTTCACAGGGAAGGACGATGACGCTCACAGGTCACGTTATAAAAAGATATTTTTAATGCATTGGCTGTTAACAGAAAAAATACAAAAAGCCATTTGTGATAGCATCACAAATAGAATTTAAATACCTACAGAAATTGAGATTTTTTTTTTTTCTTGTTTGCTGATACAGTAGAGTCTTACTGGGCGCGGGGTGGGGATGAGCTCTGGATGCTCCCTCTGCCCCACGCCAGCTCTGTTCGCTAGATAAAACACATCTGTGCAAATCACGGGGCAGGGGAGCTCCTAAAATAGAGCTGCAAAGGGGGGAGATGTCTGAACACAGATGACTTCTTCTTAGAGAGCCAGAAAATAGAGAAAATTGCAATAACGACAGAAGTTTGTTCCAGAGAGTCCAAAGTATATTCCTACTGAAAATAATTTCCACTTTGAAATGGACAGCTGAGAAAAATGAATGGCTGGCTTTCACTAAAAACCACGACACACCAACATCAGCTTGGCCAAAGAGCGGTGTAAGCAGCCACGTCGACACCGACCTCACCAGGTGCTGGAGCAATTCCCAGGAACACATCACGGTCCATTATCGCACTTTATTTATTAAAGGAGATCTACTGGTCTCTGCATGGGTCCCGTCAGCTCGGCTCAGCAGCAGCTCCTCTAGTCTATCACCCATGTTTTTGCACGCACCATGACATCTTTTCATGTTCTGTGGTCCACGCTTGAAGCTGATATTGAATACTTGTATTTATATTTAGAAGTGCTCTAGAGCTGGCATGCATCTCCAATTAATGAGAGGGAATTAAGACCCGTAGGGATAGGCTATGGTGATGAAGATGCACAGAAACACCTCATCAAATGGACAAGCAATGCGCCACAAAGTCAATTCCTTGAATAAAAGGGTTATTTTCCATTTCACATTGCATTTCTTCCTCCTAAAAAGATGAACTCCTAAAGAACACCGTGGGCTGCTTCCCTGCCCACTGCAAGAAAAAAAAATCTACGACATTTACCATTAAAACGCTCCTGAAACTCTATTTAGCACACACAATGTTCCAAGGAGCTTAAACCCCATGGGATTTACCACCAAGCCCATCCTCCAGCTCAGCTCTAGGTGCCAGGAGCAGGGTTTTGTTCTGCTTTTCCAGAGGAGCTCAAGGAAAGCGTTCCTCCTGCCAATAATCCGCGTTTTATCTGGGTAAGCTTTTAAGAGCGCTGCAATTGTTTTCCAACCAGAGAAATATCACCACTTGGACATCAACTGACATTTTGATTTGGCAGTTAAAATAATGTTTTCATATTTTTTCCCCTTTTCTAGCTGGCTATTCAAGATCCCTACCCAGGCACAGAATACTGAAATGGTGTGAATGACAAATTTTGCCCCAGTGGGTACATTTCTGCGAGCCAGTAAGGGGGAGGCATTATTTTAATGGCTGGATTTGAGTTTTTTGATTTTTACAAGAGTTATCCTTTTTAAAGTCATTTATTTTTCTGCAGATGTAGAGGCTTCGACACCTTCTGGAAAAATAGAAAACAGTAACAAAACCCTGAAAATTCACATAAAATGCCATGTGCTGGTGATTTTTTTTTTTTTTTTTTTGAAAGCACTATCTGGAGTATTTTGCCCAGAGGAGCTGGCCAGGCTCTTTCTGCCATCACCACGGGATCCAGCCGCGTTTTCGGCTGCTGTCGCACGGAGGTGAAGCCTCGGTGTCCCCGGGAAGGCAGCGAAGGCTCCGGCATTCACCCCAAACCTCCTGCCAGAAAACCCGCTCGGTGGCAGCCGGAAAGGTCACCTCAGCATCACAACCTCCATCCCCACCAAAAGCCATCGCATAAGGCTTGACAAATATTTGGAGCCTGATTATCCAAATAGGAATTGTCAAAACAACTCAGTCTAACAGCATCGCGCCAAAGCAAGCCCCTCTATAAATAGCCTACGGGGGCAAAAAAAAAAAAAAAAATTTATTTGCTGCATATGAGAGTGAGGCAAAACCTAAACAAACTTTCAACACCAGCTGAGTTTACATATTTAAACTTCAGCGGTGCCAAAGTTGCAGCCTAACTGGCACCGAAAAAGCTAACGAAAAAAGTCATATATTGACAAAACACAGAGTCATAATAAAACCACATCCAGTTAATAACTTGGAGGACTAATGCTAACTCCTAGCACAATAGAAGTGTCTCCTTAAACACAATAAAGCCGTGATATAATTTACTCTCAGCTCCTTTTCAAAACATTACTCTCTGCCCACAATCACATTCAGATTACAAAATTCCTTTTGTAGTTTTCTCCCAGCCGTGGGAATAAAATAAACCACTTAGATGACAGTAAAGTGTCTGTAAAATATATAACAGCAATAACTCCTGGTGGAAATGCGGCAGATATTTATACAAGAGCCAAAGCAGGGAGCAGTGAAAAAAAAACCCAAGGAAGGGTGTTTTTTTTGGATGGGGTCCTGGGGAAGCCTTTGTAGCCCCACACCACCAGCACACGAACTGGATTGAGAGCGAGCATCCCTGTGCCTCACCGACAGCTACCAACAACCTGCCTTAATTAAAGGTGATTTATCTCCGCGTTGTTTCGCAGTTGTATGACCTGTATACGCACCAATTAATGGCATAAGGATGATATTTATCCAACACAACGTCCACCATGCCTAAGCTACCAACGTGGTCGAACTTCGACATGGAAGGAAGGATGCTTAGTGGTTGACCCAGCAAAGAAACCTGATTAATTTTTCTACTAATTTAAAAGATCTCTAAAGAAAGCCATGAATCCATAGAAAGACAGGTTGAAGACATAAAAAAATGTGAACAACCATTCCATCTGTGCAAGTCCTGGTTGTCCTCAGTGCTCTCCTGTCCTTTATGGAAGGAGCCACGGAGGAGCAGAGAAGTTCCCCAAGACTCCCCATCCAAAAGTTATTTCACGGCAGATTTAATAGGGGCAAAGAGCTGGCAAAAGCCTCGTTCCACAGCCTAGATAAAAGTTATATAATATTGGAGGTTGGCCAACGTAAGGCACATGCCCCCGTGAATGAAGCCCTGGCCAACCACGTTATCGTGTGCGTTACGGCGAATGTGCCCTTCCAGCAGGGCACTGGTTGCGTCTTTTCAATACATTTAAATGTGTTCTCATGGAATTGAACCAACTGCTTAATTCCTTGACGAAAGGAATTAATTCTCTACATCAAAACCTACACTTTTAAAGCTGAAAAAGGAAAATATTGTTGTAACCGCTACTGCAAAGCGCCTTCCTGCAAAATCAACAGCCCTCCCCTTTGCTTTAGAGCTTTTCTTGCTGGTTTGTTTTTGAAGGTGTTAGGTTTTGAAAGCATTTGCAAACAACATCAGTTTCAATAAGAAATCCACAGGTTCAACGAAAAACATGTCAAAATATTTTTAATACTGGGAATTTTTATCACTCCTTGGCAGGAGGAGACGCAGGGCTTTGGCACGTGCTACAGTCCTAATTCACAGCATCAGCATCACTCTTCTCAAACCTATCGATCACACCTCTCCTGTCCTTCCCAGGGTTCCCATATTACCCGTGCCAGCCCTAGGTGATGGGTTTAGCACAGGGAAGTCTCCAGAAACTCAGGACTGAAATGGCGTGAGCTATTCTGCTAAGCTTGATGAAATAGGGTTTGTTAAACTTCATTTTTTGCATCTATAAATTCTGAAAAACATCTGTTGTAAAATGATTCAAGAATAAAATATTTTAAGTTCGATGAAGAAAAAGTAACTACTACTCATGGCAATTATCAGAGCAAACCCAACATTTATCTGCAAGAGCTGGTCACAGACACTCAAAATACTGGTTCCTTTCCATCTCTAGAAGTAAATGTAGAGCCTTCATCCTCATCATAGCTCTTTGTGCCAACACGATATGAAAACTTTGATGGTAACAGATACAAAATGTCAGAAGGATCTCTATTCTATTTTTTTTTAAAAAAAAGTAAATCTTAAGTCAACTTCCAAGAAAAACCCAAGAACATTTTCCATGCTTAAAATGATTTGCCGAGCTTGACAAGTTTATGAATACTTCTCAATGGCTCGACATTTTTCAATGAATAAAGTATTTGAGCAAATCACTTGTCAGAATCTAACTACTTTACTTCTTTGTGTATTTCTCTACAAGTCTTCAAATCCAAACGAGACGTTATTATTTGGTTTACTGTCCAGGACGAGTTGACATTATAAAAAGCTAAAAATCCCCCAAAACAAAGACACCCATGCGGGTTGAGAGCACATTAACACTTAGTTCAGCTAAGAACAAACAGCTTTAGCTTCAGAAGAAACAAATCAACTGCAGATCCCTCCTGGAGGACAGTAGGGTGGTGGCTCCTTTGAGAAAGATGTACAAGACGACATATATGTGTATCAGCATTAATGCACACCATTAACTGAAATGAGTATTTTAATTGAACAGAAGACTTCTTACAACGGACACACCCATCCTTGTACTGGTGCTCACCAAACACCAACAGATCACGTTCAGAAACTATTTCTTTGGGTAAATCCTACCCACCGTCCTGCCGCAAAACCAACCCAATCCACACCAACGTAGCACGGGCTTTACCAATAACACCAGCGAGAACGACAACCTGTAGTAACTCCCTACATTAGCCCCCGGCGACTTTACACCTTCAAAATGTTCTACCACAAGTTCTCCATGGCCAAGAAACACCTTTGGGCTTTTCAGGCATCATGACACCGTACGACGAGAGCAACGTGTGGCTGAAGAAACAGAGGAAGCTGTCGGTAGGAACCAACACAGCCCCGATTCACTAATTAAAGCAAAGGATGACGGACATTTTTAAGTAGAGCAGACTTAGACACCTCGTAAGTTTCAATATATATGTTTTACAATCTGCAAAAATAATTTTCTTGCACTTTTTCTGCACGTTATTTTCAAAGTTGTTTTACTGCATTTAAAACCATCATGCTTTGGAACCACACGTAGACTTTCTGCATAAAATATCACCTTATCTCTGTATAAGCAAACTATTTTAACTCCCTAGAGCTATTTAGCTAACCACTTGCTGTGACCTCTGAATTCTTATCCTGAATTATATTTTTATGTGCTATATAAAGGTACTGTTATGTTACTGTTTTTATTCCAGGTGCCAAAAAGGACAAGTTTATTGCCAACTACTCGCTCTATGTCTTTTTTTTTTTTTTAAAGACTCAACTGACCTAGCAGTCTAATTTGTTTTTAATTCACACGTGAATGGCTTATGAAGAAAATCACATCTAGTATGAAGCAAAAAAAAAAATAAACAAATCAGTAATATTTGGAAGAAGAAAAAAAAAAAATCAACAGCCAGAAGTGTCACCCTGCTGGCATGACTGCAAACACTGTCCCAGCACACAGAAGTGCTCTTCTTGACGGTACATCTCATTACTTCGTTATTTTTATTTACCACCCCGAGGGCTGGCAGGGCGCGATGCCTCGGAGCAGGGTCCCGTGGCGCAGGCAGGGATGCGGCTGAAAGCCCTGCCTGTACCCCGAGGAAGGGCAGACCCTGCGATGAACACCTCCATCCCTCCCCACGTGCCTCCAGGGATGGGAGGTCTCTGATGAAAGTGTTTCCCACTGCCTGGCTCCTCCATCCTAAAAATGGGAACAAAACCATAACGTCCATCTCCGGCACCGCCGCCTTTCCAACGGCACTTTGCTGCTTATTAGAAAGCTGCAATTAAGGAAGCCAAAAGGCTTATTTGATCTCCAACTTCTCAATGCTAACCATTACAAAACGATCTACTTGAATGTACAGAAACCACGGCAAACCCCAAAATCGCTGCCAAACTGACCCGGCTGCTGTAAAACCTTAACCCCAACGATACAGCAAATAAGGGGCTTTTTGTCTAACAACCATCAAGACAACCTTAAAAAAAAAGAAAAATAAAAGCTTACCAAGCAGTAGACCTCCACGCTATGAACATTATAACAGTGCAATCTCAGCAATGGCAGCGCGTAGATTTGTAAGAAGACATAAACCAGGGTGGCATGGTCCTACGGTGTTACAGAAGAAAATCTGCCGCTGCAGGGAAACCCATGCAGCCCGGAGAAAGCTACCTCTGCGCATGATCACTGCTGCCTTCATGGCTCCCCTAAAGTCAACAGAATGAAGATCATTACCCATGTGGTTAATAGCACAAGGACAAAAAGGAGATCTTGTTGGCTGCTGAATTGGGCATAGACCTGAATAATCTTCCAGGAGAAATTCCAGCTGCCTTTATCAGCAGGAAATACATCGCCCTCCAAAAGTGAATAAAAGGAAGGAAGAAATCAGAGTCGCAAAAGCCACTCTGTACATCAGTACAGCCAGAACACGGCATCACACGTTCTGCTCCACTGCACAGACTCATTTAGAATCACAGAATGGTTTGGGTGGGAAGGGACCTTAAAGCCCACCCAGTGCCACCCCCTGCCATGGGCAGGGACACCTCCCACTAGCCCAGGTTGCCCAAAGCCTCATCCAGCCTGGCCTTGAACCCCTCCAGGGATGGGGCATCCACAGCTTCTCTGGGCAACCTGGGCCACTGCCTCACCTCCCGCACAGGGAAACATTTCTTCCCAGTATCTCATCTCCATCTCCATCTCCCCTCTTTGAGTTCAAAATCATTACCCCTTGTCCTGTCCCTGTCCAGAGCCCCCCCATCTCTCCTGTAGCCCCCTTTCAGCACTGGAAGATGCTCGAAGGTCTCCATGGAGTCTTCTTTTCAGAAAGTCTTTTGCAGCGAAAGACTTATTTTACACTGACTAAACCAGCTCACAGCACTACGCACACAGCTACAACGCCTCTGGTCCATAAAAGCCATGCAGCTAACCCAACAGCACTGTGCTGGACGGAAACGATCCTGTTTCATTAACGGTTGAGTAAAAAACACCTTTTTTGTACAGCCTCAACTGGACATTTACGTTACAAGAGAGGACATCAGCTCCTGCTCACACAGCAGCTTCTCCCCGAGCAATGCACGCTGCCCAAAGGTGAACCTCCACTAGTCTTCTCCCTCAACTTCAAAAAATAAAAATTTTTATCAAAACACGCTACACCCCAGCCTACCTTTCCTGCACAGCCTACCTCTTCTCCATGAAGTCCTACGGCTGCAATACAGCCCACATCAGAGCTCCTCCTCAGACAGAGCACATCCTTCCCAATACCCTCCTGTGGTTGGAATTGTTTTATAGATTGCAGTCTGGAAACCAGCAGAGACGGCCTCAGGATGTCCAAGAATTACATTTTCTGAAATCCCAACCTGAAATTTCAAATAATTCTATTATTGCAGTAACAGAAGAGTTTTAAATAACCACCTGCCTCAGATATTTTTCTTATTTATGGTTATAATGGAAGAGATTTTGTTTTCTAAAGAACAAACTCATCCAGAAAGGCGGTCAAGAAAAGTATCTGCTTTTTTGAACATTTTCTTCTGACTTGTGTTTTTTACACTGTTAAATGATTTAACCCATTCCAACACAGAGCATCAAGAAAACACTGAGCACAACACCTGTACCAGCAGACAGGTACAAGCCACCACAGCAGACCTCGATTAACTCTGTGCTGAGTAAGGAACTAGTATTTACTCTGTGGGAAATGCGAACTTTTGGAGGTTTTCCATGAAGACAGCTATTTACACAGGCAATGAGATGGTCCTTCCAACACCCAAAGGGTCTGAAAGCAGTGAAGTTCTTCCCCAGCCAGGATGTACAAAACTTTCAAAAGACAAACCAGTGAAAGAGATGGGCAAAGAACAGAAGGATAACTGGTTGATATCTGAAGCAGCACCCATGACAGAATTCCTCATTTATCAATAACTTGTCTTTAAAACACTTCAAATTATGTGCTTCCTAAAGGATTCAGAAGTTGAAATGGAAACCAAATTGTTTCTGGGAAGATGAGGGAAGCACAGAACCACCATGGGAAGACGACGGCACCTTCCCCTGCTGCGTTGGGCAGGTTGGGGAGAAGCTTTGAAAGATGAGGGATTGGTATTTGCCCATGGCAAGAAAGAACTTTTATTCTTACAGATAACTGATTATTTAATTAATTGTGATTTAAGGGAATTAAAATGCTAGGGAGAAAGCTGGGAAGGACTTCAATGATTAAAGAGATGCCTCGGAACATCTTCGATAATAATTTCTATAAAGCAAGAGAAACCAAACTGCTATTTCCAAATTAGGTGGTTTGTACTATGGCATTCCAAAAATGCTTTCAAAACCAGAACCAGTACAGGTCTCAAATTTTCTTCTTCTAGAAGGTTGTGGGTGGGGACCATTACAAAAACAGAAAGAGAAACCAAGACCTGCTGCAGTTCAGTAAGACAGGTAAAGCTACATGAGCTTAAGATTTCTCTAAATACGGTTTCAGATCCATTTCCAAAACTGGCTTGAGTAGAAATATAATTTCCGTAAGTTGTATCATTTTCAACTTCAGCCCATTGACATCCAAAAAGGGCAGGGAGATGATGAAGAGTGTGGCTTGGCAAGGAGCAGGGGGAACAAAAGTTGCATTTGGACTCCCAAGAGCCAGCTGGAAACCCATGGAAAACTCACAGACCCACAAACCAACAGCCTCGTGTCACCCCAGGGAAGGGAAACGAAAATGCAGCATCGAGGGGAATGAAGGTACCGCTTGGGAGACCCGGCTGGAGAGGACCCGGGACTCCAAAGGTAATTTCTGGGGATTTACCGCTGCTGCCCATCGGTATATTGTATGGATCTGAGGCGGGGGAAGAGGAGAATGATCCTAGGCAAGCTGTGAAGGTAAGAGAAGGTAGAAAATCAGAGCAAGGCAGATCACCAGCACTGAGAGACTCTGGGTTTCAACAGGCTGCTGGGGAGAACGTTATCGGCTAGCTTTGCTCATCTGTAAAGAGAATTCATTTAAATAAAAGTGGAACTATATCACAACCCATTAATGAAGGGATACAATAAAACCAGACTTGACTGAAGGCTGTATAAGATTGTTTCCCACGAAAGTTCGATTATCACCATTTCTGACTAATTAATTTGGAAATGAAAGCAGTTCCAAGGTTAGCAAGGTTCCCTTTGAATAATTCCGGTGGACTTGACGTTGTCTATCCATCACGCTCATGACCTACGGAAACACAGAAATACACGGGACGGTAAAACATAACCTCCTCCAAGAAAATAAAAATCAAACACACTCACAGACGAAAACCAAACTTAATGTGTGTTCCCGAGGGATGGAAAACAAAACATGGGAAGGGCTGTACCACATCGTATTGGCGGAATGAGATGCAAAACGCAGCCGAAAGGTTTCCATTTGAGCTGTTAAAACCGCAGGCTTTGGAAGGCGCAGGGCTCTGCAACGAAGAACGCTGAGGTCTGGTGTCAATTTAAATGCACTGAACACCAGGAAAATGCCCCCAACTAAGGCTTCAAACTTGTACAGCACATTTCCACTCAACCCAACTAGATTGCCTGTCACATCTGACATGGCTTGTCAAAAGTTATCCTTCACTGCTCATGGGCAACATGGAGGGTCAAAAGACCAAATACAATGGTCCAACCCATCCCTTTTTTTTTTTTTTTTCCTCCTTCAGAGCAGCAGATATTGAACTCGAAGATGACAAGACAGAGCGGCTGCCAGAGAAAGAGAAGCTGTCCAGAGGCGCTGATCTGAAGGAGAAAAACCAGCCGGTCTGTGCATGTCACGGCCGGGGCGCGGGCGCTGACAGTCTCACACAAAAGGGAGTGAAAAGCCGAGAAACTCCAAGTGGCCTTTGCAAACCATTTCAGCCGTTAAAAAGGATAGACGCGGTCACCCGGTAATGTGAAACGCGCCGCGCCGGTGATTGAAGGGGAAAAGGATGTCCCGCGTTTCGTTAATCTGCAGCCATACAACCCGAGGTGATGTTTCAGCCTCTGGAAAATATTTGAATTTTAAGAATAGCTTTCTAAAAATCAGCTGTGAGAGAGAAACAAAACCTTGAAATGAGCGTTTGGAAAAAGCAACGCCTTTCTAAAGCAGCTCAAAACCTTCATCAGTATTTTCAGCCGAGAGGTTTGCTCGTTCCGACAGATTTCACGATAGTTTATAGGAAAGCGATTTATTAATAGCTGCGAATATAAAAAGGTGCCATAAGCCTGTTACACCTATCTGAACGGACAATGGCAGAGATTTTCCATATCACTAGAAGAGCTGCAGTCATGTGCGGTGCTGCAGCAAATCTCAGCGCATCCCTTTCCTTCGGGTGCCCGACACCCCCATCCCTCTCCGATATCGCCGTACCATGAGCCTACCTGCTCCTAGTTGTCTTTTACCTATAAGAGTCCCAACTCATTTCTTTCTTCTTCCTCCATAATCATTTGAGTTTCACGGACCTTTGCTCCTAAGCAAGTAAACCCAAAATTAAAAAACATTTGTGGGAAAATCTCTTTTGTCCACCAAGAGAAATCACAGACCGAACACGCATCCCGTTGTGCGCCTGGGGAAACCCACCGCAGGGACCCCAACTTCCTTCCCACCCGTGTGGTTATTGCAAACATTTGCTCCATGAAGGTACCTGGGCAGCTGGCGCATCTTCCAGGGTGAGGGCAGGAGGAAGGGTCCCCCACGGAGACAGCACCCTCCTCCTCATCTCCATAGGGACAGCACGGTGACCAAGGATGGGTGGGATGGGGTGGGCACCACGCAGAGAAACCACCGAGGGACCACCACCAGCAACTCCCTCCATCCCTGCCATGGTGACCATGAGACTCTTTGAGACCTTGAACCCTTCACGAAGTGAACGTGCAACCACACCCCAGCACAGGTTATAACAGGGTACTTCCAACCTCAATCCCCCTTTTTTTTTTCTTTGTGCTTTAACTATCTTAAAAGCAACATCAACTTAAATTAACGAGGGAAGCTGGAGTCGCCACCACCTAGGAGGTGCTGAACATTCACGTTTGCTGTTGGTGGCAGTGGTGGCAGAGCTGCTGTACCCACAACACTAAACTAGAGTAACATTTTTAATACCTGGACAGCTAAAAAAAATTGTAATTCCATATGAAAACTTGCATTTTACACCCTTTTGTAATTTAACATTTTGCATTCTTTCTGGACCATGTTCAGTTTTGTTGGATAACCTTTTCATCTCAACTACCACGTGTCTCACTGAATTTTAGCACACTGTATTTATTTAAATATACTCCATTTTCTTTCACAGATTTTTGTGGGTTTTTTTGTAGTGGCTGCTCTCCTATGTAAGGTTCTTCAGATCACTGAAATGCATATATATGTGACTATAGCTATGTATTCCACCTTCTCTGCATAAAGGATTCTCACGAATGAAAAAAAACTAATATTTTCAACATTTTGAAGACCTTAATCTTCAGTTAAGAAGCCAAAAAAAATTAAAAAATTAAAACAAATTAAAAAAAATTAAAACAAATTAAAAAAATTAAAAATAAAATAAAATTGTAAAAAAATTTTAAAAACCTAAAATAATAATAATAATGATAATAAAGTCCAGTCCCATATTTGCCTTTGCAAATCATTTCTCACCCCCATCTCTCCCTGTACCCCTCCCTGGTGTAGGGGAGGACACGGAGGAGCCCAGCTCCTGGTGGGGTGGCGGGTGCCACACGCCATCGACGTACCTGACCCACCAGCTCCGCTTCCCTTCACCACCCTGAGGCTCTCATCGTATTCACGAGCTGCAATTTAATTCAAGTGCACTCGAGTTCCAGCAAACACAAAGCGTCCGAGAGCGCTCTGCTGTGCGCGAGGCTCCATCCGAGGGGGGGAGATGGGTAAATATCACCGCGGCGGCCGGCGTGAGAGGATAACCTGCCCACACATACGCCGGCACAATTAGCCGAGGCAAAAAGAGCTTTTATTCCCCCAAGAGCCAAAGGAAGTCTTAGTGATGCTCTCCATCACCCACCCTGAAGGTACCGCGCCATCCAGCAGGGTCTACGCAGCCACATCCAGCCCTGAAAATCCGGGAAACTTGGAAAAGGAGAAGATGCAGGGGATGAAGGCGTATTGTTTGTCCTTTCATAAGCTGAAAAGATGGATTCCAAGTGGTTCTCCATAGTGCTGATCATCATGGAAGGGGACAGTCTTCCCCCCTGGGCAGAGGAAGAAGCACCTTTACCCGGCGTCACCCGGGCACGAGTGAGAACCCGCCCGCAGAGAAGGGGGGTAACGGCTTCTGCCTCTTCAAAAGGGCAACGAGAAGCCTTTAACACAGAAGGTCTAAAAAACACTAGAAAAAAGAAGAATTTAAAGTTTTAAAATAGTTATTGAAAGCATATTAAACCGATTTGATAAAGAGACTTTTCCCAGAAGCACTTCATTACCAAGCACAGCCCGACCAGCGACAGTCTGCAAGAAACTCCGGGCACCGCAAGAACACAGACGCGTCTAACGACTGACTCCATCCTTCGTTTGCTTGGCTTACTAAACCTCTCTGATAATGCACATTTTCAGAACTTTCTGAAAATAAATAATAATAACAATAAAACATCACAAGGAGACCCAAAGAGGAATGAGATGCACGAATGTACAATATCAAATAAGGAAAACCACAAAGAGTCAAGAGATTAAGAGCTAAGGAATATGTAATATTGGGGAGAACAACTGTACTCAAATAGGAATAAAATTATAACTGGGTGCATAGCCTGACACCACAACAGGGTTTTCAAGAACACTCTAGTCCAAAGGCTTTCAAAGCCAAAATTACCTGGTGTAAGGGCAAGAGAACGTGCACTTTTACGGTGTGCATGATTAAAAAGTCTGCGTGACTTCTGAACCAAAGCTTGCCTAAAACACGCGCTCCTTTCACCCCGCTGCCGCCCAAGCCCACGCCGAGCGGACCACCCCTTCCGCACGCCGCTCCAGGCTAAACGCTCGCTGTGTACGTACGAGCAGATCCAACAGCCTCTTTAACATCCCAGAACGAATTACTGACAAGTCATTTTTTGCTCCATATTGCAAGTCAACGCGGCAACAACCCTGTTTTTTTTTCCTATTACAAACATGTACCGTACCGTTGGCTCAGAGCCGGTTGGATGCTGATACAAGATTCATAATGGCTGTCAGAATCTGCAATTTTTCCTTTTGTTTTATGAGGTCAGGCAATATTACCTGCACTGATGTATTCCATTTCCCCAGCTGAAAACCTTCTCATTTGAGCACGACAGGTTGAGGGAGTCATGATTTTGCAACCTAGCATGTGAAACACAGCGCGGAGGGGGCAGGTGGCTAACCCCACGTTCTCCTTTTGCTCTTGTCCACTGGCAACAGTAAATTAAACTGTCAAAAACGGAATTGTCCTGTCATCAACAAAGCTATAGCTTCACAAGTATTGCAACCATCAGATATATTTCTAATTCTGCATTTCCCTGCACCTGTAATTTCATCAGGAACTCGCACTGGACCATGGTGAGAAGCTGTCCAGGGGACACTGGCACCGCCACCTCCTTGGGAGGCTTGACGTGGCATTTCAAAGACAGAAATTAATGAACAATACCAGCAATTCATTATATATATATATATAAAAAAGCGTTTGGTGCGAGGTCTTGCCCTTCCACACTGGAGGAGGGCAGGGATGCTAACGGGCTGCACCACCGAGGTGCACATGGAGCTGCAGCAAAGGACCAGAATTTAAACCTATTTAAAGGCATTAATTGCAGAGAGAAAGTAGACTCACGCTTGGAAACCTCATATCTCTTCCTTTTGGCTGCTTCAGAGACTAAAAGCACCTCCAAGAAGTTTTCTCTCTCCTGGAACGGGTTTCACTCCTGCACACGTTGCTCCACGAGTCGGGAGCAGAACCAATAGTTCTTGGTGAGTGAATCCAGGTCACTCCATTCCCCATTTGGAATATTCAAACCAATGTTTCCTTTTGTCACGCCATTCTCCAGGGGTCATTTTAAAGGAACGCCATTAATCACAAGCTTCACTCCAGGATGTAAACACGGTTTCAATTTTTACACTCGAAGATGACTTCTACTTTTTTTGCCTTTAACCTGCTTTAGATCTGCTAGAGGAAGTTCCCAACCTCACGTGTTACACATAAGCACAAACCGCCCAGAGAATAAATATGTTTAGCAAAACAAAATATTGACAAAATAGTGTTTAAAAGCATACTTAACCAAGCAGAGTATCCAGCAGAAGTACAACACAAATTCCGATCATTAAAGTCAAAGGGAGCATCTCTTCTGACACACCCATAAACAAAAGGGGCTCGTCGTTATTAATTCAACATAGCAATCAAATATTGTTTCAGATTACCTCTAAAAACTCCAACCTTATCAATCATCGAACTGCGGACAGAAAGTGAGATCAGAAATCATTTCACGCACCTTAACGCAGTCAGAGTGACTCAATATTCCTTTATTAATTCTCATTTAATATCACTTTAAACCGCCGCCATGATTATCCGAAGGGCTCGGTGTAATTAGTCCGTATTAAGCCCTTTTTATTTATAAGGCGCCAAACAAACAAACCCGCTTTAATTACCTGGGTGCCACTGGATTGATCTGAGCATCGCATTTTAATACGACTTTTTCTTACCCCCCGTTTCCACGGGCCGGGTGTTTAATGGGGGCTCAGGCAACGACAATAATTCCGCAGGCGCGGATGACTTGGGCTACGCCAACGGCGCTGCCGGCGCGTTCCCGCATCCCCGGGGCCCCGGCGCCGCACGCTCGCCCGCCGGAGACCGCCGCCAATTACCAGAAGAGACAAAAAGTCAACGAAGGCAGGGAATCTTCTCCCTCCCCAACCCTTGTTCTCTCCCACTTCAGTACACGGTGTTAACGACATACAAATTTTGAGGTCATTAAGTCTAAACAGGAATTGAAAGGGAGACAGGCGCTCTTCCCGGAGATGCCGATGTCAGCGTTTCAAGTGCTCTCCTAATCCCACAATGCAAGTTTCAGCATTATTGTCTCAATTTAACTTGCATTAGTACCTAGCACCTTGATTACACTGTTGGGGTGGTAATCTTCGCCTGCATATGCCATCATTACTTATGTCAAGCCTCTCGAGTTGTTATGAATACCGGGTTGTTTTACGAGAGAGAGGAAATTAGTGCCAGTCCCCCAGAGTTTTGGGTGCTTAACACTCAAGCACTACACAGCCCTCTCAAATCCCACAACAAATCCTTGTTTAGTGCCACGCCGAGATAAGGACTTTGCAGCAACATCCCAGCATAAATAACCCGCATCCCTCTTTATTCGCAAAAAAAA
>WKFP01014811.1:389295-470024 GCA_011057875.1 Pterocles orientalis
GAAACCCACAAAATTCAACATCCAGAGCAAAATGAATGAAACCCTGTTTCTAGTCAATGTGGTTTTGTGGAAGAGAGATCTCTGAAGTAAACCTAGAGACTTTTTGTTTGGAGGTGAGGAGTTTGGTGAGAGGTTTTGAGAAAATTATAGATGTCTCTGAAGGACACTGGTTGAGAACCTCAGACACATGACCAAACACCACCTGAAAGCCACCAAAGACCAGTTTCCATCAGATGGAGCTACTGGGGTGTATGCAGTGGGTGCTGGCTGACGTAGTTCTTGAATAGTCGTGCTGAACACAACAGGATGAGCCCAAGACTGGTGGGGTCATGACGATTCAGTTGCCTGTCCAGCATTTTTTATACTTTTACAGAATATAATAAAACCTCTGACACTTAAGTATGCAGACGAGCTGTGCTGGGTGTGGTAATAAATGAGGACTGTGCTATGAGCAGGGTGATCAGTCCAGCACAGGGGTACACCAGGTCATGTAAGGACTCTTGAGCCTCAGCCAATACAAAGAATCTCTCTCATTTTTGACACAAACATCACTATACCACAAACTATTTTTTCCTTAGATTAAATATTACAGCAGAAGTAGAGATGACCAAGTTCCTGTATAGGAAACAAACCCCCTAAAGTTTGGAACAAGATAAAAATCAACTGAAAGATACAAAGGCATAAATAATTTATTTCTAAGGCACCAAAGAGGGGTTAACACACAGCAAGCCCAACAGAAGCTAGACTGGTATCTTTAGCCACAACTGTGGTGTTAGTTACTACCTTTGCATCCTAGAATTATTTGTATCTTCATTCTGCCAGTGAAGCAGCGGCAGTGCTCTGGGCAGTGGCCACCGTTTTCCCAGAGGAGAAAAGGAACTTTGAGCCAACTCAAAAGGCTTCACCCATGTGCAACCCCGCTGTGGTGCCAAATAAAACGTCTTCTTGGGCTGGATGGTCAACTTCAGCCAAACCAATGACACAGCTTAGACAGTTAAAGCTTTAAATGTCAAATTCTTCCTGTGATAGCAGAGAAGCCACATGGCTTTTAATACCGATAAAGGAAGGCACTGTATTTATGATAGACTCAGTAACTCTGCATGGAACACATTCTATGCACTTCACTTTATGACAGCATTATATACTACCAGTATTTGTGCATAGTAACTCCAGAAAGTAAACTAGTTACACAGGGATGTACATGGTAATCTATCATAAAATATGCATTCCTAATTTCAGTAGAACTCTACATGAACGTAAACACCAGATACTTTAAGATCCATTACCTACTCGCCAAGACACATTCACCACTTGCATGCATTAAGTAATTGCTAGCACTATAATCTAACAAAACAAATTCTCTTACACTGTCTTCTCATTGGGTTTTGTCTGGTTGTTTGGTTTTTTCCCCCCCCCCCTTAATACTTAAAACTTTTAAGCTTCCTTGCAACAAGCTTGACAGCTAGGAAATGAAATGCAAAACAATTTTTGCCTAGTCATCAAGTTGCATTTTTGGTTCAAATAAATCCAATCTCAACGCTAATAAACAAAACAAAGCAAGTCCAACCTGTAGAAGACACCAATCCAACCAATTAAGCAAACAGAAAAACCACAGAGTTACAGGAAAATAAGCCTCTGGGAGGTCTTCTACCAAAGCAGAAGGAAATGCTCACCCAACTTTCCCAACAGCCCTGTTCAGCTTTTCCCCACAACAGTCTCCCAGAGAAGCTTTCCAGCCTCTTTGCACAGTTCACCCCAGAACATCAGCAGAGGTTTTGTGATTCCTGGTCAGGAACTCCCCTGCTCCAATTTACGTCTTTCTGAAGATATCACACAGGCATCTCAACACGTGATTTCCCCCCCACATTTCTCAGTGTCTCAGGACAGTGCACCTTCTCTCAGAACAGCAGGACTTCCCCACCTCTCACATTTGGCTTTTCAGGTCAACCCACATTGACCATTACACCTCCCCTCCCGCGGAAAGGCCACCTGGGAGCTGTCTGCCTTGTCTTTGGTCCCATCCCACCCAGATGCCACCTGCAAACTCAGGAACTGCGCTAGCTCAAGCCACGTCTCTAGACAGCACCAAGAATGCCAGCTGAGGATGTCCGAAGTTCTACTAAAAATCAAAGCGTCTTCCTCTTCTCACTTACGCAGAAAGCCTGACATGCAAAACGTAAATTGATAAAACCATTATCTGCCAGATCCACGACGGTTGCTGGTCCCTTCCTTGTTACCACCCAAGCGATTGCAATAAAAATTGGAATAAAAGTAAAACCAAGCTCTGTTATTTCCCAGATTCATTTTATCCTTTACCCGAGCCCCTCTACTAGCGGTAAAGGCTTCGTGCTTCTCCCCCTTTGATCCGAGGGCTCAGCCAGCCTCCGTGAATTTTCAGAAGTGCCTGCTGGTGTGACTACAAGGGCTTTAGCCAGTCCCTTAAGTATCCTCAGACTCAAATCATCAGGCCTTTTAAAACAGGCAGGACTCTAACGGTAGACATCCTAGGGCTGAGATCTTATCCATTTTCTGCTGGTATTAATTGTGCTAACCATCTGCTCACTTTTGATTTTTTTTTTTAATTGAAAACAAATGCAAAAAGTCATTGAACACTTCAGTCTCATTTGCTAATAGCTCCCTGCTTCCCTCAAGTAGCAGACCAAACACTTTACTTGGTCTTCCTCTTATTACTAATGTACTTACCAATCGATTTCGGTGTGTCTCTTGCTAGTTCCATCTTTTGTGCCTTGATTCCCTATTTTGTCCTTGACGCTGGCACTTTTCCTTTTGTACTTTTTGAAGTGAGCTGCCCTTCTCTTCATTTTTCTCATGTTTGAGGTCTTCAAGCAACCAGCTTGATGGAGCCATGCAGGTTTCACCCATCTACCTTTTCCCTACCCCAATGCTTCCCTCCCCTTGGATTAGTGATGGATCTTAGCAGCTTTGTCCTGACCTTCCCTCCCGTAAGAGCTCAGCCACCCATCCGGGATCACGAAAGCCTGTTTTCTGGAAGGTTGTTGCTTTCACTTTGCAGATTTTCCCATTTCTTCTCATGGATTGCGGTTCATCACTCCCACACTCACTCACACTTATTTCATCTTACAGCTTTGCATCATGACTCCATATTGCTATATCAGAATAAAAATCTCAGAGTCAAAGCCTCCTCATCCCATCGTGTCCTGGACTCTTTGTCCCGCTGATGGGAACACTTTATCGTGATGGTACCTGTTACCCTCATCTGAAGCCTTACCCTCTTGAATTTTTAAAATGAAGAAAAACAAATTTCTGACAAACTGTTATTTGGAAGTTAACAGGAGGAGAATTAAGAGTGTCAGTGAGAGAACTTTCTGGTACTTGAGACAACAAAGAACATGGATTAAAAATTAATGTTTGTAAAATCCCAGCAGCTCCTGGCACAACCAGACACATCAGCCTCCATCAGGTGGGACACCCAGTTTTCCAAGTGACTACTTCTTTGGACTCCTATCAAGAAACTATTTTTTGTCATTTTTCCTCAACTGATGTTTCCCTACTTCAGTGCAAGATGACACTGTACCTCTTAGACCATCATAAAATCAGAAATTTCCCTATAACCCATTTGCACCCAGCAACTGCACTGCCTTTGACGTATTAGCTGTCCTTGGGAAGACTAGACCAGCAGTCTGTCTTTGCTTTATCTATGTGGCTTTATGTGTATAGCATGGCAGATTAACCTTAAATTACTAGAAATACCAAATTTAGTAGTCAATCTGAACAATATTGTGGCATTCCTTATTTTCAAAGCTCATACACACCTCCTGTAATCAAAACGACTCCAGTTCACTGCCCTGATGGTCAAAGGTGGAACTCTCCCTTTGCCTTGCTCAAGTTTAAATAGAAAAAAACCATCCCTAAACCCACAAATCCCCTCCTACCAAAAAATGGAGGACGTTAAGGAGGGTTTCTTTCTTTAAAAGAATTTTATTATTGCCCTATGAATATTCTCAGCATATAGTATCCCTTCTTTTATGTCAGTGGGATGAGGGCAAAAGGAAGTAAAAATAATTTTCTGTAATGACAGTTGCTATGTGAAGATAAGCTTACTTATGCCCAGGAAACAGCAATCCTTAACCCACATTTCTTACTTGACACTGGAGTACCCCCACTGCTGATAAAATGAACACACCTGGAAAATACAACAATTGCTTTATCAGCACTGAAAGATGCCCATGCGGTCTGTGTCTGCATGCATCCCCTCCCAGCACCCCAAAAAATGCACAGAACTACCCAACAGCCCGTGAGAGGCAGAAACCCCTCATATTGTGAAAAAAAAAATATATATGTACACATTCATAAAGGAACTGTGGGACTTAAACCTCGGACTTTCTCAAAATACAGCAAAATCCCGGCGATCTTATTTCATACCCAGCCTCCACCTAACGCAGCAAGGAAGAGCTGCTCGGTCTGTTGGATTTATTACAACTTACAAAGTAGGGTTTTTTTTGACAGTCATTTTTTCTGTGAAGAACAGCGGCGGTGTTTGGAGCAGGCTGTGAAGCAGAGGCTCAGGGTCCGTGGCCTCTCTGTTTGCTGCCGCTTCTCATGCTGCCTGCGCAGGTCAGGCGGGAATAGTCCGAAACGCACCCATACATATTTTTGTCTCCTCAAAAGAGTGTTTTTCACACCATTATAGTTAAGAGTACGCCGGGGTTTTACACTTACGATTTTATTTTTCAGAGGTGCATAATTATAAAAATTTCCTCCCGACACAGGGCTGTGTGTGCGGACAGCTTCCAAAGCAGCGAAGCAAACACGCTGGAGTCAGATATTCCGCTCTAGTTGTGATCCGGGGTTACGGCAGCACAGGATACGGAGCGTTCCAGCTCTGCGTCTGTACACAGCCCTCCCAGAACTGGAAAGCAAACCCTATTTCCCATTCCTGAAAGCTAGGTTTCCTGCTGGAGCTCAACACTCCGCATTCCTCCCACTAACAAATATCTGAAAAAAAAAATTGTTTACACCCTTTCTTTGTTGCCATCAGATTCCAATGTCACATTATCTTCCAATGTTTATCCATCTGCGGAACAGGGGAAGCTTGAAATTATTTTTTTTCTTGGTGACCAACAATGCTAACCTGCTATTTGTTATTTCTGATCAGCCCAACAAGGGGGCTATGGGACAATAGGAACAAAAAGCAGAATTGAGCATTACTGGTGATACCAGTAACCATGATTTGCCCCAGTGCCACTGAGCAACTGGAACCGCCTCTTCAGGCACTGCCACAAGCCAGCACAGCTAGGACAGTGTGCCACATAGCACGTCTATATCTTAAAAAAGAAACCTATAACTATATATATTTTAAAAGATACCCATAAGTCATCTTCCAACAAACCTTGACCTTGGAAATCCCCTCCTGCCACCTCCACTGCATCAGCTCTCGCACTCAAGGGGGCAAAGCTAAGCACCCACTCCGGGGAAGAAATATTTTCTGCTTCTGGAGGGGTTTAGGAGCCTTCTGTATCTTTTCATTATTGCTAGAGCACCCATTTTAAGCTTAAAGATTTAAGGAGCAAGAAGATGTTCTCTTGGGAAAGCCAAGCTTGGATTCAATGCCTCGCTCAGAGAAGACTCAACAGCGCAACACTATTGGGACTCAGCTGCATCTTCAAGATTGGGACCATTCGACTTGGAAAACAAATGTTTTGTTGGGTATGAGGTAGATCTGTATTTCAGTTATTTATGTAACATCACCTCATTTGTTGAAGGAGATAAGTCTCATGGTACGTTGATCCCTCACGCAGCAGAAGAAAGAAGAAACTCAACGGCAAATTGCAGAGTTTGTGTGAAATTATCATTAACCGCAAAAATGCGGAATTAACGGAAAGTAAATACAGACATTAGACATACAGATGGGGTTAAGCTATCATCAGGTACTTTAAAGAAAACCGTAGGTCTAAGAATCCAAATAAAAATCCAACCATTGGCCATTTGACATCAAGTGTGTGTTACGGAAAACAGCGGAGGTCTACGTCACGTCGTGCATTCTGGAGGGCAGAAGGCTCCTTGACAGTTCCTCAGCCAAGGACGGCAGAAATCCATGTTGAATACTCAGTCAACAAGCCTCATACTGGAGGATAATGCCTCTAGTTATTTTTAGTCAATAAAAAGGAAAAAAAAATACCCAAGTGTGTCTGACAAGGAGGGACTGGAAGTATTGAAAGATTTTGAAATGCTAAGGCAGAACGCTTCTTATTTCATTCAATTTGAGAGGTGAAGAGGGAACTGTGGCACAGTTTGGAGGCAAGAATAAAAATTCCATGAAATAGTCTCACGAGACAACTGATAGCGCTCATCCATAGTTGGTGACACTCTGACTCTTTCATGAAAAAGGCAATTTTGCTTCCCAGAAAAATATTCTGGCACTGGGGATTCAAGAGGACAAGGCTCTCGCGGCGATTTCTGACTTCCTAACCCATATTAATATCTACAGTTATCAAATCTAGAACTTCAAACTGTGACTTTGCTACAAAGAGGATTCTCAAAAAATACAAAAAGCTCTCTCTTTTGTCCTGTATTTACAGCTGAAGAAATCCCATCCATGTTGCCAATTCCTTCCCTATAAAATCTGCTATTTTAACCCAGCTTAGCAGAAAAGTCTCCTCAGGAATGAAGTTGTGTTGCACATCTCAAACCTATGCTATCCGTTAAGATACTCTGAAAATAATCCAAAATAATATTTTATATGAATAACTTAAAAAATCTTGATTCAGTAGAGTGGGACAAAAGATTCAGAGCAATTTTTTTTAGTTTCTAACAGTATCTAAATTCTTCCTTTACAGCATAGTTTTGCTCATTTAATTATTGTCTTTGATATATATATATATATCTATAAAATTGAACTTGTGCATTAGGACCTAAAATACCTGAAATTCCATCTCCCCTTTTTAAAAAACAACCGCCAGGTGCACTGCTATTCAATAAAAGCATCTCCCTAACGACGGAGTTCGAACAGAACAAAGGAGGGATGCTTGGGAAAGGAACAGTTAGTTTCAAAGAAAACTCACCACATAAAGCAAAAATATTTCTCGGACAAGCTGTCAGAAAATAAAATTTCCATCTGCCAAAGAAAGGACAATCGCCATCCTGCCTTGGAAACCAACATTTTTTTTTTTTTAAGATGGAGGAATTTTTGGTTTTGGAAAAGGGATGGAAACAATTA
Source organism: Pterocles orientalis (assembly GCA_011057875.1). Classification (NCBI taxonomy): domain Eukaryota; kingdom Metazoa; phylum Chordata; class Aves; order Pterocliformes; family Pteroclidae; genus Pterocles; species Pterocles orientalis. The sequence continues at coordinate 396,494 of WKFP01014811.1, forward strand.
GAGAAAACAGTTGATGAACATTTCTAGAAAGAATGGAACACAACTGGCAAACGCAAACATTTAGTGTGGATTGAATTCGTTTTGCATTGTAGCCTTTCGCACTTCTGAGGAAATTAATTCTGGGAACTCCAAGATGAGAAGCCACTGGCTTCTTTCCAGTGCCTCCTCACAGTCATCTGCTTGAAAATCAGCTTCAAAATTGCATATTTATTTTGGATGAATTACCCATTTCTAGTGTTTTGAACAGCAAAGGCAGACAGCTAAAATATTTACATTAAAGACTAGACACCAGTAGAAGAACAGCTAGTTGTTTGCATGCAAAATGATTAAAAAAAAATAAATAAACAGCAATAAAGAAGGTGACTGAGGTTTTGGAAATCATTCAAACTTTTGTCCTAAGAAATGGCCACACTTCTGAAACAAACTGCTATCTGCTGATCGCCAGTGAATCACTCTGAATTAGGTATCACAGAAAGGATTTGACTTTACAGCCCAACCACGGAGGGAGCATATGGCTCAGGTCACCGGCACCAAGTGACTGCTTTGGTGAAACTCATACAAATGTTTTTCTTAACTGTAACTGATCTCTAAACAGGAATACGGGCTGATGATCCTAAGGCCCAAATTTTAAATAAATACTTTTGCAGAACCCACAAAATAAATGTTTTTAGTCCACGGAAACCCCATCTACATCACGTAGCTCAACAGTCACTCGTGTCAAATCCACTCGCTCGACACGTGTCCCCGGTGCAAGAGAAAGTTGGTGCCTACGACAAAATAAAATTTCAACCCGATCTCTACAGCCTTAATCAAACACTATGACACACGAACGGTTCACATCCACATCTTAGACTGTTAGATGTACTTACTACTGTGCTGTAATGTGAATTTATTTGTTACAATTTCAGCCTGACATTTCCTCCTCGCTCGCAGACCAAACCGCCGCCGCTCGGACGGCAGAAGCCATACTTGTCCCCAACGTTGGGTTGGGTGGTTCAAGAAGCTGGAACCCGTCCGGTGACATTCTGCCTGCCTGGCAATGGGAGCGATTTCTATTTGCGTGGTAATAAGACATTTTATTTGACAAGGTGTTGAAGGAAAAGCAGCAATAATTTTACCAGTTAGGTGTCACACTTTGAAACCCGTTCCATGAATCCAGGAATAACCATTGCTTTAATACCAGATTTTATATGAGCGGACCACGGAGCAGGAAAAGGGACCAAACGCTACTGAAAAAATAATCAGAGCACCCACCTGTGTTTGTGGAAATATTAAACTACCCAGTATGAAAAAAAAAATTATTGGGTTGTTTTAGTCTGGGTCTGGCTATCGTGAAGCCAAGACAGCCCCAAAGACAGACACGGCGAGATTTCCATCTCGTTTAACCCCTAACCAAAATGACCTTGGATTCCACCTCGGCTCTAACCCAGAACCCCCACATCAGCTCTAAATAATCTAATTAATCTGAAGTTTGCTATCATCTTCCTTTTTTTTTTTTTGCCCTGAAAAAAAACAAACTTTGCTTTTCCTTTAGGAAAACTGGTCCTCACGCTGAATCCTCCGTAGTGCTGAAAATGCGATAGAATCTTTGACCCCAGCCGTGTAGCTTGAATAATGAGATAGGCATTTGCCTAGATGACAGAGATCTGATTTCCTCTGCAAGGAAAGACACTTAACCAAGGCCAGCGCAGTGGAGGTGTTTGGACAGGTTAAAAAAATAAAAATCCCATGGCTCCACCCAGCCAGTGAACCAGGGCAGCTCACTGACATCATGGAAAAACGATAGGACATATTTTCCTAGATTGCAGTTTAAAATATACTAATATTAGGTGACTAGCTAACCTGCCAGGTAATGGTACCTTTTGTTCCCTTCCAACCTCAGTGATGATGCTCAACCCACCGTGGGGCTGGAGAAGACCCCCCCCCAGCACCCCTGAGGATGGCAGCACCAGGGCGGGAGGGGGCACATAGGAAAATTAAATCCTTGGGAATGGAAAACATCAGAACATCACAGTTCCAGTCCACCTCCAGAAGGGCAGAGTTGTGTAACAATAACTTGTCACGCACATGGCAAGACACGCATGTTTGGAGACTCCGGTGAAGTTCTGCAACCAGAGATGTGCTGCTATTCCACTAGTTCTAGGATGGCTAAGCAAATCTAAATTATTTAAAGCATAATTCACAAAGAGGGTACTAAGAATTGCTGAGAAGCCTCGTCTACCAGCAAGCTGTCTGGAAATGAAGCTTTTCAGTATTTTTGTTGCAAAACTGGTATTTCACTCGGCAACGGGTAAGTTACTGAACACAGCTGCTGCCCACAGCGATGGCATTTTCCTCCCTCGTCAGAGCAGCCGCTGAAGGATTGCCAGAACACCCACACGTGTCACAGCCTGCGTCGAACTCATGCCACAGGAGCTCGAACCAGCACTGCCGACCCTCGCTCTGTGAATCACAAAGCAGCAAGCATTGCATTAGTTTTTGTAACACACCAAGAGGCTTTTTCCTTTTCCTAAGGAAATTTCTGATTTTGCCTGCATGCACTTGGGTAAACTCTGTAAGTGCTTTGTAGAGTCAAACCCCAAACCATCTTTGCTGAGATGAAGATTACGGGTCCACTTCAAGTCAAAAGAAACCAAAGAGACCTGGTACCTGTCTACAAAGCCACAGGTGCTTCGGGTTTTGCACCTTTTGGTTTGCTGCTCTGCAATTCATGATTGCATTCCATCTTCAAAGTTAAATATTTAAGTCAATCTACCTATGGCAGCTGTGGTTTTGCTGGTTATTCCATGCCTAAGACATATCAACTTCTTCAGTTGAGGTTAAGTCCCGTTCAGCAGCACAACTCAAATTCCCTTCTATTAGGCTTTGATGGAAGAAGTCACCAAACCTTTTGCAGAGTCTGACCAGACGCCTGCTCCCCAGACTGCTGGCACTGCCAAACACTCCAGGAACAGGGCACGACCAACTCCATGACAGATGACACTACAGCCCATCCATACCCCCCAAATGCCTTTTCAATCCCCAACAGCGGGCATTTCGCTCTCCACAGCTCAGGGGTTACTTTGCATCTCACATCATGTACATCACCTGCGTCAACATCCCAACTCTGCCCAAGGCGCTACAAATTTTAGCATTTAGTGACCAAGTCCATGAAGTCATCTTGAGTCTCCTTTTTGCCCTTTTCTCCATCAAAATCTCCTGTTCCCAGAGCGCCCAAAGGTCCCAGCAGCCTGGTGTGGGAGGGGAGGACTGCAGCAGCAAGATGATGCAATTAGGGAAATTTAACGAAATAAAGAACCACCAACGCCAGAGCCCACGTTTTCCTGTAAGCACCGTTCTTTTGATTCACCGAAGCAAACACCAAAAGCAATTTGTGTAATAATCCAACAGAAAGTTAAACAAGAGTAAGCAACCGGCAGGAAATTCATCACCGGAGAACACAACATCAAACAACTGTGTCCCAAGGAACGGGAGAGGTGAAGACGACAATGAAACAGCGAGAGCGCATCCGATGGATGCGAGAGGGAAAGCAGAGCGAGGGCAAGAAGCCAGACACATTACACACGACATAAGTAAATAAATCAAAGGAAGTGAGATTAAAACCTGAATTAACTGGAGGAGGGGGAGAGCTATAGCACCTGCATAGAGGTGTCCGCCCCATGGAGATTCATATCACACAGTCTATGAAAAGGCTGATTTGTAGTGGCTGAGCAGGGAAAGGAAGAAAGAGTCACATTTCTAAGTCAGAGAGATGAAAAAAAAAAATCACTAGTGTCACTGTTCCCTGGTTCTCAGGCTGCAGCATCCACCTGCAAACACAGCGGGACTGCTCAAAGGAGGTCCTGATGATTTTTGATTACATTGATCATACATGGTTTTGATTTAAATTATAATAAAATTATATTTTCATTTGGCTTTAAACTCTGGTTAAATACGGCAAACTTAAAAAACTGAGTATTTTTCCTATATATATATTTTACTAATTTTTAATTCTCTATCATATTCTATCAATCAGCCAAATTTCTACTTTTCAAATAATTTTGCAGACTTACTAAAAAAAACAAACCAGTAAAACCTTAGTTTCACTGCATTGTTCTGTTTTATATTTTTATTCTGCACATATTACCTTGAAGCTCCAGCTGAAGATCAACTCTTCTTCAGCTGGGGGAGTATTTTGAGATGTATCAGTATCTCAAGCTCTCCAAAGGCAAACCCAGTCCACTTCGAGCATCATGGTTTCATTCTAACCACGAACAGCAGGAGCACGAATAAGAAAAAAAAAGTGTTTTCCAAAATACTTAAGGCAGGCTGTGATATTTTTCTATACAGCAGTTCTGCCACTTGATGCTCTGTGGTAAAGGATGCCAAGGGCTGCAGGGGACACAGCTGTCACCCAGGTGAAAACCAAGCTTCCCAGAGCCCCAACACCTTCTGGGATGGGGAAGGGATCCAGAACAGAGATGGTTTCTCCTCCTTCTCCTCGCCTGGGCAGCAACAGCCCTGCGTGCTGAACCGGGATTCAGCTGCCTGCTCCTGTCGAAGAGGAAAATAATCCAAGAGCACGGAGGAGGAGGAACACCTTCCCAGCAGTTATTCTAGCAGAGCCACAGCCATACGATGGTACCTATCTTCTTAATTCTGGCCATTGCTAAATCACATGTAAAGAAGCGAGATCTCACGTTGGCAAGATCACAGCATCATCAAGGCGGCTATTATGCAGGTGGATAAAACTGGTGACTTTTTGTAGGAAACAAATTCCTTGCCACTGAAGTAATAGTAAAAACAGACAAGAGAATAATCGTACGGAAAAATAAAAAACCCACCAATCCTCCTTTCCCTCAGGTCTTCCAACCACCTGCCGGCAAACCGCATTATATGGCTTCTTCTGCTTAAATATAAAAGCCTTGTGAGAAAGAAATGAAATAAATCAAAGTACCCTCAACATTTCCTAGACCGTTTATTGATTAGGGGGTTTTGAAGTTACCAAGTGGCACACGTGCTTCTGCAGCCCATTCGTCCCCATCGCGCGTACGTCAGGGAGGAGGGCGAACGCGCGAAGCAGCAAATAACACGCTGGAAGCTTCAATTTTAGATACGAGACCACAAAATTAATGAGCGTCTTCGGAGTAATAATTTGTAGACTTCAGAGAGAACCGGGGAAAGATTATAAATGCTGTTGACCTAGAAGTAGTAATAGAGAATTCAGTATTCAGTACTGAAGAACAATTTATAAGTGAATAAAGTCTAGCATGCAATATGACTGCTTTCTGTTGACAGATGGCAGAGAAGTGTCTTCTCCATTCCCTCTCATTAAAATAATTATGGCAATGTATGTTAGCCTCTCTTCAAGTCTGGCATTTTCACAGCATGTAGAGGGGCATCATCAGCGCAGGAATAAGGTTAAATAATAATGGAAACACATTTCTGGCATGCAAAGGGCATCTGATATTCAACTTACCTGCTTCCAGAAATAACAGCAGGGAGAAATTTGTTACTTCGGAGTAAATGAAATGATTTAACTTATTTTAACAGGAGGTTAATTAGAGCTCTCCGCTAACTCGAGAAACACGTCCCAAAACCAGGTCAAGCCGCAGTTAGGCTGATGAGCCTTCGCCTTACGTAACTCCTCCAGAACCGGGCTCGTTCCTCGTTTTTTTACCTTCGCTGCCAATTGCTCACTGTAAAACTGCAAATCAGATGCAGTCCAGTGTGAAACTTCTTCCACAGCTGTCAAATAATAAAATCTGTGAAACTACGGAGGGGGGAAAAAAAAAAAAAAATTGAGGTTACTGGAAGCCATGTAAAAAAATATTCTGCGTTGAAGTGTATTTCTTGCATGGCCAGTGTGTTTGTGTCTGCTGCTCCAGCAGCCCACCGAGGGAGGTGTACAGCCTTAGCCTAGTTATCCCCTGCGCTGCTAATTGCTCCGATGGGTAGTTAGCGACACGAGTTAATTACTACCACCTAATGGGGTTTCGATACCGTAAGTCAATGTCCCCGCCATAACGCGTGACATTAACGCCGCATGATGTCATGGCTGAGCAGAAATTATCCGGTGTCAGCACTGTACACTGCGCCGTTCCTCGCTGCTGTTCTCCCCAATATGATTCACTTTCATTATTTATGAGACTTGTCTCACTAACCCTCAGCAACGGTTCCAAATAATGATAGGAATCTGTCAGTGTAGGATTGTATTTCTCAAAACAATAACCACAGTTCCTGGAAATGTCAATATGTCAATTGAGGGTAACACATCTCTCAATAAACCAATATTTTGTAAAAACAAAACAAAATCTAAAAAAAAATAATAAAAATCATGCACAGAAAACAGAAATTTGAGTTCCAGCGAGCTCTCCTCTTACAATGCCGGCCAGAAAAATTCATGGGTCCTGCCAGCCGGTGGAGACAGAAAAGCACATTTGTATTTTCCTCAATTACCAGTTGTGAAGGATTCCATATTTCAGTGCTTCATACGCATGAAACGACATGAGAAAGGACAGGAAGCCTTTTGGAGAGTCAAAGAGCTCAATGCTACGGCAGAAACCAAACGTAGCAATACAATGTGCAAAAACCCGTGCTAAGGATAAATCACATAGTCCTGAACAGTTCCATCCTGAACCTAATGATGTAGAAACAGAGTTCCTCAGGTGACTTCCTGCACCACTTGAGACCAGCCTTGCCCACATCTGCATCTCACCCCAAGCCAACGAGAATAGAGGTGATCATCAAACCCCTGCCTTCACTCCTGCATAGCTACAGCTCTCAGCTTCCCATTTCCACCCAAACACCCATTCTCTCATGTTCTTCAAAGCCAATGTTAACCAAAAATATATTTTCTTCCATTAACGATGCAGTTCTGGAAGTATTTATGGAACTGCAGCATAGCTCCATGAGATGTCGAGTTACTACATTCACTGAATATTCATGTAAGCCCATGATATTTGGGTATTTAGTTGCTACAAAGCAAACCCTAAAAGTGTGGTAAAGCCATTTAATTTTTTAGAGTATGGGGGTTTTTTTTAAAGCAAAAGTTTTTCCACAATGGCCTCATCTCATCCAAGGTTTTGCTTGACTGATTTTTCTTTATGGGCGAAGGTTACAAAAGAACAGTTTCACCACATTAAAAAACTAAATGGTGATGGACTTCCTCTGGACACATCAGGAGCATTAACACACAGGCAGGAAACCCCTGAAGCTATTTCACACGACACTTCAATTATCAGAAAATTTAGAAACCATTTGCCATTTCTGAAATTCTAGGATATTGACATTTCTGATACCAGAAGTGTAAAGAAAAAAATATCAAAAGAAAGCAAAAATTCTGCAAAAATGGAAGGTGTATAGAAAAATGCATTGATTTGTTCAACTGAAAAGAGAACTGTTCTAAAGCACATTGCAAAGAGTATTCAAAGCACTAAAATTCCTGCTCCCCATTGTAAAACTCATGTATGTGTCCTGGGAATAGGGAAAATACAGCATCTCTGTTTTGGAGAACAGAAATTTATCACAACAGCAATAAATCCCCATCCATGACACAAACCACAAATAACTACACAGACCTCCCTAGCAAATCATCTCGGATGTAATCTCTCCGAACCCAAAGACCATCCCATTTGGCTAATACAGTCCATCTTCTTCCACCACTTGTCTGGGACTTCGGACTGGAGCGATTCATTTATTTCTGACTTCTCCAGAAAATTCTCATTTCTAGAATTTGAAATTTTGGCATGGGTGGAGCATAGAGGACAGGGGAACGAGCAAAATTTCTTGTTTGCTATCAACTTGCAGCGCGCAGCTGCGTCATCAGGAGTTGACTAGTGACAGGGGCTGTATTTATCCCAGAAACAAGCAGAAAGAGAATTCATCTCCCTCCTGCACGCACGCAGGCGGAGCGCGTAGATTTTGAACATCGGCCGGCACACCCATCAATCCACGGCAAACTTATCATAGAGCAATCATAGCTTAATTAAAGGCAGAGAGGGGTCAGTATGTTCATAAGCAAGATGATTCTGTGCGATGTCACTTGGGTCCAATCAATTAAAACACACCGAGTATTATTTTTTAAATGGGAAAACACCGGTTGTCAACCCAGAGGTTTTGCTATGTTTTAAAAGCTTCATTTAAATATTTTTTTTCCTTATTTATATGCACAAAAGTAATAGTTGTATCAGCTATTCATAGGTGATTTAGATGATTGATACCAATTTCTCTTCATATTATGACTAGCAAATAAAAACCACAGCAGTTCTAATATGAAAAAATAACATGTGACAAGGTTTCCTAAAACATTTCTATTTTGGACCTCACAAGCTAAATTGCTTTTGCTGGCCCCTTCCACCTCTCAGCATGGTTGACAGACAAATTGATCGAAACATCGGAAAATAATATGCTTGCAAAATTTCTCTGGGTGAGTTTTTCAGTCTTTTGAATTTTTCATACCGGAACAAAATGAAAGATTGCCTCCTTGATTTTTCCTCCATTATGCGTCCCCATCTTATGTACTACAGGAACATACAATACTTCAAATAGCGGCAATACATTGTAAACAAAATGTACAACATTTTTCATAGAACACCCAAGCCGTGCGAAGTTAAAAGACTGGGTAGCAGGCATCTTTGCCCTGCAGATTATGTTGTTCAATTATAATGAATTCATACATTTGAAGTTGCCTTAGGGCCTCTCATTAGACTTAGGGGTGTTTATTACAGGAAATATTGCTTGTATCATTTAAGAAGCAAGAAGGCTAGATGATTTGATTAGAAATGTTGACAGTTGAGGTGTGTAAAAAATATGTCATTCACTCACATTTTCCCCCCACTTTAATATTAGGATCCTTTATTTTTTATGAATTCTTTAACCCCTTCCTTCCTTCCCCGCAGCCCAGGGCTGGCGCAGCACCGTCCGCTCCCAGGATCACCAATTTTTCACCAGGAATTGCTGTTCTGACACCAACCCACCCTCTTCACCTGGGAACCGGAGGAAAACCCAAAGGCTGCATTTCCATCGCCATCCCTCCTGCGGACGCATGCGCGGGCAGAGCCACAGGCTCCCACCCAACCGGGAATGAACCTTCCTCGTGGCACAGGAAAGGCAGAATCGCATCCAGTTAAAATTTGCACCTTACGAAACTTACCTGAATTTTTATATATTGCATAGGAAAGCCTGATAAATAGCTCATCAGCTTTTGGTCCAAATTAAGCAAGTCCTGAGAGGTTATCTTGAACTCAAGCAATCAGCAATGTTGATCAGATGGTCTTTAAGGTCCCTTCCAACCCGAACTGTTCTATGATCCTATGATTAAATTTATAGGGTGAATCAGAAAGCCATGGGGAAAAAAATAAAAATCATGGTTTGTGGAATTCTTCTTACATTTTCCACATCAAAAATTAAATTTTAACACTTTGAAGGGTAATATACAGCAATTAATTCCTATCCTGTGTAACCTGACCTCAATATGCTTTACATTATCTTTATTTCAGAGAAAACAATTATTTTTTGCACAAAATCATCTGACACCTAATAGTCCAAGTATTAACCTCCCCAAACTTGCTCATTAGTAACCAGCAGCAATTTTTACAACAGCTTGAATTCACTGAGTGGTTACTACTGGGTTTTTTTAATGTGATTTCAGACTACTATACCCCCAAAACCAAGGGCATATATTCTAAAAGAACTCAACTTCTGGGTTTCAGTTGTTTATTGCTTAGCTCAAATTGGGCTTCCATTTTCTGCATTATGCTTAGCCAGATAAATTTAAATGAAAAAAAATTAAAGCTAACAACAGCAATGCATTTGCATTTTTGTATTGGAGAGTCTGCAAAGGCAGGTTGGGATTCCAACGTGACCTAAGCCACTGTACGGGTAGGGACGTGCTTGTCAACCAAGAGTTAAACATCAATGGTGTTGAAAAGAATTAAGCTAAAATATGTGATGTATACTAATAATATTCTTGGAAAAATTTCTAACATGACCAGTAACTGCTCTTCTCCTCTGAGGACCTGGTATTTACCATTTCATCCTGTCTGCAAAGTATCACAAAACATCGGGGGTTTGCAGCCAAATTTTATTTTCCTATCACAAGCCAACAGAAATTAGGCTTAAAAATTAATGTCAGTACTGCATCTGCATTTTTTCTGTTTAGTTTGCTAGGTGCTAACCATACACCCACAAATAACCACTTACACTGAAATATATCTCCCCTTTAATAGATATTTCTATTTTTACTGCATTTATACCCCTAGCATCTATCAACCAAATAAAATTTGATCACATATCTAAATGCTCCAGACCAAATTTCAACTTTTGATGATCAATTTTACATTCAGTTGTAGAACAGGGCCAGAAACTTGATTTCAAAGGGCAGAGTTTAGTACTTACACCCTCTGCAGTAACAGACTCCCCTCTCCTCCACATAATTTTCCTGATAACTGCATCCCAGGGAAAACCAAGCAGCACAAGCACCCTAGATGAGACAAGCTGCTTTGAAGCCACGCTTCCTCCAGCCCCATATTGAAAATACCCAAATGGCAGCCCTGGCTCTCATCAAAACATTTTACATCAATTGTCCTAAAAATACCATTAATAACAGCACATTCAGTTCCCAGAATATTTTTCACCTCTACCATACAACAACAGCGATGTTTTCAGATTCCTGCGCAGCATCCGCACACACCAGCTTTGCATTCACTACACCGAATCCACGCGGAGCTCTTTGCAAGCCGCTAATCTGCATTTAAAGATCCTTCCATCTCTTAAGACACTTAACTAAATACTTTAAAGCATTTAAACAGCAAGCTGCCTACTATCTCCCAATATCTATAGGACTAACAGTAGCGTTCTTAAGTTAGGAGTGACAAATACTAGAAAACCTCCACAATTTGGCTTCCATATCTCTGAATTGGTATTTCAGTGACAGATGTTTGTTGCGGCAAAAACCTCTGTCAGAACAAAATTAGGTGATCTATCATTTTAAGATATGGTCTTCATATACTGTTTACTCGAAGATATCACTTGCCTCAAGCCAATTTTGACCAAGAACATTTTGTGATATGGAAGTGATTTGTATATCATCATTTTTGTGATAAATGTAGCTCTTGAACACAAAATAACCCACTATTCCACAGTATTACAGTTAAAACTCCTTCACCAGTAAATCTGTACTACTGCTTTTATTACTACAAAGATACTGCATCCAGACTTCAATGCGTTTCCCATTTTTATTCACTGAATAGGGTTGCCCCGTTTCTTGGCTTTATATCAGGGGGCTTGGCCCTCTCCCCCCGTTTTGTACCAGCGATGCTCCTCCAGTTTTGGGGAGCACAGGAGGAACCCAGCATCTACCGCAACATGGATCTTTAGGTTTATTTCAAACAGGGCAAGGGAAACAGAGCCACACAAAATGTCTTTCAGTAAGACAGGGCTGAGAGGCGGGGACTGCCCCGGTTGTTCATGCGACATGGTGCATCCGAAATTAACCGTTCAGTTCCACCATCCCTCCTCCAAGAGTCTAAGGCTTTCTGATTCATGGATGATTGGAGTCAACCAGCACCCTCCACCTCACTCCCTGCAAATGGTAGTGGGGAAAGTGGGGGCACGATGACATAAGCCAACCACAAAGGGCTGAGAACCACCATAAAACACAAAAGTTGGACAAATCCCACCAGTGGATGGGACAGAACAAGAGGAATATCCCAAAAAGCCAAGTAAAGAGAAACATCCATTACTAGACCTGGGGACACCACCTTAAATGGTCCAGGTCAGGATTTTCCCCCACCTACACAGAACCCAACACCTCTTCAGAGACCCCTGGCTAGCAGGAACACCTGCAAGCTAGAAAATTAATTGGGTCCATAAATGATGATGTAAGACACTGAATAACCACAATTTAGCAATGAGCTCCTGCCATGAGCAGCCTTGGGTTAACTTAAACCAAAGTCCTAGTGACAAGGGGCTCTGGGTTTTAAATCCTTCCCAGAGTCACATCGACCTAACATTAATCGGACCCAGTGGACAAGCCAGAGAGCAACACCACTGTGTGTTAGGACTCGTCCCTCAGCCATCAACTCTGATTTGCAGTCAGCCTTGTCAGGCTGGTGGCAGAAGGACACTCAAGTCAAGAGGTGACTTGACTCAGTGCCCGTTCCATCATGGGAAGCATATGCCACTAAGATTTTTGTCTGTTCTGACTTAAAAATGCAATTTTCTTCCAATAAATGGCACTGAGGTGTTTCCATCGTGTTAGTCTGTTTGTACCCTGAGTAAAAATGCTCTAATTAGCTCCGAAATACAGAGAAAAACCACTGGCTCTCGACAAGAGATTCAAAGTGTTTCACATGAGTCGGGAACGCTCTGGAGAGAAGCAGACACAGGGCTCTCCCACCATGCACAGCAAAAGCTATTAAGATATTTTCATCCCCAAAAGGGACCAAACGGAGCCCAGATGTCGAAGGGCTGAGCCACCAAGTCACCCCTGACTCCACCCAAAGGGACTTGCCTCAGTCCCTCAGCCAAGTGGCACAGAACCACCTCAAGAAATTGTTTATTTTTTTTTCTAGAACTGAAAAAGTAGCAAAAGTCCTTAGTAGAGGGTAGAAGTGACCAAGACCAACAGAAATTCCTTAGCAGCACATCAGGCAAAACCTCAACCCAGGGGAATTAGGTGGAGTATATGCTTCATACACCCACACCCTCACCTTGGCTACCCACACATCGGGAACGACCCCCAGCAACCCATCAGCTCTTTGTCCATCGACACCAGACCGGGTAATCCAGTACTGTGATCTACTAGGCATCATTTCTGGAATAAAAACAATGTTGGGGGAAAGATGATTTTTAACCTAGTTATTAGCAATAGAGAACAGACTTGGAAGCAAAAAAGTTTCATTGGGGGATGACGAGAACTAAATCTCATCGTTAGGCTCACAACATTTGAGAGCAACATTGCAGTTCAGAGCTACAACACAAAGATAAATGAATTTAAAAGAACCACGAGTACCATGGCCCTTGCTCCATTCACAGGCTGAGATTTAAAATAGCACAGCTAAAAATAGGACACTGCAGTCTACAGAGCTTATTAAATAAAAAAGCTGTGCTACAACAGGTGTTAATTCTACCACATGCGTACCAACAGTTTTCAACCAAAATATCTTTTATACTGGGAATTGCACAGAATTACCAGTAGAAAGATTTCTCTGCTGTTTAATGACTTTCCAGTAAAAGAAAACTGGGTAGTTCTTCACATGACATTCTGCTATTCTACAGAGATTAGCTCGAGGATAAGTTTGTGTTAACGCTGATTCTGCACCTAGAAAGCTTAGTGATAGACCAGGACTTGACCGTACTAGAAGAGAAGAGCCCTGGGCTGGGGACACAAAGTCATGAGTAGCTGTACCAAACGCTGGTCAGGCTAGGATTGACAAATCGGTACCGGAACAGCTGTTTTGGAAAAGTCAACATGAACATCTTGTTCACTGAGGGATGGCAAAGCTCTTTCTGGATGTGTCTCAGAACAAATGACTGCTATGACTGCAATGTCCCTGGAAAAGATTGCTTACTATATAGGAAAAAAAAAAATCCAAACCACCCTGAAGCTACACGTAGAGAACAGTGAAAACCTGCTCCTCCTTCATGGCATCTTCCATGATCATCTCCAGCCTACACTACAGCCTTGGTCTGGAGAACTCCCTGTCTGCAGCGGATCAAAAACTGGTCCCAGCACATCATCACCACTCACCCGCCTCTTCAGATGGGAACGGTCATGGCTTTAATCAACCATCCTGGCTGGGATCAAACATCCTTCGACAAATCTAGAAGGTAAGTTCTGTCTTCCCTGGTTCCTATTGAGCATCACCTCCTCCTCCACCCCACCAGCAAAGGAAAGGGCAGACCACCAGGCTGGGCGCAGAAGAAAGTGGGCAAGAACCAGCAAACACCCCTTCCCAGAGAGCCGAGATGGGCAGCAGGGGCAAGATCTTCCAGAGAGGCACTGCTCATCAACAGCAGAGAAAAACCACAGGAACTCAGGAGACACGATCAGATTTTGCCTATTTTTAGCAATAATTCCAGCGCACTGAAATACGAGACTATTCTTCTAAAAGCAGAAATCAGAAAACTCGGAATACCTCAAATTAAAAAAAAAAAATTTTGTAGAGTTTGAGGGGAAAACTTGGTAATACAAAAGGGGACTCTGCTTCAATTTTAAAGCCTTCCCCTCCCCAGGATTAGCAACAAATACACTGTGAGAGGATTCTTGTGATAGTATAATTTCAAGACTGCTGATTTAATATGATCCAATTTTCCTTTCATTTTCAAAGTTAGAAGAAAAATGGGTATATTACATCCTCTGATCTTTTCACTTCTTCAGATCAATATGTGCAAGCCCTCACAAAAGGGAAATTCTCCTTCACAGCTGCTTCATAACTTGAATGAGGAAAACCCACCAGTATGGAGCTATAAAATCTCCAATGAGCAAAAATGACAAATTTTGGAACTAAATTTCAAAGCGCGTGTTAAAAGCACGAAAGAAAACCTAAATCTTTCAGTAAAGGTTTGAATTTTTACTTCTCAGGGAAGTTTTGACCATGATCAGTTCCCATCTATCCCAACTGTCTAAAACAACAATTATTTCCTTTTGCTATTACATCAAAAAAAAAAACCCAAGACACCATGATTTGGCCTCCAGCAACATAACCACTGAAAGAAATTTTTTGGTAGGGTTCAATCTGCATGATGAACGGCTGTTAACAGATACCATCTGTTTTTAAATTTAGTAAAAGGGCCCATATTATACAGCTCATTACAAATATTACTAACTCTTAGACAATGACTCTTGTAAAGTGTATATTGCAGCTAATGAAGTAGAAAGCTTAAACAACAAATCATTTACAAGTTTTTGTACTGTACTTCTAATGGAGGGAGTTGATAATCAGAGGAAGATGTAATCACTTATGTTAAGCAATCCATGGACCTAGTCAATGTAGCACAAACAGCCATTATGCAAAATTACGACATTAAAGGGAAAAAAGACTATTGCAGACTTTGCATTTTACAGGATACGCTACACAGGCTAATAACTTGGAAAAAAATTTAACAGGTGAGACCCCTCACTTCCAAACCAGCATTTTTCCATGAAATATCCAAAGCATATTCGACCTGAACGGAGATTCGCTGCCCTGAATTAGACCTGACACCAGTAACAAAGGGGATTCGGTAATGGACATCGGCGCTTACAACACAGCGCGTTAATGGGCATCATGGTGAACGTAATCTGTCAGGAACGGTCACAATAAAGATGTTCCCCTGATTAATGTTCCACTAGGCCTGTATTTAATAATTTATATAATTTGTATTAACTTTAAAATTGCCATCAGTATGGTGGACAAGGAAAAAAACCCAAACAATCCAATATAATCATTTTACACAGGAAAACTGCAAAACCATTGCAATTAAAAGTGGTAGGTTCATAAAGGAGTAAGTGTTCAAGATGTACAGAGATTAATTATGGTGAAACAAAGCTCTGCATTTAAACAATAAAATGAGAGAATACTTCCAAGAGGTCATAAATACTTTATAAATTACATAAATATTCGTGTTTGGTATTATTGCATTTATATTCTTATAAACTGCTTTTAAATATTCCCATAACAATATCTGCTTCTATAAAATTAATAAACTTTAACAATAATGACAGTATGTCTTATAAAAAAACATCTCCATGAATTTTTCTATACTTTGAATCAAGAAAGAGATATAGTAATGTTACAGTACTAAAAAAAAAAAATGGTCATTCCACATTCATTCATCTAATCCTTGTTTTTACACCCAGAACCAAGCGCCCCTTCCCCAAGCATTGCTCTGTGCAGATCACGGGTATTGGTCAAGAATCTCCTATGCTATCCTATCAAGATGATTAATGAAGGCACCTTTTTCACAGAATGTCAGCCTCTGCCTTTTTAACAACTGACCTTTCATAGAATACTACTGAACTCATAATTCCACTTTTGTTCAGTTTCTTATTAGTGGAGTTAAAATTAATACTTATGGGAATGATGGCTAAGGTGATGCACAGTAAATCTTAGAGCACACCAGCCCGCCGCGCCGACTACCCAAGGAATAGCACCTGCATTTGTCTAGTTCAATAGCATAAGTATTCTAGTAAAACTCTGTGTCCTTTTAAAAGACAAATTAGGTCAATATTCAACCCTCTTTCAAGTACAAAGCTGTACATATGGAGAAAGACTTCCAAAGTTCAGCTATCCTCCTGAAATAGTTAATGCCTACTGTACAGGGAGGGATTTTGGTTTTTTTTGTCCTGCTGCACTGTTGGAAGCTTCCAAGACAACACGGATGATGCACGGCATAAAGCTGTCCCCAAGCCACGGTCACCTGAAGGGAGACAGTTCAGCCACCCTTCCAGACAGCCTGGTGGCCACGGCCACTCATCTCCATGCCCTAAAGCCACCTCTTCCAGCCAGGGAGGAACAGCCCCATAATGACAAAACCCTTGTGGTGGCACAATGTCACTGACGCTTTGAGGATAACTATTTTTGAAACCTCTACACTGAGAAGCTGTCCAAGGTGAACAAAGGACCCCTGTTTAACACCCCACTCGCTGTTATCAGACTTCTCAGGGAAGGGAGCATCAGTGTAACATGGAATTAACTGATTTACCACCACCCTACAACACCAAAACAATTCATAGAATCACAGACTGGTTTGGGTTGGAAGGGACCTTAAAGCCCATCCAGTGCCACCCCCTGCCATGGGCAGGGACACCTCCCACCAGCCCAGGTTGCCCAAAGCCTCATCCAGCCTGGCCTTGAACCCCTCCAGGTACGGGGTATCCACAATTAAATGAAAGCTGAATGAGTAAAATCCCAGATGGCACACACCAGTATCTAACACCAGTACAGCACAGGGTGGTACCCCTCTCTCCTGCAGAGGACACCACAGATGTCTTCTCCCAGGAAGATCACCACCACCCACTGCCCAGTCTTCCCAGCTCCATCACCAACAGCCACATGAGCCAGGGCTGGATTCCAGCTCCCGGTGACAAACCACTACTGTCACCTTCTCCTTCACTATCCCACCGCTTCTCTCTCCTTGGAAATCAACACCTAGTTTCAGCTCCTCCTGGTGTCCTCTTCCACCATGATGAAGATGAGCGATGAAGGCTGACCACAGCCATTTCTGTCCCGTGCTCTGGTCCTCAGCGTAGCCAAACCCCAGAGCCGCAGATCCTGCTCAGCCTCCACGCACTGCGGGCTGAAGGCAATTAACGAGAGGTAATTGCTCAAAGGACTCGAGGAGATGCCTGAGCCAGAGCAGCTCAGATAAAATACACCGGGATGTGTTCAGGCACAGAAGGAGAACTACTTTTAAAAAGATTAAATCTTCAGTAAGGATCTTCATTAACATAACTGCCCATATTTTTATGTCTTTTAAAAACACCAGCATCAACTCTTTCCTCAGCTTTCTACATTAGCATTCCTAAACCCAGAAGCTATCAGGCTACAGAGACCTTTCTATCCTCGAGGATATTTTAAAATAAAGATGTGAAACTTTTCATTGGTACATGAAGATCAAAACGCGTGCTCCGGCAGCACTGAGCTTGATGTCAAACACTTAAGACATCACACAACTGGCAGCAATCCCATTGTAAAACGGGCAAAAATACAAGCAAACTACAGCTTAATTTTTCTCTACGCGTTCATTGACATTCACGTGGAGTCCATTCACGTTCATTATGAGAGGAGGCATCTGCATTATGGCTAAATATCCTATCCTGCAAACAGAACGGCGCTTGCACTGCTTCAACCCCTGCGAATCACCCCAAATGAGGTTTTCTAGAACAAAGCTGGAGGACACTGGAATGGATTTCAACCTCCCCTTAGAGCTCGGTGTTTTTCATAAGGTCAGCTGGGCTGTAGCTTAACTGTTCCCTAACCAGAGACCTGGGGATGTCCAGCTCCTCGGCAGAAAAACAGTTCCTATAACGCAACCCAATAAACTCACCGTACTCCGCTTCCTGATCCTTTCTCCAGCCGTGGATTACGCTAGTAAGTATAGCTTGAGAAATAAAAACCAAATAAAATCAAAATATATTTCCTGGAATCAGTTTTACTCCTGTGCCAAAAGAACAATCTTTCCTTGCTCGCTCAGTTTTCAGAAATGCTACTGCACCAGGGGAAGGATGGGTGGATTTTTCCTGCAAGAACAACAAATTTTTTACAACTTTTGCAAGGTTGAACATTCACAAGTTATGACAGAAAAGAATCACCTCAACAATAGGAAAAATGTACAAAATTGAGTGTTCTGATAAATTCTGAAACTATGAGTTTGTGGATTCTAGCTCCCAATTTGCCAGAAGATAGTGGCAAAAAGGCCAAAGATACGACTCTTCCATTGAGTATGAAAGTGCATCAAACGTCGAAATTGCAGCATTTTCACACAAAACATTTTCATAAGTTCTGTTCATAATTTAATATACACTTGTGCACTGAAAATATATACACAAGGTGCACACAATCTTGCAGAAAAACATCTAAAGATGACAAGACAGCATGACCATTCAAGCGACTGCAGATGTTTCTTTCACCTGCTAGCCCTGAACAATTGAACTGATATTTTTTTTTCCAGCTAATTCCCACTAAAGAGCTCGTAAGTCAATAATATTTTGTTCCATTTTGGAACAGGAGAAACAGCGGTAGGAAATCTGAGTTGTGCAGTTATGAAAGAAAAATGAAAATCTTTCTCCAATTCCAAGGACAAGGAATCAGGGTCTGAAACGCATTTTTCACAAACTCTTAGCTAAAAGTAATGGCATGAAACTTTCTTCTAAAGGATGGAACAGTATTGAGAAAATTTTAAAAATTCAATTTTTTACCCATTGAAAAATGTACCCAAGATGGGAAGTCCATACCTGACAGGACTCTCAATTTAAAAGTCCTGGATGAATAAAAAAAGATATTTCCCAATTAATGTACGGATGTCTCTTCTGGAGTCCAAAACAAGTTTCCATTCTCCAAGTGCTACCCTGACAGAGCCTGTAGTTACATTGTGTGAACTAGATTCACCATAAATTATCCCAATTACTACAGATTTGTTTATAACAAAGTGATAGACTTGAAAGAAAAGTATTGAGTGAAGAAAATTACAACGTGAATTCAGACAAAGCAAAAAAGTCACACACTGAAGTGTCACAATTTATAGCAGTCTGTTATTCCAGCAGTGCTACCATGTAGTAAATTAGTAACTGCGTGCTCGTTCTGATAGTTTTTAGAGATTTCAATAAAAGTATTAAGTTATGGCAAGCTTTGGGAATGAGTATCAATAACGAAACTGATAATTCAGAAATACCTTCAGCGATCCAAATGCTAAACCCAACCTGAAGTAGCCTTTTGCTTCCAATCATGTACGAACTTCAAAAAAAAAATCCAACAAAAAATGAAAATTATTTTTTACTCCTAACATACTGGACTGAATTAAAAAAAAAAAATCACTAGAAGTGATTAAGTAACACTGCTTCAAAGTGAGAAATTTTAGTGTATATGGAATTTTGTAGCCTAGAAAGCAATTCCAAGATTCTAGACCCACATCACAGGGAAGCTGAGAGTCGGACTCATCCGAGATGTGAACGCAGCGCTATTGCAAGTAGAAAGGGCTATCAAGAATATCTACCTGAGCTACTTTTTGTTTTCCTTCAGCTTCATTATACCTGGGGGTTATTTTTGGCCATTTAGCATCTTTTTACTTTGATTTATCATTGCTTCAGACAAAAGATTCTTTGTTCACTTCCAAATTACCTGCATGCACTGGAAATCATATGTATCACCAATGTATTTTTGTTCCTGTATTCTTTTGTTGTTGCTATAAGTTCTCTGAAAAAGAATTCAAAAACCTATTTCCCAGAACAGACAGGAAACGAGACATGCTATCGCAACCCTGAGGATATCCTCCGTTTCACACTGAAACATAAATCTTGAAACCCAGAGGATATCTGCATAAATGAAGAGCATCTGGACAACCTCAGAGTCACGGGCAATATTACCCAGCACACAAAAAACTTCTGACCTACAGGAGTCGATAGGTGATCCCAACCATGACCAACAAATTGCACCCAACACTGGAGCAGAGTAAAACAGGGTTTGCTTTAACACCACCAAAGGAGAGAAAGCAGAAAACAAACACTCCCAAAATGTTCAAGGGCAAAAAGCCTTCAAAAGCAAGCAACAAGAACGCCACAAAAGACCACATCCACCTTGGTTAGTTGTTCCTGGCATCAGCCAAAGAAAACCAGACTATTGCAAAGAATTCAAGTAGAGGTGGAGAGAGTCAAGACACTCTAAGTGCTCTGTGTCGGGGAGATGGAAAGGGTGTGACCCAGAGATCAGGTCAGTCCAGACTTGAATTTCAGAGGTCTAGACAGAAGACTTTTTCTATATTCTTCAGGTGTTCATGTCAGCATTTAAAATTAGAACAAACTGTTTTCAGAGGTGAAGAACATTCATGAGCTGTGGAGAATGACTACTTCCAAATTATTGAGGTATTACACTTCAAATTGCCTTAATAGAAGCTGATTTATATTTATGACCAAGTTTCACACAGTCTTTAAATTTCCAAAAAACTCCTCCCAAGTCAGACCATCGAACCTGAGGAGTTTCAAAAAAATAAGGCAGGAATTATTCTCCACCTTCCATCCCCCTTATACCCAGGCTTCTACACACCAGGCTGTTCAGTGCCGTTATCCATCACAAGAGGTTTTCTAAAAGTTGTATTTTGGTCAGGATGGTTGTAATTTATCAGTCTATTGTACCACCACATACTCCAGGAGCTCGAGGTCTAATGCAACAGCCATCAAAAACTTGGTGTGCTTCCATAACGCTTTCTACATTAATAAATGCAACTACTGTCTGACGGACTACTGGACTGACCCACCAGAACCCAACAGCCACTCTTCCAGGAAGACTCCTCCTCTTTGACAGCAACTTGTGAGATAACCCTTATTTCATTTTGCGGAAAATTTAGACATTTCCTATTGAAGCATGAAGGACTATAAAAGCACCTCTCTTACTAAACTCGACTTTTAAGCCCTTTCAACCTGAGCAACTTCAGTGCTACAGGTTGGTTGAGGCAAGATGAAAACAAACAGCTTGCTGCTACCTGTTAAATAAGGACTCGAGAAGCATTTCAGTGTCCCACCAGCTCTGTCCATGCCTCAGCTAAGCCACAGCCCCTACCCTGAACCTCAGCAGTGCACGTGACTGAAGTCAACTTGAAAAATGAGCTCATTGCCATGGTAAAAACAATCGGTGGAATCCTACATTTTTGTAAGGTAGGCAGCCTGCTCTTCTCCTTCCTCAGTCCTACAGGATCCAGCAGCAGTGTCCCACGGTCCAGCCAATGCCACCACCAACCCCACATCCCAAGCGCTCGTCCTCATTTGTGAGCAACAGGTCTCGCTGTGCGCCATCCTTGGGTCACCCATCCAATGCCATGCATCGAAAAAGCATCCTCGGTATCCTCCAGAAGGCATCTCAGGAGCCTGGATCCCACCCTGTTGCCTGTTGAGGAGACACCAGAGAGGCTGAAGCTCCCCATGAGAACAGAGGTTTGTGATTTGGAGACTGACTCCAGTTCACAGGTGGTTTCCATGGCTCACAGCCAACTCCCTCCCCACCACTCTTACCGTCCCCAGGTGTGTAATGCCAGGGGCACGGGGGAGCTCCGTTGCCTTCTAATTGATGCTTTTTCCTAACTGCTTATCACACACTTCAGAGTCTAAAGCTTTCAGAAATGTGCATAAGTAGTATGTGGGACCACTCAGCCCCTCCCATTGCAGAGAATTCCCAGATTTCAGTGGAACTTTGGGTCTACATAAATTAGACACTTGGGTTTAACCATCAGAAAACATTCAGAGTTTAAGTCGCCCTGTTTCTCGGAATGGCTCTGTACCCCGACAGCAAAAGCGAAAACCAGAAGCTCGAGGCTCTCGGAAGCAGCCCAAGGTCCGGGACACGCAGCAGTGCCCCGCTGCAATCTTCCCGAGCCCCAGCTACCTACCGCTGAGCAGCCACTGCTCCATCCAGGGCAAGGGACTTCACACCGCTGATCAGAACGGTAAAACCCTGATGCTAGAGCATGAGAGGAGATCTCATACGGAAGCCAGTGCTAAATATTTAATACGATCACCAATTCTCAATTATTTCTTAAGTGTCTTTTGCAAGATAACTTTTTCCACTGCATGATCTTGGTGAGAAGATAATACGAGGTGCTGCTTCTGAATAAGTTATACATCTCCTTCGCTTTCCTCAAACATAACAATGGCACCAGTATTAATATTTTTACTCTACAAAACAGCACTAGCCTTCCAAAGAAAAAAGTCCTTGACCAAAATATCAAAGGATATTAAACTGAGAAGTGATCTACTGATGCAAATCATTAAATCTATTTGCATTTGCTTACTGAACCCTAACGCAGAAATTAAACTACATAGTGTGGGAAAAAGAGCTGGTTTTGCATGGTTAAAAGGAGACATCTTGGAAGATCCAAGCTCTATGTCATTAATTTTCCTTCTTCCCCTCATTAACAAGTAAAATGTTTTCACTGCTTGAAAAGTTTTAATAAATAGGAAAAAGCAGGGCAGCTGACATAAGTTTTTAATGTAATATACAAGAGCTTTTAATATTTTTACATATATTAATGTAAAAGCTAAAAATAAATGTTAAAAGGTTACATTTGTGAAGAAAGAAAAATGGCATTTACAGTTACAGGATAAGGTTTGAGAATTTAACTCTTTCTTTCCTGGCTTGGTGTGCTAAAGATCTTTTTTGCCATTTAACCAAAAAAATCAATATAATCGCCAAGGCGAGCCACGGCACAAGCGGGCTAAGGACACACACCGCCTCGCAGCCCTGCACTCCAGCATGATTTACTTTGTCCCTCCAAGCCTTAAATTCTCTTCATAGAAGGAATTAAGGTAGGCATTTTAAGAACAGCCATAATTAGCACAAGCACTGCTAGGATCTTTGGAAGTCTAACCTCCAGCTCGAGCTGGGCAGACCCACCCAAGGGCAGTCCAACCGGACAATCCTGGCACTTGCCAAACGCCGTACGGTGCTCCCATCGCAGCACTCGCGTGGGCAAGGCTCTTCGGGCAGGTATCACACACACTTCTCAGCAAAACACTTGTCATCCAATTCTCTCGTCCAAGGAGAGCTGCAGAAAGGGTTCTGTTATCCAGGTGAGTATCCATGTTGATACCCCACAGCCTCACCTCAAAACAGCTCGGGGGCTTTAAATTATTCTCACCATTATATATAAATCTCTATATATCTAGATTTTTTTTTTTTTGGAGGACTAGAGAAGCCCAGGAAGAAAACAAAGATGAAGAGTTGCAATATTTAGGAATACCTGCTAATTCTGACATATAATAGAAACATAATCCATGTCATTACGCAGCCTATTCCGCCCATCTTCATAGCAAGGATTTGCAATGGAAAAATGCTCCACTGCGTTAATCTACCTCTGGCACGAGAAGCGGAAAGGTTCTGCTCCTGGCCTGAATTACAGAGTCGGTGAAGATACACCAGGCATAGTACAGGGCAAGGTGTCAGGAAAAGATTTTTCCTAAAAATAAAATTCTTGAAGGCATGATGCTGCACAGACAAATTCTCACGCTCCTCTCGGGCGAGATGATTTTTCAGCACTACTACAGCTCCACATCTTCTGCACTGGAAATAAACCCATCACAGCTGTGGTGTTTTCAAGCGGGTGTCTTCACAAGTTATGTTATCTAATACAGATTGTTGTTATTTTTGCCATTTTTAAAATATCACCAGCGTAAAATGCGATCGCTGGGTTGTTACAACATCTCTTGCTTTAGGAGCCCTGGCCAGCCGTCAAGATTTACAAATGTACAGCACGGAGCAGCAAAGCTTTTTTGTTCCTCTGCACCCTGAAACAGGTCTCCTGGCGTTTTGACACGGCATCGTCCTTCTGACATTACAGGCTGAAAAACATCAGATTACCGCCATGAATAACCGCCCAATAGAAACCGGGATTTTTATTTTATTTTTTTTCACATAGAGCCCTCAAAGGCTTCTCCGCCCAGATCTCTGAGCAAAAACACAACCGGGAAGACTTGCAAAACCCACTCCTATCCGAATCCTGCAATACTGTCTGTGACAGACGTGTAAGGCTTCAAATCCTTAACTTTCTACATGGTTTTCGAGTTTATTTTGGTTAAGTTTTTGAAACACTCTTCCCAATAAAAAGTTTTTTCTTATCTTGACACAGCATAAATAATCTGTAGCATCTCCACCAGAAACTATGAACAAAAAACCCAAACCCTAGCCCAGTTTCTTTTTAATAAAAGGAGGACTACGCTATATAATAACTCTTCCTGCCACATCCATTGAATCTGCTGAAATAAAGATTGATGCCTGGATATTTGTAGACACTACTACCAGAGAAGATAATATTTCTTTTTTTTTTCCTTTTTTTCAAAATATACCACCTTAGCGGAATTTTGAAGTAACAGGCATCCTCTTCCTAATAAGGTATCTGCATGTGTTGTTTTTAAGGCAATCGGCAGAAAACTTGAGATTTGTGAAAGCCACAAGTTAAGATATTTAAAAATAAAATCTTAGAGAAAGATGTGTGAGACAGCGACCTTCTTCTGAGGACTGTTCTGCAAAGGGACCCACAACACACCTTCACTTCACCCATCAATATATACATCACAGAATGGTTTCAGGAGCGTGAAGGGTTAAAACGCCAGCGAACCAGCCTAGAGACCAGCCCAACCCAGAGCAGTGGTTCTCAAGGGAACCAACATCTCAACTCCCGCGTGGATTTCGCCCCATGTGTTGAACAAGCATCTCCCCAGAAGGACCAGGCACTCTCCAAGTCAAAGTAGGACCTCAAAGCTTTTGAGAAGGCTGCACAGAAGCAGAGGACACGTGGAGCAGCCCAAGCCCTTCACCTCGCTGCTGCCCAAGGACTTGTTACACTCAGACTGGCATAAAGCGCAGACCATCTCAAACCTCATCTGTTTATATTAACGCCTACAAAAGATCCATCTAATGAACCATTTTCCAGCCACTGTAAACAGTAATTAAATACACTAAACTATAAAACAAGGAAAGTGCTGTGCAAAACACACTTTGATCATCGATAAACGCCGTCAGCTTGGATGATTATGGTATTTACAGGAGTAAGTGCTCTGCTGGAGCTGGCAGCAAAGCGATGCATCTGGACTTGTCCGCAGCCGGGGTTTTAACATCTTCCCCCATGGGAGGAGCGTGACCTTACAGAGGACAAACCCTGCTACAGTACCGGTTAAGAAAACCAACTGAAAATAAACGGTTTTCTGAAAAGTGGTGAGATGCTGAAGGTTTTTTATCAGTTACCTCCCATAAGGTCTATAAACTGTGTGGACCATAGGCTGACTCCAGACGGACAGTGGTCTTGGTCTTTGAAATAATCAGTAATATGGCTTTAGTTACACAAGAGCAGTGTCTGCCCATCTTAGGCTCTGCAGAAGTTTGGTTCCACCAGACACAGCTCTCCTCAAGAAACCACCTGGAGTCCACATGCCACCAGCAGCTTCAAACAGGTCCCCAGGACACCTTCCTCCCCCAGCTGTGTTTAGAGCTCCTCCCAAAGCCATTAACCTCACTGCAAACGTGTATTCTGTCTCACTCAGGTCTTACCCTACACCGTCACTATTCCATAATCATTTTAAGGCAGGACTGAAGAACTGAACAGGGGAGAGCAGCACCTCTCCCAAGCTACGTTGCCCAGCACCGCCTATGCACATAAGTCACATCAGCAGTCCACGGGAAACCAGAAATGTATTCAAAGCAGCTAAACGGAGCAGTCGCATACCTACCTCCTTCAGCCAGTTTTTAGCACGTCCCTGAGCTCCACTAAGTTTCTCAGCCTTGGCTGATGCTCATTGGAAAAACAGGAGGAGTGGCACTCTCCCAAATGCCTCCCACTTGTGGCATCAAAGTGAGATATCACTCTCAGTAAATTTTACAGTATGAGGAATGAAACAGTTAGCAAAGTTGACATTTAAACCATCATCACCGGCTATGATTAAATACCTCGGAGCTGAAGAAAGTGGTTCGCGCCTCTCCGAGTTATTGTTCTAGGCTCTTATCAGCCTCCCGGACACCACCGCATCCGCTGCCTCTTCACACACTTGAGATTTTCTTTGAATGTGTAATAGCTGGAAACCTGTTTAAACGCAGATTCTGGAGAGTTTCTGATAACGTTCAACTGGCAGAGGGAGATGGACCGAAACCCCGGCGAACTTCTCGAACTGCAGATTCACCCGTAAAAGATGTAGGCAGATGAGTAATACAGGAACGGCCAAACTGGCTCCTTTCTCCTCCTGCTCTCGGTAAGATGGAGGGAAATGAAACACTACAAAGAAAATTGCAAATAACCCGCAAGAAATACAGAGGGCAGATGGGATCAGAGTTTCCAAAAGAATCACTCCTCTGAAAACAGCACAAAGGGAAGACTGGGGTATTCCTGCAACACCAGGAAAATGCTGATTTTTTTTTTTTTTTGAAAATACGAATAGTCCCTAGAAACAGACAAATCTAAAAAACAAGCTTCATCCTCAGTATAGTTTTTGCCAGCCTGACATCTGAGGCAACACACTCCAATGGTTTCAGCGTCGACCCAACGTACCCTCTCCAGACAGCCTGCAAGCCCAACACCGGCACCGCCTTACGACGCTGTACGTGGCTAAAGGCACTGCAGCCTCCGCCACCCACCGTACGGGTACCAAACATGGGGACCTCCAGTGTTCCTAAGCTATTCTGATACCGATATCACACCTTCTGGGTTTATCTTCAGCGCTTTATTCATTAACCATGCCAACCTGAATGATAAATGAACACATCAATCCACAATTTAAATATTGAAATAGATTATTTCAAGCTCCTGTTTTAAGTTAGCCAGTCGTTAGTACCGCACTTAGATTAAAAAAATGCTTAGAAACAATTACACTTAGCATTCAGTGAATACTTCTCCAAGAATATTTAGTGAAAGTCCTCACATATTTATTTTATATATATATACACACATATATTTAAAAAACTTGAATAAAAACTCCTCCTCCCCAAACAGAAACCGTGATGCACCTTGACTTTCAAACTCCACCAGCTTCAGAAGCAGCAGGATAACCTTCGGTTATTACAAATCTTTTCATCTCATTAACAGATCAATTCCTTTCAAGTATACTGAAAACCAAATTTTACTTTGTTGCTTCTCCTTTTAGTCTACGTTACAGTCTGTGTTCTTAAGTTTGAAGCAGAGCCATCTCAGAACAGGTCGTAACCGCAGGTGATTAATCGCAGAGCGTTTTACAGGCTGTAAAACAGAGCAACATCTCCACAAACCAATTACGCCATTAACCAGGCACTCTTATCAGATTCTCCTACAACTAGCAGGTTTGTCTGATGATTGCAAGTCTTAAGTATTTATGTATTTCAAAGGTTTACTTATTTTTGTTGTTAAAAACCCCTAAAATCTATATTGATTGTTACATGTAATTCTACACGAGAAGTCCCCGGCACCGCGGAGCAGAATACCAATATTTATTACCAGACTTGTGCTCATTATGGTTCTCTCTGACAAGGGTCCATTAAAATCAATTTTTATGTTTCTTATGTTTTTTTTTTTTTTTCTACCCAGTGTTCTTACCATAGTTTTTATTAGCCAGTTAGCAGAAACACTGGGCACTGTTTGTATTTTATTCTGTCGAAAATAATGAGGCCGGATTTAACAACTCTTCACTAGCGATGAGCAGAAGAGATTAAATGTTATACCTCAGCACAAACATTTACAGATGGCTTTAAAATTTTTAGAACTTCATCATCCGTAAAGACAAAAAAAAAGCAAGTCCCACCTTCCATCTTTTTCAGATTTAAATTCTTAAAGTAATTGTGAGAATTTTCTGCTTCCCCTTAACTTCTGAAACACTCTTAGGTAATATTCCACCTATAATTTAACAATTTTTGCATATAAATCATGCCAAGAGAAGTGTTATCAAGATTCCACGAAAGCCTCAACATTTCCATAAGACTGAAAGCAAGTCAGCTTACCACTGAAGAAAAATGAAAAACCAGGATCAGATAAAAATTAAAGAATCAGGTAAAGGATCTAGAGAAGAGCTGAAGAACAAGATGACGAGATCCCTCCCTTAACCAGCCAACCTGGGCACGGTCCAGGAGCAAACGGCAGCCCCCAGGATAACACTACCTCCCCATCCACCTTCTTGGTCTATGCTAATTAGGAGTCTGTCATGATTTTCTTCCAATAACCGGCCATTTCACTATGAGCCTGTATTTTTTAGTAACCAGAATTGCTTTTGTCTTCAACTTCCATTTTCATGCAATTCCTTTGATGTCTAGCATTATCAAGAAAAACAAACTCTCATACTTGCCACCTCTGAGTAATTTTCCGCACACTTAAAGTACAATAAGATAGGAAAACAGAGAAGAGGAAACCTGACAAATCAATAGAGAACTTCAGAAGCAAAAAGCCAGAGAGAAAAGGACAACGTGGAGAGAAGGAAGCCAACCCTGCTTGAGTCTTGTCAGGAGAAGCTTTGCTGTAACAGACGGGGGCAAAGGCTGTGATTTTCTTATCAAAAACAGTCAAAGAAGCCAGCCGTAGATAACTAGTATTAGCAGCTTTCATTTCGGCAGAGGAATTTGGCAAAGAAATTTGGCATTTAGTAATTTTGAAAGAATTTGGTGTTCCTTCTGAAATTGTCACTGAGCATTTCCTCACAAATAAAGAAAAAGCAAACCAAGGATCTGGACAGGACTGATGTACTTCAGCACTGAACAGCACTTCCATCACCAGTAAAATGTACCAAAAGCTCCTCAATCGGTCCTGTCTTTGAGACACCACCTCCACTGCCACGTCCATCATCTGTTCTGAACTCCAGGAGACATCACAGCTGTGGAAAGCCAGCCAAAGCTCTCCCAAGCAGGAGGCAGTAATTAAATCAATTATTCAGCCCCAGTTCTGCCTGTTGGAACACAGACGTCTAGATACAGGTCTGCAAAATTCGCAAAGTACGCTTATTCCTCAGTGAAAGATTTACACGCATGTCCAAAATCAGGGGGCAGGATGAACTTTCAAAACTTTAAAAATAATTTCATTTTCGAACATTTCTCTGCTAGTGTTATTGATGCAGTAGAGCAAGAAGCACATTTTGGACCCGCCACTGCTCAAAGGTACTGGAGAGCGCTTCTGCCTTTTACTGGAGTGAGTTGTGTTCCCAGTACGGCCAGTAAAAACAAGTACAAAGAGTCATTTCTTAGCTCCTCTGGGCAATTTCTTTCCTCTACCACATACATAAACACGGGCTCAATAGGAGATGAACTCACCCGCTCGGCAGCACGCTCATTTTGGGCAGTTTTATTTCATGCACGCCCGTTTCACACCCAGATATCTCCAGCCTTCCCACGGGGCTAAGCAGGACCACGTGCTTCTCCTTGCACTGAGATGCTCCCTGTTTGGAAGTCACCTGTTCAAGAAAATAAATTCTTCTTTAATTGCACGCATTTCCACCAAGGAACACTCACCTCGAGATATTTTGAGTAGTTTTCAAAAGTAATTTAAAAAAACCCAAGAAAATAACATATTTCAAGTTTCCTCATCTGTGGCTTTTACTCTCAAAACTCCAACTGAAAATGATCCATCCTAAGACGTCAGCATCTAAATCAAAGTCTCAAAACCCACGTTAACGAGCAGAACAGTGACCTTTGTAAAAATCTCAAATAGCTGCAGTTTCATGGCTGGTTTATCCGCTCACATCCGATGTGTTTTGACACCGATTTTCAAAGCGTTCTTGTGACAAAGTACATTCACTGCTTTACAGCAGCACTGTTATGCAAATAACTGCTGGAACACAAATAGAATATGTCTGCTAGAAAAATGTATGAAAAAAAAAATCAATCATTCCCTAGTAAAAGAAACATTTTTTTATTCCCATTGTTACTAGTCTGGTTTTATGATTACTGATAGGATGGAGTCGGATGCAGATGCCAAGCATTTCTCAGAATTGTACGAGACCAACAATAACATACTTGTCAAATTCATTTTGTCTAAAAAAAGAAAGAAACAGACTCAGTAGGTGGAGAGTTGTATTTACAGTTTGGTTTGTACAATCATTAGGACAGAACACCACAAGGATGGCCACTGCAGTCACCCAGACACCAAACCATGGGTTGGGACCACATTGTCATCGTTGGGACCACATTGCCATCATTACGACCATACATCCAGGACAAAAAAAAAAGTCTTTGCTCCAGAGAGTGAAATTCAAGTGAAACTGGACACAAAAAGCCAACAGACCAAAGAAAAAAATTTAAGGCAGCACAACTTAACTTGATCACAAAATATCCCAGTTACACTGAGAGACCAGCAAGGGTTCAGGGGTTTTGAAGTCACTCAGACCACACTTCTGTTTGCCCTACACTTGAAAAAGTCACTTATTACTGCAATATTCAGAATTATACTCCTCAGACGACTGGGCAAGCTTCTCTTCCCCAGTATTTACCCCAAAATCCACCCCACCTGGGACACCTCTGCCTGCCGAAAAATAAAAAATAATCAAGAGAGAAAAAGAGAAAAAAATAATCAAGAGGAAAAAAAAATAATCAAGCAGCCAGCTTTGCCCCCCAGGACCAAAGTCAGCCCAAACCCCAGGATCTCAGGCAGCACTTCTGCAACTCTTCAGTTACAAGACGCAACCAGCACAAATTTGCTCAGCCTGGAGAAGTTCTGCGCAGCGCACCAGGCTGGAAGAACAGCAGGTTCCTAAGGGTTTCTTTAGTTTGACTGCAATATAAATCAGATTTTTCCTGGTGTTAGAGAGAAACCCTCCTTTTCAACCAGCTTCTGCCTTGTTCCTTCTCCCTTCTTAAGGGGAAGACAAGGGTGAAGTTTTTTTTGGAGCAGCACCTCAGTAAAAAAGCAACACAGAAGTTTACATATGTAAAAACCCACCATACATCCTTCATTTTTAGTGTGTGACAGCCCTAAACGAGACGCCTCATACCGTGCAGTCCATGAATATAACAACTCTGGGATAGGAGGACAGCTCTTCCATCAGAACAAAACTCAGGATGCAGCGAGTAACAGAAAACTATAAATAAGCCCCTGAGTTCCCAACAAGCTGAACTAAGCTTTATGGATGAAAACCTTGAGTGAGGACAACTAGAATTTTCAGTCTTGTTTATCATACGCATCGGGCAGCAATAGTTAAAATATTTTTTATAAAAGAACAAATTGCATGACATTAATCCACATACACAGTTGGGGTGGGAGCCTCCAAGATGAAGGTCACCCTCCAGATGGACACCACACGCCATCCTCTCCCAGATATCACTGTGCCTTTGCACCAGTTACCCGAGAACTGGAAATGAACAGCAGCTTAAAGCAAAAAAAATAAAATCTAATAAATCCAAATGAACTACCTCCTGCCTTTATTCTCAGTTTATTTGAGGAATTTTGATCGGGTGCTGCCTGAGCTCCACCTTCGCTCTCCCTTTTCACTGGAATACCTACAAATTATGAGAGATTTTAACATATATTTGAAATTTACTAGGTAGAAAAAAAAATAGGACTTTTGGAAACTTTTCCTGCCATCATCTGGAGTCTTGCTAGAGAAATCAAAGTGTAGGTGCAGAGTACGACTCTAGACTGCTAAAGGCTCTTCAGAAAATTAGCAGACTGTTGTTAGCCAGCGGAATTAAGTCATTTTTGTCATTAAGAACAGACAAGTATCAAAAGGTTTTCACAGCGGACGATTTATCAGTAGGAATATGAGCATGATTTATGAGTTCATGTCCTGCACAGAGAAGCTCATTTTCCAGGCGTGCTCCCGTGACTTTCCAACAGCACACGCCTCGGTGGCACCGAAGGGCGAAGGTCCCCTAAATTACACACCAACTCCAAACACCCCTCAGAGAGAGATGTGCCGCTCAAATTGCTTTCCTAGGGTTCAGATGCTAAGGATGGAAAGCAGCAGTGAGTTTTATCTCCCAAACGACGTGTCTTGAACCCAGAAGCCAGCACTAGCCCGATGGCTTGCACCTACAGATCTCAACCTCCTAGGTGTCCCACCGTAACTCAGTTCAACAGCCTTGCTGCTGTCAGGACTAAAACATACCTCCCCTTTGATTAAATACTGATTTTACTTAAATTTGCATTAATGGTCTTTCATATTACAGTAAATAATCCAAAATTATACGTTCTACTATTCCTAAAACTTCCGAAAATTCCTTTGTAGGTTAGTCTGAGATCCCAGAATTTAATTCATATCCATAGTGGAAAAATGGAGAAATAAAAACTACAGAAAAATCTCAAGGATCAAGAGGTTAAAAAAAAAATCCACAAAGTGTTTCCATGCTTCATGTTTCAAGAGGTTTGTATTTTCCAGAAGGGAGCAAGCCTCAGTATTTCCTGCACTCCAGCACCGTGCCCCAAACCACTGTCAATTAACTGAAGGCAGAGAGAATGCAAAAGACCTCCATGAACATCGCTTCCCAACTTTTCCCGTGTTCTCCTCAAACCTGTGTCCTCACACAAAATTTTATTTTTTTAAACCAAGAGGGTCCAAGCGCATTAATCAGTGAGCTGTCACTGATGAGTTTCTGGATCCTTTCAGATCACCAGAAAGGGTTAATTGCCAAGCTACCTGATAATATCAATACAACCGCCAGGATGAAACTGCATCACAATTCCTTCCCCTATTCCACTTGCCATTTCTCAAACCCACAGAAGGTCAGATTTCCCCCGTGTCCAGCCCAGCCACCAACGCACATTTGAAAATTCTCGGTCCTTCCCCACCGTGGAAGTGACTGGCATTGAAAGGTAAAGAACCCACCTAGATGCCATGTCAAGTTTCTCACACAATCTTGCTCAAGTGTCGGGATATAACTACATACTGGCTTCAAAAACTAAAAATAATTGTCAGCACCTACTGTCCAAGGGGATCTGAGAGCACTATACCTGCTATTAGCAGAAATCAAAGGGATTCTTAGCTGTAAAAGCTGAATTTCTGGACATTCATCCAAGAAGATCACCACAGTCTGAGGGCAGATTTACTCAGAGCTGATGCTAGCCCACCCCTCTAGCCCAAAGTACCAACTTGTTCACTCCTATTCTTCATAAATATATCCCAAAGACTTACCGCTCCAAGGCGGTGACAGATTTGCATTGGGAGGCCAGCAGGTGAGCTGTAATTCTCAAGCTCCTGCCCTGTTCCTGTGATGCCATACAACGGGGACTTGCCAAAACACTGTCACAGAAACGTGTTCAGTTTGAGAGGATGAGCAATAAATGCCGGGGAAGTTGCTTTCTGTAACCAGGATGAAGAAGCAATACCAGTCCTGAACTCGAGTGTCCTTCTCTTGAGCACCGCAGTGCTCTCAAACCTGCTTCTTATTGATTCAAGTTCTGAAACAAATTCAATGAGAGCTTGAAATATTGGATTTAAATTTAAGGGGAATACTTTGCTGGTACCTGGACTGGTTTGGCAATCTGCTGCTTCATTTCAGTCTTCTTGCTACAGTCGTTCCTCCCAACCCAGTAAGTTTACATCCTTCCCATAACCAAATCCTGATCAAATCACACCAGCAGGAGTTGTCAAGGCAGAAACAACCAGGGACCATCATAAGAAATAAGTCAGATGCATCCATCTCCATCATGATCAACTCACCAGCAGAACAGACAGGAGTTGAGTGTTCACAAACACCTCATCTACTCTGAAGAGTAAGGTCAGCATCCCACCCATGTCATACAGCATCAGCAGTGGCCAGCACAGCAATTAGGGCAATTAATGATTGCCACTGCAGTCAGAGCCCTACCTGGGGTTCTGGAAGCAGTGCTAATGCTGTGCCATACAAGGGAAAAAAAATCCAGTGATTAACATCTCCTGTTACCACCACTAAGACAACTGCACAAAACTATGATTTAGAAACAATCCATAACACTTTGCAAAATGTTTTAATCACAGAAAGCATCTCCCACCCCACCCAGGGCTGGCCATGGCCCCCCCATTTGGCACAGGGGAGCCCACGCATAGTCCACTCATCCACGGCTTGCATTGAATTATAGTTCTCTCACCATCTCCTTAATAGTTTAAAACTTCCTGTATTTGTTTTACTGGTTTCTGCACGTTTATTTAAAAGAAAATAATCCATTGTACGTTAAGAATATGGGAAAAGATATTAATAGTAAAGGGAATGCATTTGTGCACATACACTTCAGCGTGGAGGGGAATTTTCCAGCCCTACACAGGCAGTCTTGGACGAGAAAGACATTTCTGACACTGCTTTAAAGCAGAGAAAAAAAAATAAGGACTGGGAAAAACCACAGGATCCATGCAATCAACATGTGAACAAAACACAAGTCCTAACCATTTATATTTTCACCTTCCAAATTAGAAGTTGCTGCTGTTTCAGGAGAAAAAAAGAACTTATGTACTACAAATAACTTCAGTGTGGGGAAGAAAGAGAGGTAGACAGGAGTTTCACACCCAGAAATAGTTTAATATAGTGGAATAAAAGTTATACAGAATAAGAAACATTTAATTATTTTTGCTTATTATGAAATTTTGGATTCTTTCAAAGCTAAAAGCTTTAAAGCAGACAGATTCTATTTTGATTTTATTTATTCTTATATTAAGTCATGGAAACACACCAAACAGTATTTCTATCGCAAAGAAGTCTTACGCCAATGCATGGGAGGTTTTTTTATCATATATTTAAAGTGTCCAGCAATGATACAAGAGTTCTTGTTCTGAAGTTACAATACAGCTGTTTAAAAAACTTCATATCCAGCATCAATTTCCTAGGAAATAACGTTCATCACCACCCACTGACTGAAGCCACTTCTTCCCCCTCCACATCCCACAATAACTGTATAGACTGCACGTATTTCTCCTTCCCTAGCATCCAAAGCAAACTTTCCGCTTGCCAGAATAAAGCACCATCTATCAGGTCCTTATATTTTTGTCCTTGCTGCAGCAGTAATGAACAGCCCAGGAGCTGGAGAGCAGGACTGTGCTCCAGGCAAGGCTTTGGAACAAGAGCTGGAGGCTGCAGGGACCCCACCGAGCTGTTCCTCACCAACCACAACGACTCATCTCCTGGATTCCTGGGCAAAATCATCACATTTCCAACCTCTGGCCAGCATATCGCATTTATACCGTTAGCACGTCATTTCTCATTTTAAAACAGGATGAAAACATTCAGTTCTCATTCTGGAACACAGCAGCCTGGATCTTCTCCAGTTCTCTAATATCTCCAACACTTCTCCAAGTCAATCGAACCCTCGGCAAGCCAAACCTGAACTCCAGAGGGTGTGAAGACAACAGCTACTCTCATTTCCCGGCTAGGGGAGGTTTAGGAGGGAAATGTCCAACCATAAGCAAAATCCAGGGTTAGTTTGGGGCGATAACAATTTCTTGACCTTCCAAAGAGCCAGAAGGCACAGAATTAAATTGGATATTCTGAATATATACAAATATACACTGGCACAGCAGCCACGAAAAACCAGTTCCCATCTTCACATCCCAAAAAGTCCAGTTGACAGAAGCTCCTGACAAACCAGAGGGATACATGTCCACGTTTGCTTTCTGCGGCATTTTGAAAGTATTCAACACGAGCAAACACATAATTCTTTATTAAGCAAACAAAGACAACAAAAGCAAGTTTCTGTTGTCCCATCGTATTATGCTACTAATCCTCTTTGGATGGCAACCAAAAGACCCCAAGTGCCAAGCTCTAAAGTGCATTTCCAAGCAGCGGTAGCCTCTGGCTCTTTGGCTACATCTTCAGTGGCTTGCTCTGGCAAACAGGAGCTATCCTGCTCCAGCAGTTCCCAGCATACTTACCAGGGCTACCTCAGACTCAGTTTTACTTAAAGGATGATATCTAAATTGTAATAAAGCTTCTTCCTCTTTTGGAAGAGGCAAGTAGCTATCACCATTTCATTCCAAGAAGTGCATGTTCATACTTCACCTATTGCCCACCTGCCAAGCTCTGATTTGAGATGTTAACATCAGCAGCTACTCCAACACAAGATCTCAGTGGACAGAAATTCCGATACACCTTTCCCTCCAATACTTCTCCAAAGACAAGTAAACAAACATCTATTTTCTCCCAACTCCTACACAGAGAACTTAAATGCTATGAAAGCACAGCCACCACTGCTGGGACATCACAGTTTAAACCAGATATATTGTAGAATTTTTCATCGTTGGCATGACGATGACCATTTTGAAAGAAGTCAAACACACATGCTGCATCCAGCCATTAGAAGTGTGGTGTTAATAAGCCGTACAAATGAGCAGCAGCGGTGGGCTGGCATCCAGGTTGCAAGATCAGGGCACAGCATCCCTAGGATGTGTCTCAGTGCCCAGAAAACAAAAAACATCAAACAGGCAGTGAAACAGCTTGATAGAGACACCCAGTTCCTCCAGGATATGTCATCTGAAGTGGTGGGCTGCCTAGAGACAATATAATGAATTGGAGGAGAACTGGATAAGAAATGGAGTGCCAGGAACAGGAAACAGACCAGGGCAAGGTATTTCTGTAATAACCACATTATACCTCCAAGAGTAAGACAGAAGTCATAACTGCGTACACTCCTGGCTGGTGGGACATACCTGGACATCCCACCAGTGCTCGTCCTGTGAGCCGCATCGCTTGGTGCGCCCATGGGATGGGGAAGCAGGCTGTCATTCTGATCCTACCAACAACCTAACAAAGGGATTAAACCGCCCTCTTCCTCCCTCCCCGATTATTTTTAGACTGGAAATTATATGCCAGCAGATTCCATCAGAAGCACTGTGGAGCATGCTACAAAACAATGTTATACTTTGTTCAGCTGTCCACTGTTAATGTGCAATCCCATGGAATCCAACACTATCTCATAATTAAGGAGTTTGTCACCAAGCAATTAAACAAGTATCATAAAGAACCACAGATAAATGTGTTGTCTAAGAATTAGAGGATCCCAAAAATTAATACCCAAGTTGTTAGTGGTGAGTTTTAACAAGCCTTGTGCAAAGGACAAGAAGTCATTGTACAGCTGTCTGATTTTCCAGATGCGTTCAACCCTTCAAAAAAATCAACTCAAGGTATTTGTCAGCATTTTAAGACTTTCTCCTTAATCACCATAGAAGTGCTTGCTGGAAAAGTGTGTAAGAGGAGGTTATACACCCCTGATGTAGATGCATGCACACATACAGAAAGGCTGAAGCACACCATCTAAATACACAGCAACTACTCTAATACAAGGAAAATAAATAAAAGTTTAATCAAATGAGACTCTCATCAGGTTCAGAAGAACTGAAAACAGGCTAAAAATGAAAAATCTAGCAGAAGAATGAGTTTAATGTTAGGTAACATTTCAAATTTTTATCACCTAAATCCACAAAACTCTTTGAGCTGCTCCTTCTCGTGTTCTGCGCAGAGCTGAAGCCAGGACCAGCTAAATAAAAGACAATGCAACTAGGCATAACACAATAAAAGATATTACCTCCACAATGCATTATTGCTGCCAATTATAAGAATCACTTCAACTTAATTTCCAAGGCACAATCACCCTCAACTGTAAGAGTCTCTTTTTTAAATTTCAAACAGTATTACATTAAGGCAATAACTCACCTTCCAGCTATAATATCAGTCTCCCTTATTGCAAAAATACATTTCATAAATACTTCTCATCGACAAGTCAAGCTAATTCAGGTTAATTTTATTGTATTTTGGTGCTATCTCACATTTGTGTGCAATTACCTTTATCATTTTATTGCCGTGCCAGAAAGTAATCAGAACAATTATTTGAAAAAGGAGGTGTATAAATTCTAAATCACACTGGCTGGCATTTTTGATAAAACAGCAGCTTTATCTCAGAAAGTGGCAGGGACATTGGATAAATCATGCATCAGTCAAGTGTAGCTGACCCCCAAGTGCATTGCACAATATCAGGAGTGCTTCAAAAGAAACTTTCCTATATAATCCATCATTCTTTATAATATCAAAACAGCTATACCTGAAGAGCAGGAGCTAGAGAATAATAGCAAAATAAATCTAAGCAATATGAACAAAACCATTAATAGCACTCCTTTTTAAGCTGGAGGAGAGTCAGGAATCCGAGTTGTGTTCAAAAAATTTCATTGGAATTTTTCAAGTGAGTAGAAGAACAGCTTTAAACAAATGAAGCAACAAGAAATTCACTAAAAATACAAATACACCTAGAGGAAAATAAATACACACAAGAGACAGGTGTCAAAGAGACTTGTACAAACACAAGATTATAGTCTCAGCATATACATCTGAATTTTCCTGTCGTTACCAGCCTGTGATTCAGGATACCACAGATGAGGGTTTCACTGTATTAACAGAGAGCAAAGCATCACAGTTAGCACAAGAATCTGTTTACTACCTTTAAATTTAAATAACTACAAGAAATTCAGAGAGGAACAGAATTATATTCAGAATTAAATTTCTCCTGAAATAGAAAAATTGTCACGAGAACACCACAACCCCAAAAGCCCCCTAAATGCAGATACATTCCTGACGTGTGCTCACACACAGCCATACACATACAAACCCAACGTACATCTCCGGTCACCACAACACAGCTGCAGAATCAGGGATCAAGCAGGAGACAAATACAGCAGCTGGGGAAGATGCCCAGGTCTGGCTGCTTCCAGAAACCATTTTTCACCAACCTGCTTAAAAACTCTTTAGGACATGATGTCACTGATCATCCATTTCTGCAAAACCCCTCTGCCAGGCACACACGGTGTCAACCAACAGACGGTTGTGCTCAAAATAAAACTGAACTATAAATGTCACTATTTTAAAGAAACAAGAGCTATTCTATACATATTTAACGTGCACTCAATGTGAGCAAACAGGAGCAGATACCAGAGGAGCCCCCAGCAGACGGGGCTGCAAGAATCCATGTGTTTTACTCCAAACCCTGTGCCCTTCCACGTAGCAGAAGGGGAAAAGTCCCCTAACAGCTCCTGCTGCACCTTGCAGCTCACAGTGAGAATGGGAGAACTGCAAAGGTTAGATAATAAATTATTAGTTTCATGTCACTCGCCAGCTATATCGCACCTAGCTTCGAACGAGGGGGAACCAGTGATTCTTCCTGCCATGCCCGGCTGTGCAGAAGATAATCAAATATTTCTCTGCCATTATTCCAGGTACCTGCTAAAAGATGCTTGCAACTGGAAGATACACACATATAACTAAAGAGATGATTGTTTAATACAAAAAAGGGAAGCAAAAATTTATTTTCCTGAATTTCTTCCTCAACCATTCCATTTTAAAAAATAAAAACAATTTTCTTTTATTGAAAAGATAAAAAAACCTACAGAGGCGCAGAAAAGGCAGAATATGCCAAAATATGACTTTTCTAAGCCACATTACATGACATAAAGCAGATTAAAACCACAAGAGATGCCACCATTAAGACATTTTGAAGTGATAGAAGCTGCCAGCAGGAATAGTTAGATACACAAGTTTGTACTAGAAGTATTTTCCTAGAGGGGTAATGCTGTTACAAAAATAGAGATTCCACAGGAAAAAAAAGTACTCATATCTTCAAAGTCCATTTTAATTATTTGAAGAATATGGTTATTGATTAAAAATCTGTTGATGGCTTTTTTTCAGCAAGGTAAATTGTTCTGAATGCCCTGAGAATCATGTTTTCTTATTTTACTATAAAGTTACTGACCTCATTGAAGCACCAAACCTCAAAATGTTTTTCAATAAATGAGATATTTATTAGGAAACAGAAGCAGCTGACTTCTAACTGCAAATGTAGCCCTGTCCTGTTAGTTTATGCTCTGTGGCAGACAGATACGTGCTGGGGAAAGTTCCACTGATGCCTGTTACCAACCATGACAGAGCTACAGAGATTTACAATGCAGCATCAATCTTGTCAGCTGGATTCCTAATCCTGACTGCTGGACCCCAGGGAAAAACAAACTATGTTACGTGAACTCTTTTGTAATGCTGGACTCTCTACATACACCTAAATGCCAGGGGGTTTTACTAGAAACTTACTTTTGGGACACGCCTTGATGCCATGGTAGATAAAAGGTCTCCAGCTGTAAGGGAAAAAAAAATCAGTTAGATTGAGATTTAATTTGAATTCCACAGGGAGAACCTCTTAAAACAGGTTTTGAAACAAACTCTAAGTTTCAGCACATATAATTTCAAAACTCAGTTGGGTTTTTTTGGTTTTTGGTTGGGTTTCGTTGGTTTTTTTTTTCCAAGGAACCAGGAATTCTAATGTTCATTAGGTCACCTACCGCTCGTAAGGGACAATCAGCAGATCTACAGATCAGATGGCACGCTGAAGACTTCCTCCGTACCAAGCACTACACAAGTCTGATATTCTGAATAAGAAAGCCTGAAAAAGATAAAGTATTAATTTCAGAACTATTTCTACCAGCAGTAATGCAGTTCCAAGTTCCTCAGTAAAGCAGACAGCCTTTTGCAATTGAGGAAACAGATTTTTAAGGCATGAATGCAAAGGACTTAGTTATATTCTAGGTTTAAAAGTACAGATTGCAGAACACTAACAAAGTCCCTAAAAAATGTTAACTTCAATTATTATACTTGTCATTTTGAAGAGTACCATTATTTGTATATTATTAACAAAACATACAACAGGTTCCTCTGCTCTCCCCTTGGAAATAAAGGATGCAATCCACGCAGAGCTCAGGAGCAAAGCCACATCAGTCCCCAAAAGGTTCTTCTGTGCTTTCAGGCTATTCCCCTTGACACTTCAGTGCACCAGTCCCTAAAAAGCATCAGCAAAGGTACTTTACGCACACCTGTGTTTGCCAAGGTTCTCCCAAACAGTATTTTTGACCTGCTGAACCAGAGAATACAACCTGACCTCGAGCCTAAGCACACAGCTCAGGAGGGATGCAATGCCTGGGGGAGAAACAAAGCCCAGCTTGGAGGAGAACAAGACACAGGTTCCAGCTTTGAGAGGAAGGGTTCTTCCCCAAAGACTAGCTAGCACCTGCAAAGCAGGACAGGCACAGCAGGTACAGGTGATGGCAGCACTATGCTAAGTACTCCTAGGCTGAAAAAGTATTTTTTCCTCAGTTCATCAACTTTTAAACACTAAAAGAAGGTTCTCCTTGAAAGACAAGTCCTGAGGACCTGCAGAACATCCTACTCGCTGGTTTCAGTACTAAAATTTAAAACCAGCTATTCTATCAAGTCGGTATATGAATAAAATTCCATATGAAAACATTTAAAGTACATTAGATTTTTTGGTCAAGATGAAAGACTGAAAAAAACTCAAGCAATCTATTCTAATTGGGTTCCCATGGTAACTGTACAATTGGGTTTTTCAGTATAACATCCCAAAGGCCCAATGCACACTTGTAAAATATACTTCAAACAGCCTGAATTGTTTTTACATTACAGCACTCCCAGGAAGATCAATTACTATACATCCCCACCCTAACTATTAGTGGCAGGAGATGTTAACACTATTGGCCGTATTAACATAAGTCATGGAAAAAACCACCACGTATCACCATCATTATATAAAACTAATTATACACTTCAGATCCATCAAACATGTTCCGAGTAATAAACCCATACTCGTCTTGTCACAAGATCGTGTTTACTGAATGTTAGAAATCAACCCCAAATATATGCCAAGCCATTTTGCTTCTTATATTGATTCTGAGGATAAACAGAATCAATCATTAATAATTACATTATAAGATGACCCATAGGGTTAATCATATTCTTAGAAATTCTCACTATGGCATCAAATATAGCTGCACAAAAAGACAACTGGAAAGCATTCAAATCCAGGCTGAATGCGTTACCAATAACATAAAACAAGGTGCAGCCACTAACACCCAACTTATGGAGTTGGGAAAAACCAAACAGTACTGCTGTTCTACAAAATAAAAATCACAAGCCTCTATTTACAGAGTTTCTCACAGATTAAGCAATTTGCCTTGTTGGGCCTCAATTTCACTTTCTGAAAGCACGATACTTGCTGGAGACCCAGCTCATCCTTCCACCCAACTGCCTGAGCCCCAGAGCCAGGAGGAGATGATGACCCATGCCCACTCTAAGTGGGATTGAAAACTGACTCATCCACTACTACTGCCAGGAACAAAAAAAAAACCAACAAACCTGTGGCCAGTTTGAATCAAGTCAATCTCCTTTCTCAATCACCCAAGTAGAAATCTTGGTATTTCAGGGACTGAAGACAGTAAATAACCAGAG
Source organism: Pterocles orientalis (assembly GCA_011057875.1). Taxonomy (NCBI): domain Eukaryota; kingdom Metazoa; phylum Chordata; class Aves; order Pterocliformes; family Pteroclidae; genus Pterocles; species Pterocles orientalis. Next base: position 438,826 of record WKFP01014811.1, read on the forward strand.
GTACATCTGGTGTCAGCAGCAAACTGTGCGAGGGACCACCCTATCCCCCCCTCCCCTTCCCGTTACATTCCGTTTGCTCACACTAAACTCCAGTGGAGCAAGATGAAGAATGAATTATTTTCTCCAGGACACTGTGGACAGCTGAAAAATGTCCTGTCACCATCACCAGCCCACCCCTGCCAGAGCAAGTCTGTGCATTTCACATTATTTTTACATGCTGTGCATTCCATCTTGTGGTTTTTATACGTAAAACTGAAAAAAAAATCTTTTAACAGAGCCTTAAGTATACTTTAGGTGTTTATTAAAAAGTTTAGCTAATTAACAGACCTGCATACTTGAACATACAACCAAGCAAAGATAAGGTTACTGTTTGCATTGCACTGACGGATCTAAAGCAGTCAGATTATTTAAATATTATCAAATGATGATACAGCAGCAACAAGACAGCGCTAATAGTTGCTATCTGCTAATGCAGAGTTACCTGGAGGGAGTTAAATTTGCACTTGGAGCATGCAGATGGCATGATTCAGAAAACAAAGCAAATCTGACTTGAGAGGGCTGTGCTGCTCCTATACTGAAATACTAATTTAATTAATCTTATAACGCACTAAAAAGTGGCATTTGACTAATAATGAAAACCTGCAAATGCACTCATCAGGTAAGAGCATCTCTTCATTATCCCAACTTCAACAGCACACAGCAATAGAGCACACTATAAAAACAAAGCCAAGATTTTTACTGATATACCCAAAAAGGGGGGTTTCTGAATGTAATGTACCTGAGCCCAAACCCAGCACCCCCGGCTGCCTCTGCCAGGACCCACAGCTCAGCTCCACGCCAGGCAGTGAGCACAGTACGATCTGCACCGACACCTGCTGCTGCTCCAGCCGCTGTCAGCTCCTGCTTGGAGAGAGGCAGAATTATTCTTTAATTCCCTTCACCAGGCTGCTCAAGGCTACAGACCCTCCGCCAGCACTGCTACTTTACTACTGTTTCACTTGGAAAGCAGAGGGGAAGTCAGAACCTTGTATCAGTGAACTCCCCTCCTCCTCCTGGAGAGGAAAGGTGACTTGGTCAGAAGTATTTTCTATCACCTTCAGAACCTCCATTGCATTGGGGAGGGTTTCAGCTGCACAAATTACTTGAGAAGTACCTAAAATTATTTATACCATTTAATTTGGCATAATAGAAATCAAAACAGACAGCAGTCCTGAAAGGCATCAGGACAGGGTGCTTTTGCTCTGCTGATATAAGAAAATAAGGGAACAACTTGAAAATGGATTAGCAAGCACCAGCAAAGCAGTGATGTATTTAAAAAAAAATCTTCACAATTACTCAGCTTCCATAAAACTCCAAAGTCACACAAGCTTTATTAACATTCAAATATATTTGACTTTTAAAACAGTTATCTGGACCACACAAGTAGATCGCCAGTTTTAAAATTGCATTTTATCTTTCTGGAAAATACTTCAGTACTGGGTTGGTCTGGTTTTATAGTTTGGTTGTTCCTCCAGCTGCATGTCTACCTTTGTGCTGGGTGATAATATTGGCCTGACAGGGGACAAAATGTAACAGATTTTTTTTTTTTTTGCATTAGGAAGGTTTTGCTCATTTTACCTTCAGATTAATTGTGGAACAGCAACCTTCACAGCTACTGGCACAGGTAACAAACTCAAGAACTGGAAGTCTGCAGTAAGGACACCAAACCAGCCCTTTTGCTTTTTATTATGACATTCATGAAGAAGTTAAAGTTTGCCAAACCAGCCAAGACACATGCTGAAACCTCTCACTACCTAAGAGATTTCAAGCCTCCTGAAATTAAAACTTTGTCCTGCTTCTTCCCATTAGTTACAAACTCTTCACCAGTCCGGATCTCTTATGAACACGCCGTAACCCAGCGAATTGCACAATCCGTCAATAAAGTGAGCGTATTTTGAACTACTGTCCATATGACTCAATTTGTCAGTAAAAACTGCCACCAGCGCTGCGCTTGCAGAAAAAAATGTCCATAAATGCATTATTGCGACTGGCAGATCGATGTCCATAATAAAAACAAATAGATTTAACAAGCACTGGCTTTTACGAGTTGCGCCATTGGTGGGATGTGTATTCAGCGTCACCCAACAACTTCTGGGAACGGGCAACACGCAGCAAGCCAGGCACTCGCTGACTTCTCCGGGGTTACAAACAGGAAGTTATTTAACACAGGAAATCTTTAGAAGCATCAGGCTGAACACTAACGCCTTCAGGATGTATTTACAAGTTCCACAGATTCAGAATTTAACGTATTGTTCTGCGAAATAAAAAAATGAGAGATGTTAACAGCTATCAAAAGCCGTGAGGCTTGCTTTGCCTCACCCTCTTTGTGGAAATTCAGTTTAATTTCGGTCAGCAGCATCCCAGGCGGAATGGTTCTCTAGTCTTAAGGCTGACATTAAACACCCCAAGAAATCAGGACCTACAATTTGTTCCCACGAAGCTCTTGCAGCACCAAAACACCAGAACCACCACTTCTGAAACCACACTTCCATCACCACAAGTGAGGATGCTGCCCTTGGTTTCAGAGGTGGAAGACACGCTCACAGGAAAAGTATGCACTGGGCAGAGTGGGTACAGCCGCTGGCATCCAGAGGTTGAATTCAGAAACACCAGATGCTCTCACTCCTCCAAAACCCTAATTGCATGGGAAAAGAACACCACAAAAACAGCCATCCACATCTTGGACATGTTCTCCTTTGGATTTTTTGCATCGCTCTTTCTTCTAACAGCTTACCCTGCCATCAAAGTTAGTTTAAACTGAATTTCTATGGTGTTGCCTTTCCACCTTATCCACACTTCCCGTAAAAAACTTAATACCTCTTCTGCACAAGTCCTTCAATTAGCCATTCAGGGAAACCCCGATAACCTTCCCAAAGGGCATGAGCTTCTCCTTCAGGCTGCTATCCCTTCAGTGATGCCATTAACTGATTCTCTACATACGTTAAGCACTAAACAGTGGTGACAAGTTAATTACAGAGTTATCAAGAGATAAAGTAGTCACGGTAACACAAGTTGCAATATAACTACCACCGTTTCCTATAGAGCTTCTGTTCAGTTGCTGGTGTAATTGGTGTAATTAACTTGTCACGGATCAGAATGCAGATAGGAATTGCTAAAGCCACCTTGCAAGCTCTCACGGCCACATCGTTTTTTTCCTCTGAAGCTTGAGGCTTTGGGCAGAAGTGTCCACATTTGTAACATTGCCGGGTGAAAACAAACCAAACAAAACTATGTGTAAAAACTGTCACAGAGTGACAAAACATTCACAAGAAAACAAATAAACAACTTCGTCAATTTCACAGAACCGGATGTTTGCAGACAGAAGCGTCCGGCCTTACAGGGATTTTTTTCTGCCCCAGAGGCAAAGATGGATGAAGCCAGAGAAGGGAGGGCAACCTGTTCAGGAGGGCAAAAGCCACCACCTACAGATACAACTTGGGTTTAAACCAAGATACTCTGCACTATCTAGGATTCTGTTCTGAGGTTGCAAGCGCTAGCCCAAAAGCCAGACTGCCCCACATTTGCTACCCCTTCAGCTCTTGACACAAGAGGCAACCGTGAAGGTGCATCAGCTCTTCCTGCAGAGACCCCAAAGGGGTCCCACGCACATGCAGGGCAACAGAGCTGCCAGAGGAGATTTTTTGCTCACCAGACCTCCTGCAGGCTTCCACATCCCAGGGCAGCGAGGTGCTGTAATGCCACAGGACCTCCCCTATCACGGCTCCACTCAAGCAGCATTTTCACGCCAGTGAGGGATGACCAAAGGCCACAGATGCAGCTCAGGGGGGAGAGCTCCGATACTGCCAGTGTTTGGTCCCCCATGCATTAAGGGGACAAGCAGGGCTTCAAGGGCAAAACCTTCATTGGGGTCCCAAGGGAACGCTGTCATCTGCACAGAAGATAGCCTGTCCTCTGTGCAGTGGGGGACAAGAATTACGCTGTGATGGTCATTCCTAAACTCAAGGTTACACCCTGGTTAATAAAACACAAGGCTTTTCTACATGAAAAACCGCAGAGACTGCACGTTGTCATGCAATAAGAGCTCCATTACACAGAAACACAATACAACTCAGTTACAGGTTTATTTGGGGGGAAAAAAAAACACACTTTACACTTACTTTGCTTTTAAAACTGTGCACAGTTACAATATCACGCTTATTTTACAAACAGTTGCAGTGTTTGGCTTTTACATCAACAGCAAAGGGCCCATTTTAGTTAATACCCATCTGACACGTGTTATTTCAGTGCTAATCCGACCTGACCCCAGGCTGCTGCCATCCATTCCACCCCTCGCACTGCCTGACATAAACCCACACGCTCTCAGGAGCATCTCTGCTCCCACAAAAACCACTTCTCCTGGGCAAGAGAAGGGCTTGGCAGAGCAGGAGCAGTGCCTAGGGCAGCTCAGCACCAGTGTGGCTTCAGCTTCACAACCAACATCCCCCTGCAGGAATGATTATTACAGACTGAAGCATGGGCTTAGAGCCTGCTCTGAGGCCAGAACAGGGATATCTCCCTTCCCAGGACCTGCAGGTGTCCCTGGCCACAGACACGGGGAGCAAAGCAACCCCATAACAGTGAAACCTCAGCGCAGAGCCGGGCTGTGACCGCTCCCCGCTGCCACAGCCCCTCAGGAGGCCGCTGCCCGGCGGCATGAAGCGGCCCCGGCCCCAGGCCCAGCCGGGCGGCAGCTCCGGGCCTGCAGCCATCTTTCCCCCCCCACCACCACGAGGCGGCCGCCGCGGCACAGGCCCAGCCAGGCCCGCAGAGGCCGCCCCCAGCCCCGCGGCTCCCCGGAGCCCGCCCGCGCACCTGCCCGCCAGGAGAGGGAGGGAGGAAGGGAAGCGGAGGGGCCGCCGGAGCGTCCCCAGCGCCTCCAGCCGCACCGAGCCCGGCGCCACGGCGGGAACGGTTCGCGGCGGGGGCGGAGCTGCCCGGGTGGCCCTGCGGCCCGGCGAGAGAAGCGGCCTGAGCAGGCCCGGCCCCGCGGCCTGCCCCCAGCACCGGGCCGCGGGGCGCTCTGCTGGGCCTCCAGGCCTCAGCGGTTGTAAGGAGCTTCCTACCTGGCTGTGCTGGCGCTGCTCCGGCCGGGCTCAGGGGAATGCCCCAGCCCCTTCGCCCTGTTTATATATCCGGGGCGGAGGGTGCAAATCGCCCGGGGCCGTGCGGCCCACCTGCGGCGGGCGGGCCTCCTCCCCGGGGACACAGTTGGGCAGAAACCCGGGTTTCTGCAAAATCCCGTCACCAAACACAGGTCTGCGGGCAGCAGCGCAGGGTGCTGAGCCCCTGGGGTGGTTTTGCACCTTTCTTTCGGTTTTTTTTCAAGCATTGCGGTGTGTCTGGCTGCTGACCAAAATCTTGAAGCGAAAATCAGGATTTATAACTGAAATGTGGGGTTTTTTTTTAAAATTATCTGGGTTTGTCCTTTGTTCTGCGTGCGCTGAGGGCAGGATGATGGAGGGGACAGGCAGCAGCGAGGGATCAGGCTTTGTCACTCGTTTGTAAAGTTAGGAGAAGGGCAAGGATGGACCAAACCCGAGTTTGCGGAGGGAGAAGCGTTTGGCAAATAAAATTCCTAAAAGAAGAGACATGGAGGAGACAAGAGGGAGTGAGATGTCAGAGGAAAGTCAGCTGTAGGGTGAGGTTGATTTGAGGTCAAAAAAAACCCAGGACAAAACATGCCAGTGAAGTTTGCAACGAGGAGCCACTTATTTTCAAGACAGAGAGTCCTCCACTGTCTGAATCTTAATCTGAGTTGTATCAGCGAAAGTTTTATTAGTCACGGTGTGACTCAGGAGCTGTCACAAACTGGGGGAATACACTTGGGAAAAATCAAATTTTTTAAAAGTCATTACAGGATTCTGGAATTTTTATTTTTTTTTTACCATAGGGAGTGAACACTGTAAATAAACTGGCATTGAGTTAGTGCCTGATCTGATTTAAATCTGATTCTAAAAAATCACAAAATCTGCTCCAAAATGCAAAAGTTGAAAGTACCTGTGCAATGCTTGCACTTGGTGCAGACTTATAAAAGGGCAGCCGCTCACACCGGTGTGTAAAGGTACCAAGACACTCCTGCTGGTTTTAGAAGTAATATTTTTAACAACACCTAGTTTTCCCTTTTGCTTTCTGGACCGTTAACCTTAAGTCTCTAAAGGAAATGTAAGCAAGGAATGTTTAATGCCCTGTCTGGCGTTCTTTACTATCTACGTAGGCAAAGCACTGGCCAAAAGGCACTGCTGAAATTGTTCTCAGATGGTAAAAATGTCCGGAGCTTCCACACCACCCTGCTAATTGCAGCCTGCAAACATTCCAGTTTTGAACGAGACAGAGAGAAGTGATCTGTGAATCTGTGTGATCTCTGAAGGATGAATTACAATTAATGTAAATGGTTTAACAATGATAAATTCAGATCTCCTGAGCACCTTATCAAGGGAATTTCATTTAAAGCAGCAAAGAAATGATATTGCAATAAAGGAAAAAATCTATGAAAAGGTATTTCTTGTTTGTAATTACAGGCTTCTGGTTCATGTTTCCTTTTTTCAGCGTTCGTCTCTGTGACTTAGCTTTTCAAGTAGCTGCTAGTGAACAGATGATTTGAACTATTGTGTAACTGTCTGATGCCATATGCTGACAAGAGAAAATGAAGCTTTTGGTAGTTCTGATGAAGCTGGGATTAACGGTCAATTCAAAGGTACTGCCACTGCGTGCCCCATACAAGTGCAATGGGATATGTGGAGATGATCTCATCTCTAAATGAATTATCTCTTCACAATAAGTTCTGGACTGGATGGGACACCCTAGAGATCGTTATCATTTTAGAATGTAAATATCAAACTTCTCAAACCCCGATTTTTTTTTCCTCAGACATTTTAAAATCCAGTATCAGGATATGAATTAAAAGCAAGGGATTTGGGGATTTCTGCAATAAGAGGTGGATCTGCTGCTTGGCAAAAAAAAAACCGACACACCAAAACATGTTTATAGATCAACTATTCTGAAAACCTGTCTCTGCCGTCTTCCTTTCCTAAATGATTACCAGTTCTTTTTCTGCCTTTTTATCCTTCAAGGTGTTGATAGAAAGATCAGGTTGGCCTGGATTATTCCAGTTGAGAAGGAGCAACCTCCTGCCCAGCATGGCCATGGTAGATGTTAGCACTCACAATCCTGATGCTTAAAAAGAAAACTTGATTAGCAGTGCAATCCCTGGAGGTCTGCTTTCCCGCTGTGAATTCGTGCCATCATTATATAGATAAACTCTTACAGTTTTATGCAACCTGGAAATAAATAGGATTCTCAGGAAGATCCACATAGAAGGTACAAACAGACCTAAACTCTCTTGGCCCCTGCTCTTTGCTGTAGAAGACTTCCTTAAAACCCAGCATTTTGGGGTTTGGCAGTGGATCCACAAGTTGTTTGTTTACAATACAGAGAAGTGTTTCTCGGTGCTGGTTCTGGCTGTACTTTGCTGTAGCTTAACGCAGCGTCATACAATTCCGTTAGCAAAAGAGGCAGAAAGGGTACTCCTGATCAGTTTTTCACTCTGCCCTCAGAATTGTGCGCATCTTGCTCACATCTACTAATCCTCCTGCTGTCCAGGTTTTCATCTTTGTTACTTTAAATAAGCACCATTTTAATTTCAGCCACTGGACTTTTGAATTTCTACCTAAATCTGTCCTTTAACGACAAGAGCGAGGCGGAGGAACCTGTTCTTAGTTAGATACATCACTGGTCAATGGTATCAGTGTCAGCAGAACATATCTCCATTTCCCCTTTTTCATGTATTTAAGCCTGCTCCTACTACTGTAGTTGGTACTTCTTTATTAAATTATCAGAGAGGTGTTAATTTTCTCCCTGGGAGCTTCCAGCATTCGGTTATGACCCATCCAGTCTCGTTCACTGACACTAAAGCTTACGGGGAAATTTTCATAACGCTGATACTGTAAAAAGATACAAATTTTCTAAAATATTTTTTCAAGTTGTGTCCCATGTCTTTATTTTCCATACAAGGCATTTTCTTTCAGTTCTTGTTATTAAGTCTGTTGCTTACACGACATTGCTCACTGAAGGTGGTGTTTTCAGGTGCAGGGCAGTATTTTACCGGGATGGGCACATCTGGCGGCAGTTGAGTACAAAATGCATTTTTAATGACAGCACGAGAATTTGCTTCCAGGTAAACCAAGGTCTGAGACTCATATGTGAACTTCAGGGCCACAGAATGTAATGGGGTGGGATGGAAAACCGAAAAAGGAGGTTTTCATTAAAGGCCTTGAGTTGGGAATTCACAAATATTTCAGCCTGGATTAAATTCCTTGTTAAGGACTAACCTCTGAAAGCATCTACTTTCTGCAACATCTGCTGTGGAAGAGAGACTTGGGCACTGGAGCTGTAACTACCCTCTTGCTAGCTGGAGAGAGAAACAGATGGAGTCTCAGGGAAGATGTAGTGTTGGAAATCACTGCGATTTGGACCTCACTTGTAGTTCTTTAATTTTCCCCCAGAGAAAATTGTCAGATTGGAGCACAGGCATAATATATTTCTTTCTTTGTGTGTATGTGCCGTACTGAGTCAGAATCTGGCCTCGATCGCTTCCTATGCTCCTGTGACCTCTCTGCATGAACCTCCTCAGCTGTGAATCAGTGCAGTAAAGTCACCTCGTATGCTTTCACTTGAGCGAGTAAATAAGTCTTGCTTTTCACATTTATAATCACCAGGAAAAAAAAAAGAAAAAAAAAAGAAAGCTGAATGAAACCAGAAACTGTGATTCCGTTTGCCAAGACGCTTGCGTTCTCTCAACAGCAGGGATGTGTCCTGCAAATTTAAAGCTGGAAAGTTCCGAGCTGTTGGATCGGGGCACGTTGTGTGCTTTAATTGGCCCTGAAGGAGCGTGTGTATGTGCAAAGCACTCTGAATCTGGTTTCAAAATAGGTTTTTAATAATAGAAATAATCTCTTATACCATGCTCCCGTTAGCAGCACATTATGGGAGTTTGTTGGTGTGTTTTAAATTGGTGTAAATGCTGAGACCCATGCACCTGGGAAGTGGCGTGTGTGTTGGGGTGGGTGTATGAGCACAAGTTTTCCTGGGAAATTTAAAGGAGTTAAATTTTGATGATGTGGCATATGAACTGTATGTAAGAAAAGACGTTTAAGGGGTAATTCTGAAGAACTGTGATTTTCTGGGGCTCATTCTTCAGTCTGGATAGGAGCAGATTGGCTGTTTCTAGCAGAATAGAGACCTGTAAGAATCACTGGTGATGGCACATCGTTTCCAAAGTCAGCTGAGATTATTAAAGAACACGGCTACTTGAATAAGAGGAGAGTATGTTCCTTAAGTAGAAGTTTGAACAGTCTGTGTCTCTGCAGTTCGTCTCCACAATTCTTTAAATTTGAGGGGGTTGAGATAAAGATCTGCACATTTTAAATTGCCATAAACTTGGAAATAGTTTGTAATCCCCGCTAATAAAACTCTTTATCTCCCTCTTCCTCCAAAACATTCTCCAAGCTTGTTTGATGGACTCATCTCTATTAAAAAAAAACAACAAGTAAGCTAGGAGTCCGGATATATTGAGCAGGAATACAACTGGTTCCTGCACTGGGAGAGGAAGGAAATTGGGTGGTTTGGAGCATGGAATTACTGGTGGGTTAAGAAAATGTATTTTAGTAGGCAAACCGTTTTCAGTCCTTATGAAGAAGCTTGGCATTAGGAGAAATATGATTTCCTGTAATCAAGGTGCTGGGAGTTGTTTGCCAGCCACTAATGCCTTCAGGGAAATCTAGTAGCAAACCGTGTAAATGAAAGGGATATTAGCAGAGATTGGCTTCAGCTTTAGGGCAAAACCATAAAAAATTATGGGGTTTCATATGCCCTTCTTCAGTTGGTTTAGTTATCTCCCGGCTGCTCTGTTCCAGAAGTTGTTGGAAAATGCTCTGACAGCATTGGTGAAGCTAACCAGGAGAAATTTTATCTGTTATGCTGCAGAGAAATTTGTGTGGTAAAAAGGTTAGCAATGTTAAATACGAGGAATTTTTGTCAATAAGGCCACTGATAAATCTCCCGTTAAATTAAGTGTGCCTGGAGCCCTATATTTAGTGGAGCTTTTGCAGCTATTGCCAAATTCCAGCAAGGCTCAGGCATTTCCAATAATTATTACAGCAGAATTTACAGCATGTATTTTTTTTTCCTGTTGACATATTAAGCATATTTGCATTACAACACTTTCTCCAAGTGATTGATTATTGTAGCCTGTTGAGAGATGTGCCCGTCTTTGTAATCATCATCAATTATTTGAAAAATATTCTTAATTTTTCTGAATAAAGACTCCTCTTTGCATTCTTTCCTGTGCCATGGGGTGCTGAGGTTGCCAACGAGTATCTGTGCCGTTGGTTCACGGAACTGAATGGAGGGGAAAGACTTGCTCCCGAATGAACCTGTGTGTTTACTGGGAGGCACTGGAAATTAAACCAGGTTGATTCCTTTTGGTCCCAGGCTGTGTGTGCACGTGCAGGGGTGTGCATTCTGCAGAATGACGTATTGTAGCCTTCGAAACGAATCCACTTGAAGTTGGTACTAACCTGCCTCTCGCATCGGTGGAAATGGATATTATGATTGCTGTGTTGAAACGTGTGCTCAAATGCATTGGGAGTTTGATACTATTTTTCAAAGTGCCAAATAGATAATGTCAGAACATTTCTGAAATGGGATACTAACATCGAGATATACTGCACCAATCAACTAACGTCAGGCAAAGTATAGCGTAAAACTGTGGATATAGGAGGCTACTGCAGAATTTCCATTTTCATTCCCTATGTCAACAGCTTTGTAACTTACCTAGTAGATTGTTTTATGTTTTCCAGACATATTCTCAGTAGACTACAAACACTACATTCAGCTCAGCCTTCAGAACCCAAAGAATTAGATATGCTGTAGTTTATGAAATGGATGTTTATGAAAGTATCCTTTGTTTGAATTGCTCCAAAACTCAACATGAATTCAAACTTTGACAGCGTAAGCAGAAAATAAGAGGGCCATAGTGATCTCCCAAATGTAGCCTTAACTATTGAGGTTCTCATATTGAAAATGCAATTTTCTGTCTAGATGTTTATGAATGTCTTCAAATTCCCTTTCATAATAGCCCCTTTTTGACAGGCCTTTTTCAACTCTGAAATATGAGAAGAAAGGTTGCTGCAGAATGTAGTATATACCATTATAGGACGTACACCTCTGTCCCTCAAGCCAACAGCGCTCTTTTGGAAGTCAATGATGATATATGCATGTGTGGAGGAGGTTGCAGAGCCCACGATCCGTTGCAGGGAAGCGGGATTCTTTTACCGAATCGCTGGAAGTTCAAATGCTAAAATTCGCTGTGACACTTTAGGGAGCCTGTAAAATGTATGAGTGCCGGGTGATTTTATCAACTGTGCGGATAACTCCAGCCTCGTGTCATCTTCACAGCCCTGGCAAACCTCATCACATAGCCGCTCAAGAACAGTCAAAACTCTTCGTATTGAATTACTCTCCACGGGTGGAAATGTGTCTGTTTGGTTATGGAGAGTGTCTGCGTCACAGGAACCCAGTTCCCCTGGATCACTGGGCACAAAGCATAGACTGGTTCTACCTGTTGTCACTCAACATTTTCCCATTGTCCTTGTGCTCTACTGAAAATCTGATGGCAAGGGGTTGGGTTCTTGGGCAGCTGAGGGAAAGAGTCCCTTAGGAGGTTGGAGAGTCGGTGTTGGACCAAGATGACTGGCGAGCCAGGAGCTCGAGCGTGGGGTCTGAGCCTTGATATCCAGCACTGAGGAATCTGCTCGGTCCCAACCAGTTGTGAGCAGCCGTGAAATCCGTACAACACCTGAGGGGAGCCTGCAAGAGTCACGGTTTTCTTCAGAGACATCATCGGCCATGGAAAATATGGTTTGAAGCTGATGAGAAGACTCTCACTGATTTCACTGGGCTTCATGTCATGTCATTTGATCATAAAAGATCAATTTATTGAGATTAATTGCTTTTCCTACATTAAAATGGCCCTTTTTCTTTCTGCATACACATGGACTTTAGCTTTTAGCTGTACAGTGCATGAAAAGGGAGATGCTGAGGTGGGAGCAGAAAGCCTTGCAGGTGTTTGGAATTGCTCATCCTTTGGTGCCATGCAAAATCCAGGAAGGCCATATACAAACAAAAAAACATAAATTAACCATGTACAGGTTATTTTGTCATTTTCAGTGTTGTGAGCTCAGGTACATGGCAAATACTGTCTGTATAATGGACGATAGTGTGATGGAGCAAATTTCTTTGTAGGAGAGGGAGAAAGGAGAATGATCTTCATTTTCTTTGGTGTCTGTTTTCACCAAATGTTGGAAAAATTTCCTGTTTCAGGGAAGGACTGAAGTCATTGCAGAAGTACTTGGTGTAGAGCTGTGATGCCATCCAGCATCAGGATGTTCTCCAGGAGAACTGTTTGCCACTGCGGCACTGAGACTCTGTCCCTGTCTTTGTGTTCGCTTGATCAGTCTTTACTGCCTGCTTTTTCTTTGTTTTGTATCTTTTTTTTTTTTGAGCATCATTTTCTCCAACATAATTTGGACAAGTTTCCAGTTCGTGTTCAGTCCTGTTTGTGATCATCATGTTGAAAAAGGAACTAGAACTGTCCACCCACAGCATTCATTTTAGTGATAACAAAATGTGCCTTTTTTTTTTAGAAGGGAAAGAAAAGGGACAAGGAATTGCTGTTTGGACAAGTCAGAGAAATATTTACTAGTGCCCTAGTTAAGGCTGTAAATGACCTGCGGGTAGTAGGTTAGTAAGACAGACGAGTAGCTCCATGAATACTTCTCTAAAGAAAACAAACAGCAGCCGAAGTCTAATATATCAATTAGATAAAAGTATTTATAAATATAAAAAAAGGGTAAAATTCACTTTTCCCTGCATCCGTGCCTGTTCTCAGAAGATGCTGACACCCAGGATCGGATGGATACTCGGGGCTGGGATGCGGCAGGGCTGGGAGGTCCCCAGGCGGGCTGCGCTGGACCTGGCGGTGTCCCCACGCCTGCTGGGAGGTGACATCCCTCCAGAACGATCCTGGGGCCACAGTCCATGCAGAGGTGAGAGGCTGATGCCATGGCCAGCAGATGTGCTGGTGATGGATGCACGGCTGGGGTGGGGCTGCTCCCACTGATGTTCAGCTTTCTGAGTCAGTTCGATAACACGCATTAAAATGCCAACTGACATGCAAAAGGAGAGAAAAAAAAATAGTTTGTGACATTAAGCACCTTAACATGAAATAATTCAAGTTAACCTGCAGCAGGTTTCAAGCGTAAGCAAGTCCCGAGGTGAAAGCACACACCCGGAAAAGGTCAGGCAGCTGCTGAGACCTCCGCGTGCTCCCGCTCCCGACAAAAACGAGACACAGGCAAAGGCAACTCCAGAGCAAGGCTGAGGAATAGGAAAGGAGGTGTGCTAGTCAAAGGAGCGGTTACATTTCTATTTCCAATAATGCTGCAAGGGACCAGGAATCCGAAGGAGCAGACGAACAACTCTGTCTCCTGTATTTGCAAATCTTGGTTTAAAAGTTCGTAACTTTGGATCTGCTCTCGGGATGCCTCCTTCGAATCGCTGGCATCCCCTGCTTATGGCTTTCCGTGGCCTTTGGAGAAGTGCAAGAGGAAAATCAGAATCATTTAGCCCGGTGTAGTGGTTGAATAGTTTTACACTGATGGGGTGGAGATAATTTTGAGGACTGTATTGTTTCGACAGCGGACAAGTACAAATGTTTCTCTGGAGTCTCGGGGTATTTTTAATACTGCTTTTTAGATGTTGTTTTATTTTGCTTGAAACTCATAATGCATTCTTCCCAGAATTTTTCAGCTTGTTCTTTTAATTTTTTTCAGGGTATCCTGTCAGTTTTTGAATCCAGCCTTTTCATGTTGCCAATGAATCGCTTTGATCTGCAGATGAGAACTGATGAGATGCAGCTTCCTCATCGCTGAGCTCTGCCAAGAGCGTCGAGCACGTCCGCAATCAAGCCCATCAGAATCCTAAAACTGGGAAAATAAAATTCCTGACAAGACTTTCCAAAGCAATCTTTTTTCCCATTGTCTATAAAGCAAAAAGCCCAGAACAAGACGCCTGTGTTTCAGGAGCATAAAAGTGAATGAAGACAAAAGGAACACAGTGTGATTAACGTGTCCTTTGTTTTATTTATGGAGCAATAGCTGTGAAAAAAAGTTATATTCTTCTTTGTACCACATCTTCGTGCATTGAGGGAGCTGGCAAAAGAGGAGCAAAACGCTGTCCAGGCTTTGTCACAATTTTGTGATAAATGTGTGCATTTGGAGAGGAGCTCGCAGCACGGACGGGTAGCTGGGGGCTGCGCAAATTGGTCTTAAAAAATTTCTCCTGGAAAGGACAATATACAGTGATGCTGTAGGACCCTAAGATAATTCAGGGTGGATTGGAGGAGGTCTGCAACCTCCAGGGATGGGGACAGCAGTCTCCCCCAGGAACCTGTCCCTCGGCTCGGCTGCCCTCCCGGGAAAGACTTTTTTTTGGAAAATCCAGTGCTTTGGGTGCCTCTCGGTGCCTAAGCTCAGGAAACACACCCATCCCTTGAGGGGAAATGGACTTTTTTGTCAGTTCATATCAAATGACATGGTGGTTGGTTGGAAGAGGTTCCCCAACATTATTCTCGAAAATCCCATAGTTCCTTCAGATGTGCACGAGTGATTTTTTTTTTAGTTTCACTGCTGCTTGAATTCTACCGCATATTGCAGGGCATCAGTAAATAAAACACCATTCATGCCATGGGACCAGCATACTAATTTATGGCCAGATCTGAAGCCTTTTCCCAAGGCAAAATACAATTAAAGCCAGGCAGAACTTGACCCGAGTGAGGACTTCAACATTTGATCTGTGAATTTTACTTTTCTGCATTTTTGTTATTTTTATCCAGTAGTAGAAATATTTCTCCTGCTGGATTGTGCTGGATATTGAATTCCTCGCAGTAAAGGCCTCACCTCTCGAAACCTAATCTGCTACAGCGTGCTACCTAAAGAACTTAATTCTTATTGGGATAACAAGTTTAAAAATATATATTTTTAAAGCACATCCGTGACATTTTTGTTAACCCGCTTCCAACGGTGATCTCGCCGTAACAGTAAAGGATGAAAAGCGAAGAACAGGCTGAGATCTAATCTGACCCAACTCATTGATTCCCTTCCTGACCTTGGGGAAGCCTTTTGACCTGCTTGTGCCTCAGTCAACTCAGCTGGAAAATTGGGTAAAGAGCGGAGCCTGTTAGAAAACCATCTTCGATTTGAACAAAGATTTCCCCAAGACCCAAAAAAAGTGAGTGCAGTCATTTTGTACAGACATAATTGATTGCGGACTGCCCAAGAATAACATCCTGAGCTGTGGGATGCAAGGGATGACATCTCATTCGTCGTGCGGTGGCTGGGTGGTCTCTGCGTCCACTTTTCATGTGTCCAGAGCTGTGTTTTCACTTTCACTGCATCAGTCTGGCCACGTCTGTCCTTGGTGGGAACGTGGCTCAAATTCTGCACAAGTCCCAGAAGATGCTGGGGAATAATTCCTACTCCTGTTCGGTTGAGAGTTACTAAACTAAATTATCATCCTCTGGATTTATCCCAACATAAAGTGGCATCACATGCTACTATGCCAATAAAACATAAAAATGAAATCACATCTCTACCCAGAATTCACCCAACGCTTGCCCTTGCCCTCCCAGGGCAGGTTTTGTGCCACCAGCATGTCACCAGTGGTGCCTGCAGTTACCAGGATGAAGATTTGGGCTGCAATCCCCACAAAAAAAAATTACCAGGATGAAGATTTGGGCTGCAATCCCCACCAAAAAAATTACCAGGATGAAGATTTGGGCTGCAATCCCCACCAAAAAAATTACCAGGATGAAGATTTGGGCTGCAATCCCCACCAAAAAAATTACCAGGATGAAGATTTGGGCTGCAATCCCCACCAAAAAAATTACCAGGATGAAGATTCGGGCTGCAATCCTAACATTAAGCCAGACCTGTGGTGCAAAAGTTTTGCCCGCAGCCGGGAGCATGGTCTTGGCATCGCCCAGATCCACCCATCCTTGGTGGATCCAAGCCCCGAGGTGCGACGGGGAGCCGTTGAAGGCGTGCGGAGGCAAGCCAAGGGCATTTCCATGGCGTGCGGATAAAACCACGCGAAATTGGCAGCCGGCGCCCGGCCGCGTGCACCGGGCTCCCTCCTCGCAGGGATTTGGCACTGTTTGTCCTGGGCAAAGGCCAGCTCCTCTGGCTGGTGCCAGCGCGTTGAAACTAGCCTGGACTTACTAATCTATTCTCCGTGACCCACACTGGAAAAATGACCATTTCCTTTTCCCAATTCCCACATCTGCTATTTGTTTGCTTCTCTTTGCTTCCCCGAGATTTGGGAAGGAGTTCAGGAATGCTGAGCGCTGTTCAAACCCAAGCTGACCTCAGATGCCGAGTGGCATTTATCTGACAACGCTCGTCGGTGAATAGTCAAGGGGAAGTGGGCATGTTTCTTCACTGTGACGTGCGTATTTCTAAGCGTTTTCAAATTAAATAAAAAGTCTTTATTTTGTACTAAAATGTTAGCGAGCCGTACGGCATGGGGAGGAGGGATGTAGTCTTTCCAGTGGAAACTAGTAAATCCTGCCGTGCCACTTAATTGGCTGTGTCGTTATCCTTCCATCAAGTATTTTAAATTTTAACATTAATATT
This sequence comes from Pterocles orientalis, assembly GCA_011057875.1. NCBI lineage: Eukaryota > Metazoa > Chordata > Aves > Pterocliformes > Pteroclidae > Pterocles > Pterocles orientalis. Next base: position 455,613 of record WKFP01014811.1, read on the forward strand.
AGGTGCAAACACCTGAAAAAAAAAAAAAGTCACTTGTAGTAGTCCAAATGAAATTAGTAGGTGGGAAATGACATTTACGCTGGAATAAAATCATCACGGTGCCTCATGTAACATAATATATATATATGTGTGTGTGTGTGTGTGTATTTTGCACTATGAAAAATCCCAGGCTCTACTCACAGAAAACCAAAATGAGATTTCACTTGAAAATATTCAATTTTCTGAACGGAATATTCTGGAAGCGTGTGTTTCGTTTAGAGGACCTAAACAGCAAAGAAAGCGGTAACGACAAATACAGCGTAGAAGCAAAATGCAGTCAAAATTTGCAGAATGACACAAAATATTGCAGTGTTGAGAGCGGATGGGTGATGTGCAACGGGACGGCTTAGCACTGGCATCAGTAGGACGAAGAATTCACTCTTTTTTGCCCCACCTTTTAATTTTTTTTCAAAGAAGAGGACTTGATAGACCTCCCTGAGTGCATTTTGCGGTGATCCTTTTTAATCCGAATGAAGTGGGTTTAAAATTTTTTATGCATCCGACGTGCGCAAAGATCTATGTGCACCCTTGAAAAAAAGAACAATAAAACCAATCACATCTTGGGGGAGATAAACTCGTTAAGAAAGATTAAGCGGAGATGTAACCAACAGAGTTACTATCCGCAAAGATGCTTGTGTGCCTTTTTTTATTTTTAACAAATCAGTGGAAGTTCAGTGTCAGAAACTGGAGGCTAAAAATGGGATCTGGGTCTACTGCTGAATGTTCCTCTGGGCTTACAAGACGGAGCAGAAATAAAGGAATTACCCACAAATATTTGGTGGGTTTTATATCAAGAGCCTAAAATAGATGCGTATTTACGGAATTAAGGGGAAAGGAATTTTAAACGAGCTGATTAGACTCGCTGCGATGCTGCTTTTTAGATTAGTGGCCGAGAAAGAAGAGCTGAATTTTTCTGACTTTGGGTGCACGTGTTCCTTTGCTGGCCCCATCTCCTCCGAGGTGGCACGTCGGCGTGCGCGTCCTCAGAAGTCCTCAAAAGATTCTGAAAACTTTTAGTTGCTCATATAATCTGCTGTTATCACTCTTGTGTTCCTCTGGCTTTTGCTTCTGGCCAGTTTTCCTTTCCCCATCACATACCTTTGTTTAAGATTATTTTTCCCTAGAGGTTGCATTTTTTTCAAGTTAAATATTATTTGTCGCCGTTCAGCAAGAGACCACACATTTCTGCTTTGAAATACCCCCTGATTGCCAAAAGACCGTCAACTCTGGCTATCTAGAAACAGAAGGCAGAGATGAAAAGCGCTCTTAGATCATCCAGCCCATCTCCCTGCCATCCTCCACGGCTGGAGCTCGCCGCGGTGACAGCCGTGTCCGAAGGGAGCCGGGGGGTATCTTTGGGCAGCTCTTTGCATCCCAGCTCGGTGTTTGCTCTCGCGGGCAGATAAGGTTTTTCTTTCATGTCCATGTGCCACCAGAAAAGGAAAACCCAACGCGTTGGTGGAATGACTCCACCATTGTTGCTGGCCGACCCTGCAGAGTTTCAGAAGATAGCGCGTGTCTGGCCATCAAAGAGCTGCGACGGTGACAGCAGCCGTGGCTCGTGCCCTCGGTGCGGAGTCCTTTGTCCCTTGTTTGAAACACAGATTTTTTGGCATGACGCTTAAATGGGTGCAGAATGAAAGGCAGAAATATAAAGTGATCAAAACCCAAATCCATGGTTTTGGGAGAAAATTAACACAAATGGCCAAACTAAGGGGATAATCCTGTTCTCACCGAAGTCGGTGGCAAAGCTGCCTCTGATTTCAATAGGCACGAATTACAGGCGGAGAGAAAAACTGGGCTGTTTGTAATTGTAATTGACTTAGTTTGCCCGGACAAAGTTGCTGCGTGGAGGGAAGGTGTGCATCCTAATTGTCTTCAATTTCTTGCTGTCGCTGGATTTCACTGTGACTACCCGTCGGTCTAAAATATTTTTTTTTTTTCCCCTGCTGGGACGCTTCGCTGTGCATGTTAACAGCACTCTGGCTGCAGTAGGGACAGTCCTGGCTGATGTTCAATTAGATTAAAACTGGTGGTTTTATTTTTTTTTTAATGCTTTTTTTTTTTTTTGACGTGTGGGTGGGTTTTTGTTTCGTTAGAAATGTGGCATGAGATTCGTCACAGTGAGAGTGTCCCTTTACAAGAAGGAAAAAAGAGAATATAGAGAAAGCAGGTAAGTCTTTTGGCATAACTACAGCCAAAAAAAAAGCAAAACAGAAGAAAAAAAACAATGTAAATGCTTAACTCTCCTTTCTGTGTTCAGGCAAAACCTTCAGACTGACTGTCTTGCAGCTCTCCAGCTCATTGAGGAGAGGGTGGGAGCCTAAAAGCGTTTTTTTTTTTTGTTAGAGAAGTAATTAATCGATCATGTGTTGTTTCTTTAGCAATTATGGGATATTCCCCTGTTAATCTGCTCAGAATTCTTCCTGTCAGTGTAAACACGCGATGTCCCCGCTGTTTTCGAAAGCAGATGAATGAGCTCCTCCTCTCCATCCCTGGCCAGCCTTGGGGACCCGCGGTGCGTTTGGACCAAGGCTCTCCAGGAGCCTTGGCTGTTCCAGGGATGCAGAAGAACTCTGCAGCCGGGAGACTTCTCCGTAATTAAACTCTGTGCAAAATAAAGGGAGATCTTCATCACACCCTTTGTATTCATATCAAATCTGTTGCCATGGGAGCCGGCATAGAATAGCAAGGTAGGCAAAATCCGTAATGTTACGTTCCGTTTGCCCTGTAGCCACTGGAGGGTCCCTTAAAATAAAGTCGCCTTTTATCTTTTGCTTTCTGAATAAACATAAAACTACATTTTTAGTGCAAAATCCTGATTTCAAGGTTATTGATGCCAGACTAAATTAATACAGTCTGTGCGACAGCATACAAAATCCCCAGCAAAGCCGGGGATACTCCTGTCTTTTGAAAGCTTGACATTTGTTTTTCATCATGAACTTAAAGGTCACCAGCTACAGATGAATCAGGATACCTGCTTGAGTTTACATTTACATGCATTTTATTTTATTCCCCTGTGCGCTTTTTATGAGATCCATCACTGGAATAAAACTGTAGCTCTCTCTTGTTATCCGGGTTTGATAATCTAGCAGAGTTATCAACCTGCTGCCTTCACGGACAGATGAGTTGTCTTCCGCGCATCGCCGTGCCGCTGCAATTCCACGCGGTGTGCTTCAGTGTCTGTTTTTTTTCCTGCTTCACCCGAGCATCCCCACTAATTTCAGCTGTAAATATAATCCTAAAATAAAAACTCTGGTCCTAGTGTGTAATTCTCTGTGTTTTGACAACAATGTTGGACTGTCAGAAGTTGTTGAGAAATGGTTTGAGTGTATTGATGCTTCTTTAATTCTCGTTTTATTTCTGCAGATGAAGATGCAATTAATCAAAATACAGGTTTCTGAACTTAGAGGGATTCAAAATGCCTCGTTCACACTTAACAATGAAGGTGTCCCATGTCTTCTGCATATGAATTTTGTTTTTGTTCAGCCTCGCAAGTGACCTGTATTGCCGCACGGATTTTTTTTTTTTTTTTGAAACCAAATAACATTTTATATTTTTACCAAAATACCTGTGGAGCTGACAGAGCATGATGCATTCATTTTCCTTGATTTTGTAGTGAGGGAAAAGGCTAGCATGAATAATTCAAAAATAATGCTGAGACTGTTAAGATTTAGTACTGGAGAGGTCATCACAGTTGGGAGAATGAGCTAGGAGACTATTACTATTCCACGATCTTTGAATCTCAAGGTGACATCATTATTATTTCTCTATATCTATAATGTGGTGCTGCAACCAACTTATTGCAGTGTTTCTCGTGTAGGGGAGAAAGATCAATTACATACAGACCTCAAAATGTGAACTATAAGCATAGTGTCCAATAAAACTGTCATTAACAGTCACCACAATTTTAACTCTATGCTTCCAGGTCAAGCTGTTTTAAAAATGATAACTGACATTGAAAGGTTGAATAAAGAGCGCCCGTTCCAAAGGGAACAATTCTTTACCCCAATATTTTTTCATTAACAAATTCGCTAATTCCCTTCTCCGGGGTTACAAAAAACTTTCGGCGTTTCGTTTATTCGTCTGGCACACGCATTCACAGACAACCCTGGAAAAAAAAAAAAAAAAAAAAAAGAAATCCTAAGTTTTCTACATGACCAGCATCACCGGTAGCGTTGGTGGATGCAGACAGAACATCCCTGTGCAGTTGGATTTAATTTATTCCCGTCTTTGACGAGAAACTGAAAAATATTAATGCAGCGCTTATTGCGTTACTTTAACTATTACCTCACCTCTCCGTGTTGACTTGCCGGCGTGCCCGTGGAAGCGTGCGTTATCCAAAATAAACAAGTCGCTTACGAATATCCCGAAGTAGTGTGTGCCAGGAAACAGCCGTCAGGGCTTCGGAGGCGGCTCTCCGTTGGGCCAGCGCTGCCTCGTGTGTTTAATTAAACATCCCTTTCCCTTGGAGAGTATTCCTCGAGACTGTAACTCTTCCAGTAAAACACTTTTCTTGCTTGTTTTGTTTTCTGTTTGCAATTTTCGACGGAGTTTGAGAGATAAATAAGGCAGCTTTCGTAAAGAAATTACAGAGAAAAAAAGGGTTGGTGAGCCACCTGTTCTGAGCACCAGGATGTTTTGATGCAAGCAGCGCTCAAATGTTTCTAAAAAATATGCTGCAACTCTTTGAGACAGTATTTCCTCGTCTGTTTTTGAAGGAACGAGCTACTTTCCTCCTCTATTAATTTTTTCCCATTTTTCTTACAGGATTTAGTCTTATAGCATCATGACAGCTCCTTGCTCCTGGGATCAAAGGCGATGCTTTGGGGGCTCCCAGGGACCCTACCCCTCATCCTCCCTGCCTCTTTCCATCTTCTAACCTTTTTTTTTCTTCCTCTTGGCTATTTTGGCAACCCAGGAGCCATGATCCCCAGCCAGGCACACGCGTAACGTCGTACTGACACCACACCAATGGCTCTTGGATGGCCAACGTCTCCTTCATGGTTGGGGTCTGGAGGGGCTTGGGGCTTGTCAGTGATTTGATTTTTCTAAATACTGATTTTTTTTCCCTTGCTTCTCTGAATTAAACATTTTTACAGTAAGATATCAAGATATCAATGTGACTAAGTAAGCCTTTACAAGGAGCAACTAGGTGAAAATATGTAAAAATGAATAAAATATGGAAAAAAATGAATAAAATATGGAAAAAAATGAAGATCCGTTGTTATTTTGCTTGCAAGGCATTCGGGTGTGCACAGCTGGAGGGAAAGGGCACCGTGGGAGGACCACAGACTCCAATCCTGCTGATCCAGAAGATTAAGAGGAGATTGGTCAGAAAAATCAAAATTATGTAAGCTGGTAGAGAGGTGATCCTGCGGCAGGAAAAATAAAACAACTGTGAAACAATGTCTCTCTAATGACTGCAGGAAAATTAGAAAGAGAGTAACTCAGTGGCTTCCTAGGTATGACTTTTTTCCTGTTCAGCCAAACATCGATTTTAATTTCTAGCAGTTGGAGGAAAGCCACATGACTTAAGCTCCAATTCGCCCTCATTATGCCACCTTCAGCGCCATCGTGCTTTTGTCGGCCTGTTGCACACAATGATGTTCGCCCTCTGCAGCGAGCGTGGTCCGGAGGTGGCCGTGGTTAACCGCCTGGGTCGGCACTGCTCCCCTGATGTTGGGTTTGGGAATATCAGATGATTTGAGCATCTTCACTAACAGTGGTAGTCTTCTTGGTGGATACCTAGGAATTGGAGAAAGAATTGGAGATCAGAGAAAGGAACAGATTTATCACCAACTTTTTTGTTTTGGGGGGACCGCACGATGGCAGCTACACTTAGGGTTTGATTTATGTTCATGTATGGTTGTGATGGAGCCACAAAATCAGCGATACGATCCCCATGGCCAGCAGCGGTGAAGGCAGCGAGGATGGTCTTACAGCTGGACACAGCATGGGGAGTCTGCAGGTCAGGAGTTAATTCAAATGTTTTGTCTGCTCTAGTATTTCTAAACTTGACATTGCTCTAATTTGTGTTGCAAGGAGTCTGGGAAAATTTTTGCTGCCAGTTATGCCTGTGAGGTGACCCAAGGGTTTCTTTTGGAGCTTACGTGCACTCTGCATAGTGCTAAATAGTACTTGGAAAGGCAAGCTGTTGGTGTTCGTGCTTGGAGTTGGAAAAGCATGGTTTAGTGGGTTGGGTGGTGTTGGGCTGACGGTTGGACTTGATGATCCTTAAGGTCTTTTCCAACCTTAATGATTCTATGATTCTACGATAATAATTTAATAATCATGAAATACTGTTGACAAAAGCGGTGGCTTTGCAGGACCAAGGAGGAGGTCACCTTTATGCCAAAGAGCTTGGATTTCATAACGTGTTTTGAAACAATGCTGCAGTCCTGTTGGAAGAGGAAAAGCAATGGCACCCAGCCCCCAAACCAACCCCAAACCAACCCCAAAAGAAAGCATCTTGGATGGGTTCTTTCTTCATACTACCCAAGCTAGAAACTCCATCAATTAGTAATAGATTTTGTAAAAAGTCTTGAAAAACTACAATAATGAGAAAAAATCCTTCAGTGACCTTTCACACGTTCTGCAGCCAGTGCCCAGGGAAGGGTGTTATCCTGCCATTCAACTAGGAGAGAAGGAAAAAGTGGCAAAAAAAAAGGCTAAAGAGAGTCATTAAACCTGTTTATCATTAAATAAAAAGTACAAGCTTGTTCATAATGCAGGAATGCAAAGTATACCGTTGGAGGAAATGTAAACGTAACTGCAGCTATTTCATTTCATGGGAGGTTTATGTAAGCTCTCCTATTAAATTTAATGGGTTGCCTCATGAGAAGCAGCTCATTAATATGAATATGAAGAGCACGTTTCAACCTGCAAACTAAACAACACAAAGATGTGCGATGTTTATTTTCCTTTGGTAGACCTTTGCTTTTTAAAAATATGAACTAATGCGGTAGGAATGGATGGAGCCTGGGGATCAGGGGCTGGCGTGGGAATCGGGAGGCCGTGATTCTCATTCTGCTCGGTGCCGTACGCTTCTGGTGGGAACCTGAGCAAATCAATTAACTGCTGTTTGCTTTGGTTACTGAATCAGGTTAAATCAACGAACAGTGTAATACTTTACTTATTGTGAGGCTAAATAATTGTCATTAGTTATACTGGTTTGGATGAATGTCATGGACTACCTGGAGTGATGGGCAGCGCTGGAGCTGTGAGCCCGGCTTTGGGTTCAGGAAGGTGGGCAGCTGCCTCCGTGTGCTGGAGATGAGTGCCAGGCTGATGGAAATGCTTCACCCCACTGGTCTGGTTGTGTTGCTTCTGACTCCAGAGCCAGCTTGGCCATTGCCATTGGGTTTTCATGGAATCATAGAACCATGGAATGGTTTGGGTTGGAAGGGACCTTGAAGGTCATCGAGTTCCACCCCCTGCCATGGGCAGGGACAACTCCCACTAGCCCAGGTTGCCCAAAGCCTCATCCAGCCTGGCCTTGAACCCCTCCAGGGATGGAACATTTTGCAGCATGGCTGCCCACAATGGGGAGAAAAAGGGACATCGTCAGGTCCTTGGTTCCCTTTGAGGTGATGGACCAAGGAGACTTTCCCATGGGTGAAGCATTTGTGCGGCTTAGGTTGCTGCTTGATGTGTTTCCAGCAAGTCGACAGATGAAAAAAAGAAGCTAAATGAGCAAAAACTCCTTAAAAATGAGATTGAAAAATTAGACATCGAACAGTCAGGAAGGACCGTATTTATGGCCCTTGAAGGAACATTAACTTACCCGTATTTATCAAATTAGGGTTAATTTTCTAGAAGGCAGAGTCCCCTTTTGTTGTTTCACTCTCTGGCCACAAAACCTGTGAACTGCAGACGTGGTTTGAAGGGCTCCAGTAACTTGCTTTGTGTTTGTTTATTTGTCACTTGTTCATCGGCAAAATTTCCTTATGATCATTTTAAATTCATAAGTAGGTACAGGGGATTGTCTTAAAACCTACTGGTGAAATTTGTATTTGAGGGTTTTTGAAGCACAAAAAGTTTCTCATAAAACAGTTAAAATAAATAAAACTGAAAAATGCCAGAAATTCAGGCCCTGACCCTGCAGTGGAATATGATCAGTTATATAGCTCTAGCCCTGTAATGTGTCGCAAAATTCAGTAGCCCAGGCAGGTTCCTCCTGGCTGAGCCCTACGAGGTGAACGTTGTCCCTCTCCATGGCTGGAGGGATCTCAGCTGCCGGTGCCGCATGTGCACAACTCTCCAATGCTGTTGAGGTCTGCCCATGTCTTGGAGAACACGTACAGGCAGCCTAATAAAAAAAAAACCAAACCCACAAAAATAAGATTTTTTCAAAAATGTCATTGTAATCACAAAAAGTCCAAGGAAAATATTCCTTTGTGTAAAACTGTCATTGAAACAGCACTTTTTGATCATTCTTTGATCGTTGTTTTTGCTGGCCTTACATTGTATGATCTGGGTTGACTCTTGCTGATCTCCTGGAGCAGGAACTGCGCTCAGTAGTGGGAATCCCAGAAAATCAATCCTGCTGATCGCTGGCCAAGAATTTGAGCTTTTCCTGTTTCTTCTGTCCTGTGAAGGACCTGCCATCCTGCAGAGGGCTGCGATGAATTCATTCTCACCCCTGCCTCAAGCCCGACGCAGAGCTGTGAACACAAACTGTGACCCATGAACACATGGCAGTGGCGTGTCCTTGGGAGATGCTGGTTTCCATGGGGAGGGAAGGCTGCTGGACTGGTGTAACAGCAGAGGCCGTAAATCTGTGTAATCACAAATACCAGGAGCCATCGTTGCACCTATTTGATTGCCTTCTTTCCACTTTCAGATGGATGGGAGCATCTGGGGGTAGAGTGACTGTGGCGTCTGGAACGTGGTGTCCAAAGAACCACTGGTGGAAAAGTCTTGCCTTGGGTGCTAGCATTGGGATGGATGACGGTAGAGGCCAAAATGAAAAATTTCATAATAAAAATAATCAAGTTCCTTACAGGGTCTGAGTCCATAAAACTTCTCGTAATAGTTATTGGAGGGAACTCATAAAAATAACTTAGGAAGACTAGTAAGACCTGCACTCTGGTCCTTAACTTGTACAAGGAAAAAGTGTTAAGCATTCTACTTTTTTTTTTGTTTTTTGGGTTTTTTTTTTGTTACATTTCTCTTCCATTGCGCATACTCAGGAGACCCCTTTATTTCAAATTTAAAATAGTCTATGAAAATCTGTATTGACGTAATAGCTTATTAGGCTACAAGCAAAATATTCCCAGAACTAATTTTTAATTAATATAGTTCACTGAAAACTTATAAAAGATTCATGCATAATATGATAAAAGAAATAAACATCCTCAATACCACGTCAAGTTTCTTTTCTTTGTAAAATGTTTTTTTTTTCTCCTTTGCTACCAGCACAATAAAACCCACTCGTACAAAATTGACTTGCTCTTGTCTTTGGCATCTCCATCAGATGTCATAATTTCTGATACATAAGACGGTGCTTATTAATTCAGGGCCAAATCCTGTCACCTTTTCTCGCTTTGGGCACTGCTTTCCCTAAACAGCTCCGTATTTTTAACCCAGACTGCTCTTGGATTTTGTCACTGTCCCTCCAACGGGATGCTCCACAGCTGGTGGAGGCCACTGGAAAGCATCTCACTGACCTGCGTGAGTTTTATGGCCGTCAGAAGGTAATTAAAAGTGACAAGATTTGACTAGAATTCATCTTGCGTCTGCAATCACATCAAAGTGAGATGCTGGGTCCGATCTCCTTGCAGTAAGTTCCCTCTGTAGGCAGTGAGGAGATGTTGGCATCCCCAGAGATGGTTTTTGGCCACGTCTTGAGCCTTTCCAGCAAGGATGACCTTCTGCGACCTGCTTGGCACAAAATACTTGAATTTTGCCCCAATAAAATCAGCTGTTCAATGGACAGTGTGAGATATCGGATGTTCCAGCTCTGAGAAGCCCTTTCCTCCTCGCTCCCTTCCCTCCCCAAAGTTCTCTCCAGCCATAAGTCATCTGGTGCATCTTGTGTCGAGTTGTCTTTATTTTAGCCGGTGCATGATTTCCATTGACACCGGCGGTTTCCACCGCAGAATTCCGTGCAAAAGCTGTGTCATGTTTCTCCTAAAGTGACGACAATTAAACCCACTGGCTTTTACGCAGCAATACTCAAACGTAGTTGCCGTTGCTCAAAGAGAAGGCGTTCACGTTCCTACCAAAGCTCTACTTTCAATCATCCACAGCATGACCACTAGGAGAGCGCGGTGATAGCATTGGCCATCTCTGGGAAGATCTTTCCTAATTAATCCAATTGAGTATCTTAGGCTAAGTCAGGATAACACTGTGTATTTAACAAGATTTAGTCCTGCGAGTTCTTGATATCCGTAGCTCCTGTGTAGCTTTAATAGACTCAGCATTTTTCAGGATTAGATCTTAAGGGCTTGATCCAAAAACATTTAAAATCAATAGGTGTTTTCTTTTGACTTCAGTGGGCTTTGGTTCAGCCTCTAAATATGAGTCAATACTTTCTGATCCAAATACAAAAAGTATTTTGAAATCATATTACCAAACCCCTTATTATTTACACTGCACAGCTTCTTGAACTCTACGTAGATTTGAATAGGGAAATATTAACCAAAACAATAATGCTATTATTAGTTGAAGTTTTAGCTTTTAAATTCAAAAAAAAAGTACCATTGGGTATTCCTTAATATTATAGAAGGAGAATGATTAATTTAAGGTTCAGGTGCAAGACAAGGTCAGGAAAGAATTGTTGCTGTGTACAGTGAGCGTTTCAAGATGGATTTGTAGTTTGAAGTATCATTTTATGATGCATTTTCTGTTTTGTTATCAGGGGAAGTATGATAGGTGACATACGAGTGATCACAGTGTTTTGGTGCAATGTTCTGTGATGGGCTTTTCATAAAAATTAGCTGACAATGTCATGAGTATACAAGTAAATTTATAGCTTTCATACTGGACTGCCATTCCCAGAGCTATTTCCAATCACTTGGGCTTTTTATTAAGTTTATTGTTCTTTTATTGTTCAGCGGAGTGTAAGCAGCGAGATTACAAATAAATGTAAGTTGCAGTGGCTATGAAGTCAAGCTTGCAGAATTAGGGAAGGCGCAAGCGGAGGAGAGCAGAAATTAATTTGAATCATTGGTGAGATGAGAGACCACGTCCTGACGTTCCTTGTCAAACACGCGTACCGTACGCGGCATCGCGGGCTGACATCCCGCTCCTGCCGCAGTCACGGCAAAAAAAACCTGAAAACAAAGTGTCGGTTGTGCTTCCAACTTACTGACCGTGTTTTTTCCTTTCTTGCTTATTTTTCTTGCCTGCTTCACTCTCTGCTATCCTCCTCCTTCTTGCTCCAGCACTTGCTTGCAGCATAATGGGACCAACAAGTGAAAGGCGATGAACTTTCTCATTTTAGTATCGTTCTCATAATATCTCCAGCATGAAACCTTCAGCATTTATTTCCCTCTACTTGTTCTCCCCTCAAAGAGTGAATACTTTATCATTTTGGTTAATATCCTGACCAGCAGAGCAGAAAATCAGCCTCATAGCTTTTAATGACACATTTTCAACTGCAAGTTAGTAAAAAAAGGAAAAAATAAAATCATTTTTATGTGCTTCTTCAATACTTATACAGACTTCTAGAAACATAATTAAAATTTGTGTTCCTCCTTTGTTACTGCTGCTGTGGACTCCACTTAAACTGGATGCTGTTTGTCTGGGCAATCAGACAATAGCTAGAATCCAAAAGCAAATCGATTTGCAGTGTGGCTTGTGCTATTACTTAAGTTATAAATAAAATGATTTTTCCCAGATGGCTCCCCGATGGCCCTGCACTCTTCCCAGTACCAGCTACAGCTTTTCATCCCTGCTGCAGCTCCCTCGTGCATTCCCCCAGCTGCTCGCACCTCCAGCCTTCCCCCGGTGCTGCGCTTGCTTGAGTCTTACCCCAAACAGCCGAAAGCTTTGGCTGGAGCGGAGCTGAGCAAGGTCAGGAGATCATCGGGAGCCCACGGTCCCCGTAGGACCCCAGCCTGTGCCAGAGGATCTGCAGTGCTGCAGCTTTGGAGTGCTGGTATCACACTGTGCTGGTTTGGGCTGGGACAGAGTCTCTCCCCAGCAGCCGGTGTGGGGCTGTTGGGGTTTGTGCTGAGGAGAAGCTGATCACACACTGATGGGCAGAGCTGCTGCCAGGACACTCAAGGACTTTCCAGCGTCTCTGCTGTGCCCGTGTCTGCAGGGGCAGGAGGAGCTGGGAGGGAGGTTTAGGACTGAGACCCAGATTGGCCAATGGTCTATTCCATACCATGTACATCATGCCCATATGTAGATGAGGTTCTGTCCAGAAGTTTTTTTTCTCTCTCTCTCTCTCAGTTGTCTCTTGGTCTCGGACATTCAGGTCCTTATCTCCATTCCAGGAGTGCAGTTTCAGGACTCTCCCTGCTCTGGAATTGTTAGCCAGGGATGAGCTGATCCTTGGCCATTGGGTGGTTGAGCAGTAACACTGTGTATCTCACTGATCTGTGTACTTATATATATATATATATTACTATTATCATTATTATTATTTTCAATATTAAATTGTTCTCATCTTAACCCATGAGTCTCTTCCCTTCACCCCTTCAATGCTCTCTCCCATCCCTGAGAGAGGGGAGGGTGAGTGAGCGGCTGTTGTGGTGTTTTGCTGCCAGCCAGGGTCAAAACCACAACACAAACTCTATTGAAATGGCATTTGGGTTGAGATTGGAAGGATGCCCAAGGTTTTCCACCCCAGCTGCCAGCTTATCCCCTTTCTCAGTGCCAGCTGAAGGTCACCATGCCAGGACATGCCTGGCTGAGGGGCCAGAACCCCGCTGCTGGCTCTGCTGGTGCCAGCCCTTATCCCTGCTTGCCTTTCTCTTATGAATAAACCTGTTGAAGCCAATGGGACCACGTGCTGATGAAGAAGAAAGTGACATTTCAGGTGGCAAGTTGGTCTCCAAATTTATTTTTCTAGTGCAAACATTCTGAAACAGAAAGTCTAACTCTTCTCAAGGTTGTATATTTACTTCATAGGCAAGTTTTCCTTCCAAAAATGTGGGCAAGGCACTGCTGGAAGCTATAAATATGAGAGCATACTACATATGCTTTGTTTTCGTTTTGCTTTTTCAAGATGACTAAAGTCGTTAATCTTCCATGCTATATTTTTTGTATTTTTTTTAGAAAACTGGGAAGATGTAACCGGTAATCACACAGCATTTGTAATAGAAGGGAAGCAATTATGATGAAAACAAGTATATTGGAAAATTGTGGGACTAAAAATAAATATTTTTCCATGAACACAATAGAACTATATTGAGAATTACAGGCAAAAAAAAATCAATAAAAAGTAGTATATAATAGCTATAGAGTTCAAACAAAGTGCATTCATTCCCTAGTCCCTCGGAGGACCCCTGATATATACGTGCAAAACTTAATGAAAATCAGACTTTGTCGTGTCATCAAAACCAGCGAAGGAGTTGGCTGAGATTTTCCCCACGTTTTGGCCAGTCGTTGCTCCATAAATATAGCACCTATTTAAAGGACCACGCCGTGTTCCTGTTAAAGTCACTTGCAAACCTCCAGCAAACTTTGGCAGAGGTTTGGGGGCCCCGAGACTTGCTCTGAGCAGGGTGGGGTGCTCAGTGGGGAGTGGAGTGTGTCCCACATGGGGCTATGGGTTTGTCTGGGATTGCCTGGGCGGTTGGACCTGGGGGCAGCCCCTTACCCCTGGGGGACATGGTCCCAAGTTATAAAAATAATGGCTTGCATCTTCTCGGTAGTTGGTGTTCAACCATGGCTGCAGTTCTCATTTCTGCATACATTTGTACGAGCCCAGTCTATTTTATTACGATAAATCTATGGTTAGATTTAGGGTATAGAGAATTTCTGTGCCTCAGTCATCCAGGAAATGTTTGATTAATAAGATTCTAGTTGGAGGATAACTTTTAACACCTCCGTTTTTTTTTTCTTCTTTATATTATGTGATCACAGTATTTCATAAGCATCCAGAACAGATTTTTTTCCCCGTGGCATTTTCACCAACCCTCTTTCTGTCGTCCCACTGACCCTGAATGACTCTCGACCTTACAATCTAACAATATTTAATAAAGCCAAAGAAAATATAATACTGAGAACATTCATAATGGATAAAGTTTAAGCTGCGAGACCCCAAACCGAGGCTGGTTAGAGACAATGAGAGCCCTTCTGTGTGTTTCCATGGGTTTTGTAAACTTTTGTTTGCGAAGGAGGCCCGTTAGGAGGAGCGCAATTAGGAATCCGTCCATCTGAGCCTCTGCTTTACTTCACTTACTTAAAAAAAAA
>WKFP01014811.1:470044-482528 GCA_011057875.1 Pterocles orientalis
TATAACATATAACATATAACATATAACATAAACACAAACACATAACACATAACATATATATTAAATATATATATAATGTATATAATTATATTGTATTTAAGTACCTATGTGTATTTTTACCTTTCTGGTGTCTTTTTTGGGAATTACTGAGGCTGGCTCTCAGGAGACAGCTTTATTTTGTTAAATCTTCTGCACATTTTGTTTCATGTTGAGTCTTTGGGAGCTCTAATACGTTGTGGATGGGTAATGTTTCCATACGTTACCACTCCATTCATAATCCATTACTTGGATAATTCCTCATTTGTGAGACCTGGAGAAATTATGGTATTCACAAGCATTTTTTGAATATTTATACAATGTCATAGCAGGGCTTAGGATATCAGTTGGCTGGAGACAAAGGCGAGATCCTCAGTTATTCTCATACTCAAGTGCCAGTTTGATTCCTTGGCAAAAATGTAAATTGCAGCGTTGGAAGGCAAAGAATTATTGAACAAGGGGATTACATTGTAAAGCAGTTATTTCAACAGCTGCTGCCCGTAAGAAGGGATCTGAATTTTGCAGGCTTGTAATTTTACTGTACAGAACTATTTTATAAAGTTAAAAATATCAGCGCAATTAAAAGGATATATATATATACACTAATTTCTCTGCACTGTGCAGAACGTGAGATGTCCTCGTGGCAGGGAGAGTGGCTGCGATCTCTGAGCGGAAAGCTGCTCCCATACAGAGCAGGAGATAATGGTTTGGGGTTTTTAGGGAGAGCTCACGTTGAGCAGCAGCCTGGCCTCTTTGAAAGATGCAGGCTGGAGTGGTCCAGATAGAACATTCCTGGAATTTCTCCTCGTGCTGT
Source organism: Pterocles orientalis (assembly GCA_011057875.1). Taxonomy (NCBI): domain Eukaryota; kingdom Metazoa; phylum Chordata; class Aves; order Pterocliformes; family Pteroclidae; genus Pterocles; species Pterocles orientalis. The sequence goes on from WKFP01014811.1 coordinate 470,895, forward strand.
TATCCCGGCGTTCCCACTGCCGTTTCTGGCCGGTGAAGTTAATCTTCGCTCCTGCTTAGAGGCTTTATTTCCTGGCGCGGATCGCCTGAGGACAGCCAAGTGTCACTGGCAGGTGAACGGCTCCTCGGGTGGATCCTGGGATTATTCCGTAGGAGAGGTTAATGGCCGTAATTTTGCACTTGGCCATTTCCATCCAATAATAGAAATGACGTTTACAGAGGTGAAAAGAAACCACCAGTCCTTTAACTTTTCCGAAGCAGAAGGCGTAGAACAGACCAGGCGACTGGGTTGCCACAGTGAACCAGACTCAGAATTCGGGATAAATATGTCTCCTGAATCCAATTTCCACTTTCTGGGTAGTAGGCATTTTTTCTTGTCTCCTTCCTTTGTCGCAGGAGTCGTGTTGTGACAGTTACTAATGGGTTGCCGTCATCACGGTTCTTACAACAGCACACAGTATAACAACACGACTCCAGTAAATAATCCGTTCTGGCAAGCTGACATTCAGGAGAAGTTTATTATATGTAAATAACATTTGATTTAGTTCTGAACCGCTTTCAGAGACTCCCCCTGCTTCTGGGACCCGTTGCGTAGGAAGGGGAATACTGGAAGGGGAGAGTGGGAACTGCCCACCCTGTTGCACAAATCCACAGCTGAACCATAATGCAAACGGCAGTGTGGGATTCGAAAATACCACTATGGGAATATTTTTTTTCCCCTCTATAAATTGTGCTCAATTCACAGGTAACAGATGTCTCCCCGTACAGCTGGGAAACAGCAAGTGATCCCTTGGAGCAATTGAAGATTGCGTTGGACAGACACGGAGTTGTTCATGGCCTTATCCCAAAAGGAAAGGTGCCATCCCACGTCTAGGTGTTCCCTGTGGTGGGCTGGTCCTGTAAACCAGGGATCAAAATTCTCCAGCATCCAAATGGAAATGTGGGTTGAAGGTCGCGGGTGGTCAGGACGTTGGAGTCCCCATCACACTCGTGGGTGGTCAGGACGTTGGAGTCCCCATCACACTCGTGGGTGGTCAGGTCGTTGGAGTCCCCATCACACCCGTGGGTGGTCAGGATGTTGGAGTCCCCATCACACCGCACCGATGGTCTCCCATTTGCATGTGTTTGGGAAGCCTGAGGAGGAGCTGGAGTTTATCTGTGGTCATTAAATCTAATAAGAAATATTCTATTGTAAAGGCTTTTGCAGGCACTAGTGGATGTTAGTCTTCTGTTGCGAAAATATAGAAAATGATTTAAATTATTTCAATGACAATGTAGGTATTTACTTTTCCCGGATCTACATCGTGCTGTCCTTGCCTAAACAAAGCCTCCACGCCTTCCGTGGCCGCTCCAATTTGCCTCATCTGTCATCGCAGCGCTTGACCGTGTCCTTAACTTTAGGCACAGGTTTACTAACCCTTAAGACCGGTTGACTTAATTGAGTTGCAAAGGGATGTCCTGGGTGCCTGTTCTGGTGCTCACTCAGAGTTCATGGTGTAAATCCGTTGGTTTTGAAGCAACATGACCTGGGTTCTTGGGTTCTCACAGAAGAGACATCGGAGTCGTTGCAGGGGAAGGTTTTTTTCTATGGGACTTGAAGCCGAACTGTTTTGATGGGAAGTGTGATGTTGCTTGTATCGATTGGGCAACTGGGAAGAGGATGTTAGTGGGTGACCTTGAAAAATGTGATAAGTGGCAAGGGTGCTGAAAGGTTGAGGCACAAATGGGGTGGCTAAAAGCATATTTATTTCTAGCCTGTGACGATGGAGAGGGCTGAAGTTCATGGATCTCTTCTCCATAAGAAGAAGCTCCTTGGTAGCCATGGAGTGCTTTCTACCACGTTCTTCTCAGCTTTGCAGAGAAAATATTCACAGCTGTAATAGGGGTATGTGAAAGCTGGCAACAGCGAACCTGGAAAGCTTAAAAAAAAAAAAAAAAAGGGAAAATTTAAACCCGAGATCCACATGCCGCTCTGGTGTCTGTTGAAAATGATATGGAAAGAGATTAAAAATAGCAAAAAAAAAATATAAATTGCATGACTAAAATTGTAAACATGATTTGACTATGCGTATAGCAGATGCATGTGGATGTAGTATGTAGCAGCAGTGTGAGGAAATTACCAAACATTTCCCAACCCCGTTCTGTCTGAGATGGAGCAAACATACCCCCCCGGGGTGCAGATGGTTCCTGTGCTACTTACGCATCCGTATAAATATTTCTGTTTGCCAGAATGAAGCGAAGATTTTGGCTGTTAATGATTTATTATTCTCAGCACAGTGTAATTTAGTGGATTTCCGAGTAAATTAGCCTGAACCCTTCAAAGAAAACCATGAGGACCGGTCCCTACCCTTGCAAACGATCCAGCTCGCGGATGGTGCAAAGGCGCGTGGCTTGGCCAGCTAATTAGGAATTAGCAGAAAAAAATAGACAACATGCATTAAAAAAGGAGTTTATAAAATATTATCGATGTCACAATTTCCTATTGAGAGAAACGCGTCCGTGCAGGCAGGGAACGGCTTGACGGCTGCGTGGCGTTAGTGCAGCGGCAATGGGATGTCATCTCCCGGTGGAGCCCGGACCATAGAAGGAAACAGGAAATGGGGGGACGTGGAGATAGATGCTGCAGGAAAAAAAAATAGGCTCAGGCTGAAACTTTTAAATAAAACTGTTCTTAGAGTTGGAATCCTCCATGTCAGGCTGGCTACGAAATGTCCTGGAGGTTCTGGGAAATGTTGCGGCAGGTAATCAGAAAAATGGGAACAGAGAGTGGCGTTCTTTGAGATTCCTCCAGTTCTGAGAAAAACACGAGACCTCTGACGTTCAAGAGAATCAGAGAGAGTTCTGCAACCAGGGCGTTTGTTACTCTGACTGGTTAAAATAACAGCAAAAAGGAAAGCGGCCGTCATGTCCGAGATTTCTGAAATACTGGACACCGCGTGTCAATAGTCCTTGTTTTTCCAGGAGGGTGTTTACTGTGTTTCCTCCAGAAATCGATTGTCTTTCCAAAGGATTGCCAAAGCAAATAAAAGTTGTGCTCTCACTATTCTTTCCCCAGTGGATGGGCTGCTTTTGAGCATTTCCATTTGCTGGCACCTGGAGTAGCCCAAAGTTTGGATAAAGTTTAAAATAAAACCAAGTGATGTATATAAAGACCAGCCTTCATGATCCGTTAAGACAGCTGCTTTGTTATAATGAAATTTTTAAAAAAATCACAACAAAAACTTGGATTCTTTGTATTTTCCTTCTGGGCTGCGGCTGCTTTGGGGTTGTGATTTTTCTCTATAATCATGGGACTTAGATGGTTCTTGTTGTTGAAGTGGCATTCGAGACTCAAGGAATTGGTTCCGAGTTAAACTTCACAAAGATACACGAGATTTTTTTTGGCACGCTACTAGACACCAAGTATTGTAGCATTATTTCATGTTTCCCTCAATGGGAAAGTCCCAAATACATCCTGTTTTTAAGTTGTACCTTGGAGGAATAATAGGCTTCTGGAGACAGATTAATTTATAAAGTGAAGAACTGAAGTTCCCTCTTCAAAGATGTGACACTCAACTTGAAGTCCTCACAATAAGCTCCCATTGTTGCAGGCACGATCGCTACTCGCTGCTTTGTTTATCTCTAGGACTTGCGTTAATTAGTACTTGTAAAAGCTTTTGAAGCATCTCATTCATAGACAGCGTTGAGTTCCTACTGAGTGCAATGAGCTACAACCTCCCTCGCTCCCTCAAGCAGACTGTACTGGAGGTTTCACCTTCTCGGATACATTGCTTTAGTATTTTTGTCACTACCGTCAACTTCTTTTGGAAAAAAAAAATGGTGGGTGAGTAAACAAAACTTCAAAATTAAGCCACATTTTCCTTTTAGTAGTCACTCCTCCTACATGAGGAGGTCTGCTGGAGCTGGAAATTAAATATCTGAAGCCCCCAAAGCTGTTTGAGGAATTGATGTGTTTTCTTTCCACTGAGGGAGGAGGGGACAGTCCCTTTTGGGGTGCTGTCAGTGGTGGCTCCTTCTTCAGCAGTGTTTCCCTCATCCCCCTCCTGTGGCTGCCCTGTGCCCATCCTCTGCTCTCGCGTGAGCTGCTTTGCTGCGAGTAAGCGGAAATACAATTTTTTTCACCTTTTAGCTTGCGTGTTACCGCATTCTGACTCCTCTTTGTGCCTTTATCCTCTGAAGTGCAATCCAGTTTATTTTTCCTTACTTGCAAGTTCAGACTGGGATGTCTTCGTTCACATTTTAAGGGATTTTGGTTTAAAGACTGTGGCCATGTAGATGAGACACACACTTTAGGACATACTCTGACAGTATATTCTGAGGTCGGTGCACGTTATTTGCGGGGTTTAGAACAGGGCCAGTAGTTAATGTGCTCAAAAGTGAGTCTTACCTGAACTCTTGAGTTATTTCAACTTTTATATAATTAATCTTTTAATCAACTTGAACAGAACTAAAGTTAAAAATTTTAAATTAAAAAAAAAATGCCGTTTTCCCAGGGGTTTCCTCATGTGGTGATCGGTCTCTATCCAGTCGGTTTACCCCAGGAGAGGATTGTCTGAATGCACACCTGAGATGTGGCCAAGGGCTGGAGCCAGAGTTGCCCGGTGCCTTCTGCTCGGTTTGTTTTGAGACCTCTGACACTCCGATGGCTCTTTGCCTTTGACATGTTGAACGCTACGGACATGGTTTGGTCTGTCCCTGATCCACACCTTTGCCGGGCAGACAGGTCTGGGTCCGAGAAGACAATCTGTGGAAGGGAACCACTGGCATCCAGTTGGATGGGGCAGGGTCCATGCCAACACCCCATCATTTGGTGCAGGAGGGGCAGGGTTTGGGGCCTGGGGGTGCTGTTTGGGATGGCTGAGATTGCCCGGGTGGTGTCCCATGGAGGCGTGTGCTGGATTTCCACGCCTGGACCCGGGAAGTCTCCAGGAGCCGGGTCTGGCTGTGGGGTTAGCCCTGCTGGGAGCAGGAGGTGGGGTGGGATGACCTCCAGAGTTGCTGCCAGCCTCACTTATCCCAATCCACCTCTCCTTTGGTCTCTTGGGTTGCTCCTACAATAAATTATTTCCCCTTCCAACACCCGCTGCAACCTGCGAGCTGCAGTGCCTGGGGGTTTGGAGGTGGGTCACTGGATCTGGCTGTCATGGGGAAGGGATGGAGCTGAAATAACCATTTCATCTGGTTTTCCTCCTTCCTTTCTGACTCTTTTGCAAAGTTTAAATTTGAGGAATATGCAGGAGAAGCCCTTTCCTGAGCAGCCATCATCGCCCCGTTCTGCATTAGGTGCCATCGGGCAGAAGGGGCTTTGGTGCAGGACCCGTGAAAACTGAAGCTTTTCAAACGGAGATACATTTTCTTTGCTTTATTGCAGTTAAATCAGGATGCACAAAGCTGAGGACAGAATGTGGCTTAAGCAAAAGAGAAGGAAAAAAAAAGAAAATGTTGAGGGCTATAGGCTGTAACATGGTGGAGCTTCTCCAGGGAGAGGACCCGCTCCGGTGGGTGAAGGGGAGGTTGGGGAGGGTTGGTGGCAATGTAACCCCCCATGTCACGGATGTGAGCCGAGAAGTGGGGACTGGCATTTTATGATATGGAAAAATTATCGCTAAAAGGCAGATTAGACTTTCATGTGGCTTTTGTTATTTAGGGGTGAGTGTGCAATATCTCATTGTATGAGTTCAAAGCGCAGTTCTGTTCGGGAGCCAACCCAGCAATTAATTTTCTTGTCTGAATGCAAACCCTACCTTGTCTGGTCTCACGTGTTTTATTTACTGCTCCATCTTTTTGGAGCTCTTTGTCAATAGATTTACAAATACTGTCCGTTAGTGAGGAATTCTTCAGAAGAATTTTTTATATGGGATGGTTTCAGTTATCCTTCTACCTAGTGCTTAATGTGCAATCTTTATTTATTGTTGTGTTGTATGATTGCAATAAACAATTGTAGCTGTCAGTTCCTGCTGATTAAATACCGTATTTGTTAAATAAATAAAATGATAGTAATGAACTGGGCCATTCTTTGCGTGTAATGTATGACTTTCATATTTCTGACACTTTGGAAGATATATGAAATGCTGATGTGCAAGAGAAGGCTTGTAAATCAAAGGGAGCTGGGAAAGATTCGGGTCTGCTTCCTAGCAGAGGGTCATCTTTGCCATTATAAACTCTGAGGGTACTTTTGACTTCTCTCCAGGCCAAGACGTACTGGTTTGAATAGGAAGCCGGACCCAGAGGACATCCATTAACAGCTCACGAAGGAAGGATTTGAAGACACACGAGCTCTCTCAGGATATGCAGAAAGATTTGTGCGCACAATTAATAGGTCAAGGTGCTGGGTCAGGATTCCGTCTGGTGGCTCCGTCCATGTTTCTGACGATCAGCACCCCCAGGTCGGCTTTGCTGGAACGATTAGTTATTGGTCCCAGCAGAGCCACAATTGAGGTGCAGTGATTTTTTTTTTTTTTCCACCTTGGATCCGAATATAGATAACGCCAAGGCGCAACTGGCAGCTACTGCCATGTGTGCTTTTTAATTAAACAATTGATTTTATTTCCATGCAAATCGAGCGGTGGTGTCTGGGCTCTTACACTGCGTGGTGAAGGCTGCCGCTTTCTCTGCTGGTGGAAGCAAGGTGTTAAGTTGGGTGGCTGGAGGTGTGACGGCAGCCAGGCGTTTCCAAGAGCATCCTCGCCGCGGAGCTCGGCAATTCCCACCGACTCCGTGATTCATGTGCGAGGTGCTCTCACACCTCCTCTTCGTTTTATTCTCAGTATTCCGCAGAGCAACCTTATCCCCCCCATCAATGATTGTGGTATTAATTTATCCCGCTCTGTATATCTCTCTTACTTTGCTGTTTGTCGCACGCTCGCTTAAATTATGTCAACGCCTCTGAGCTGGGTTCTGTGAAATGAGGCCAGAACTGAACACTGAAGGTTTATTTATGTGCTAACGCCACAGTAGAGGGGTTGGTTTTTTTGTTTTTTTTTCAGAGGGCTTATATAATGAACAAAAATAAGATTTGAAAAAGTTGTCAGAAGAGTACCCAGAGATACTGTGCAAACAGGAAGCGTTTTGATTATGTTCGCTGGTGCAAAATTAGTAAAGAGTTTGAAATCGTCTCGTGCTTACAGATTCCATTGTTTTCAAAGAATAATTCCATCTATTTTAACATTTTCAAGTATAATTCCATTGGTAATAGCTCTTCCTTTGATTGTGAGCGACGCTAATTGAAAGGTGTGGTGCAGTGTCTGTTTTGGCAGTTATGCTTATATCTTTTGTTTAAAAACTCAAAGTGTTGGCTTTCCTGTCCAGCCTTCCTTAGTATTTTCTGTTTTGGTGATGTGATGACAGACTTACAGTGTGTTTCCTTGTGTGTATGGTAACAGATGTTTATGTGAATAACAGACTTTTTTATGAAGGCACACACTTTATAGCCAAATACTAATTAAAAATAATTGCATGTAAGCATTTTTGTTTATTCCCTGTTGTGCATCTTTAATCATTTGAAATCACCTGCAGTTGAAAACTGAGGCAAAGATTTGATACTGCAATTATAAGAGGCCATCTGACTCTATATTAGAAAGGAACAGCAACATATTTGAAGAGGAAATTATTACAAAAAGTGAGTGAATGCCTGCCCTCTCTGAATTTGCTTTTATGCAGGATGAGAATACCGATGCATGATTTTGTTAAACTAATAGGAGTTGAAGGCATCTTATCTACCAAAACAATCGGTTCTTGACTGACATCCTGTTCAGGACATATTCCCTGCACTAATAAGCTCATTACAAATATATTTTAATTAGACGTGTAACAGATGGTTCAGAGTAAATACGGGCAGTAGTACTTTTTAAAGAATAGAAAAAAACCCCACAGGTTCTTTTTAAGGACTCAGCATCTCCGTTTGGGTTTTATCAATAGCTGGTTGAGTTAAGCAAAGTGAAAATTACTGTCAAAGGCACTTGAAATCATGAAAGAAGTAAGAACTAAACTAAAAAAAAAAACCAACAAACCCGCCCCAGCAAAGCCAGAGTGAGTAGAACTGTGTGTGCTCATCAAAGACTAATCAATACTGAAATGAAAGGGATATTTCCTCATGGTTCGACCGTACTTTCATCCTTACACATAAGCAAGGTAGGGGTTTATGGTAGATCCTGCCTGCCCCTGAGTTGCAGCACCTGGGCGAAAGGCCACAAGAAGTCATGAGGCTCCCTGCGCTTTTGGTAGGTGTGGATCAGATCCATAAAATACATTAAATTAAAAAAAAAAAGAAAAAAAAAAGGTGGGGGGACCTGACTTTGCTGCAGGTCCTGTTAATAAGGTATAAATCCAGAGGTGAACCCATGGAGGGGTATCATCGGGACAGGTAGGTGGTGGTTCTGGTTCAGCACGTTTTGTTTATTGGTTTTGCAGAGGAGGGAATGGGAGCGGTTGATCGAGCTCATTGTTTGAAGGTTCCCAGCAAAAGGAATTACTCTGCACCTCTGTTCTCATGGGGAGAGGAGGTTGGTGAGAGGCAGAAATGGAGCAATTTAGAAAAACTTTGTCGTCGTTGCCTCTTGACTTTGGTTTTTACTTGGAGAAGTAAAAGACTCTGTGAAACAGGCTTTGGTTGGGTTTTTTGGACAGGAAACAAATCCAAGTGTTACGCCTGGTATGTTAGTTATTGAGAAGCGGGTCAGAGTGTGACATCTCTTAAGCGTATTTTCCTCCTCTGGTACTCCAGTGCCGAGCCTCTTCTTGGAAAGGCAGATCCCAAACCAAAATGATGGCGAGGCTCAGGACTGCAGAGACACAATGATTGGAAAAAAAGATAAGCAGGATGTACAGTGCCATTGTCCCACCCTTCAGGCTACATCTGCTGGGAGGTAGCTCTCGTGTATGTGTAGAATCATAGAATCACAGAATCGTTAAGGTTGGAAAAGACCTCAAGGACCATCAAGTCCAACCCAACACCACCTACCTCACTAACCATGTCCCGAAGCACCACATTTACACATTTCCTGAACCCCTCCAGGGATGGTGACTCCACCACTTCCCTGGGCAGCCTGTTCCAATCCCTCATCACTCTTTCAGTGAAGAATTTTTTTCTGATATCCAGCCTAAACCTCCCCTGGTGCAAGAAAAGCAAGAAAAGATTATTGTGTCCATAGCATGCAAATGCTCAGGTTTGACACCTATGTTTGGTAAGCCCAGATGCCTGGTAGAACAATCATATCTCCGAATGGATGCAAAGCTCCCTGGAAAAGCAGAAGCTTCAGCAAAGAGGGTGACTTTGGTGGGAGGAGGACATTTGGGCTCAAGCGGTGCTCTTCTCCTTGGAGGTAGACCGGCTGACACAGCACCGGGCTGTGCGGTGGCTCCACGATACCTCTTACGATCTCTTCAACCCCCAAAACCAGCCGTTAACAGCTGCTCGGTGAGTGCGTGCGTGTCATTTAATCAACCCATATTCAGCGGGCTATCAAATGCTATTGTTCCTTTTACCTTCTGGAACCTAATATCTTAGGGTAAACATGGCTCGAAGGAGGATCCAGCGGAAAAATTATATGATATTTGACCTTTTTGTAGCATAACATTTCTGGAAAATATTATCACACATGAGATTTGGTGTAGTAATGTCGGGATTAATTATGTGATAGATGTAGCACGATGTAAGCATTTTTCACATGGTGCTAGTGCAGGTAGAATAAAGTCATCTGTAATTCAGGCTGCAGAATAACCATGATTTTCTTTTGGTTTCGGAGAAGGATTTCAGTTTTTAAAGAGGGGTACCGGGTAAGTAAGCACACGTATAGACCGTGTGTTAAAATCACTAATGGGAAATAACTGCTTCTGGTTCTGATCTTGATTATTGGCTTTACTGCACTGCTACCGTGTCCACTCCCAAAGCCTGTTCCCTGCTTTCACTGCTTTTGGTGAGAGCACATCAAGCACTTAAGACTATTTTATTTCTTTTTAACCACTTGAACAGCTACTGAGAAACAAAGCTGCTAGGAGCGATGGTTAGAGCTGGTGACCCACAAAGCATCAGAATCTTATGAAGATTTACATGAACATAAATGATGAGATCAATTTTTAGAGTGAAAATAGATCTCATCTGATCACATTTTCATAATTAATGAAAATAAATCTCATCATAGTATCAAAAGCAGGTTTCTCAGCAAAATACATCGTCAGGGGGCTGGGTGAGCCACCCCTGCCACACGCCCGTTTGTGTCGTTTGGGACTGAGAAGCAGCTTTTCCTACCATCAGCTGGATCTGAGTGATGGATTCTGACCCTACGTGACTTTTTCCAAGTCGGGGTAGGTGTTGTCTCCGAGGAGGGAACCTGACGCAGTTCCAGGTAAAAAAGGGGAGGCTGCTGGTGCAGAAGGAGCTTTGCTGGTGTTTGGGAGGTAGCTGGAAGTTTGGGTGCATTGGGTGGATTCTGTAATCAGCAGGAGCTGAAGAGCAGACCCCAGTACAGCCGGAATGCTTAATAAAAGAAGATTTGACTTTCCGGTAATTAAAATCCCGAGGACTTGACAGCATCCCCATAAAGATTAATGGCAAGCAAAGTCTCTGTTCCCAACCGTCGTGATTTACACCTTCCTCCTTTCTGAACACCAGCAAGTGTTTTGCCCCAACCAGGCTGGAGCTGACTCAATGGTTGCTTCGTGTTTTTGATGCTGATCTTCTTACCTTTCATGCTGCGTACCGGAGCATCAGTAAAGCAGAGACGTGCCTCCTTCCCCTCCCAGTGCCATATGCGCGTGAATGCATCCTGGAGAAACTTCAAGCGTGGTTTTTTTTTTTTTTTTTTTTTTTTTTTTTTTTTTTTTTTTTTCCCTGTTTGTCGCAGTTTCAGAAAGAACAGAATGCTCTGAAATTAAAAGGTGACCTCAGAAAGGAGCAAAATTAGAATAAGAGGTGCCGGGAAGGTGCCTTCAGTCCTGTGGAAGAATGCTGTGTCGTAATTATTTCACATCTGTTTTGTGTTGCGTTTGAAAACACAGGTGCTCAACCTGTGGAAATGATAAATAAAAATTCAGAATTAAATTCGAGAGATAATAGAAAACACGAGGGAGAAGAAAAATAACCAGAGCCCGTGGAGGGACAGTGCTCAAGGAAGGATGAGGAGGTGCAGATCCTTTCGCAAAGGTTAAATTGGGGAGGGAAATGGGGGAGGACTGACCCGCGCCGTGCGGGGCACGGGCTGAAGGTGATGGAGGTGCCCGGATGCATCCAGTGGTTTCTTCCAAGATCTCTCCATTCATGGCAAGCTAAAAACATAATTCTTTATCCCCGAGTAAGATGTGCAGATGGGAGGTGCTATGTGAATTATAATTTAAAGTGATGTCACATTACTCAAATTTTACCTGCGTTTTATTGATAAAGGTACAATTTGAAGGAAGATGTACGTCGCGGCACATCTCTCAAGAAGACAAGTATTGACAATATTTTCGAAAACCTTTGGAAAAAAAATGTTGGAACTATGTGGTCTAGTTCCTGTTCCTTGCCTGGATCACATCTTATAAATTCTGTATCTTTCTACAGTTCCATCGCATATTACATTATTTATTTTTGCAGCGCAGCAAATATCGTCATGGATGAAAAATTACTTTTTGCAAGTACCCACAGAAAAAAAAAAAAAAA
>WKFP01014811.1:483505-497728 GCA_011057875.1 Pterocles orientalis
TTGCAGCCTGGCGGGGCCAGGTAACCAGTGGGTACGGAGCCGTCTTTGCTGGTGTTTCACTTCTGCCCTCTGTTCTGGGTACGACTTGCTAGGTTTTGCTGTAAGCTTACAGATTTTGTGCACCTCAGATACTGAAAAAATGGAATATATATATATATTTTATATATATATAAATACAGTGGGGTTTTTTTCCAATTCCTTCGGATGCTACCAGCTGGTATTTCCAAAGTGTTTCCCTAGCCCATGAAATCTGGAACGCTTTTCCTACGGTGAAAGTTTAAACCTTGAATTGATACCATTCCCAACAACTCAAGACTCCAAAATAAAAATATAAAATATGGTGAAAACTGGTTATAAAACCACAAGCAGCCCTGGGAAGAAGGACAAGGCTGTGCTTGACTTTGCAAGATCTCCTCGTGCGCCCTTCACCTCCTGCCAGCGCGATGCAAGACGCGGGCATTGTTCTGCCTGTAGACCTAGCTACGAGCTCCACGATTTATTCAGGAGATCTCACAGCTTCACGGACAACGAAGAAACCTCGTCGCCTTGCAGAGGGCTTTTAAGAACTCTAAAGGAAAGCTTCATTTTCACAGTTGAGAAAATGTCAACAAAGTCTGTGGGTACCTTGGATGGAAGACATCAAAGGCAACTCAACCCTTGACCACCCGTTCAACTCCATCACAAAACCCGTTTTTTCTGGTCTTGTGCTTCTTCACTCTCCGATTGAACACTCTATTAATGATTTGAGTAAGTCACTTGCCCGGAATATTACTGCTCCACCAGACTGTTGACTCCAATTTCATAAATGTGTAAGAAGTGAGCAAATTAAGTAGTATGAACTATGACAGTCTTCTGACACCGACAGTGTAGTGTACTGGCCCACACATGCTGTACAGCATAATGATTACATTACAATCTTGTGATATTATTCAAAATGACTTCAGATAAATGAATGATAAACTAGGGGTTATGTTTCCTTTATTACAGGGCTGATAAGGTAGCTAATCAGTGTCCAAGTATATGTCATTACATAAATTATGAACCAGGGTTTGATGTGTATTCCCAAAGAGCCTGAGCCCAAGTGTCATCTGGTATAAGTCTGAAGCCTGAAAAATGAATTCTGAAAACAACAGTCGTTTTTGTTCTAACTGTATTAATAAATTACTAATAAATAACCTTAAAAGGTTGCGAGAGAGTCCTTTAATCTATTAGCAGAATTTCATACTAACTAATCCCACGCTTTCTTTCATATTGCAGATTAACTTGCCGTGCAAGGATTTGAACCCTCCTGCCCCCTCTAAAGGAATGATCTTTTGACAGCTCTGAAAAGAATAAATAAGGCATACAGATTGCTCTTCTCCTGCCCGGAAGAAACGCGTTGCAATTTGGAAAGCCTAATGGCAGGACCAAAGCCCTGTGCGGCAAACCACCGGCTGGTCTGTCAGCTGGTGCACGTGGGTTCTGCCCGTTGCTGTCTTCTTCTCAGGGTGGATGGACTGCAAGAGAAGGGTCAATCCAGTGGTAACCTTCTCCTGCAAACTGGCACATCCTCTGCTTTACACCTAAATATCCCTTGGGTGAAATGACCCCACAAGAACTCTGCTGACTGCAGTGTTTAACCAAAAACCTCTCTGCTCAGATGTGATATTTTTGGCAACGAGCAAATGAGCTGCCCCTCTAGTGCTTCACTTGTTATTTACCTGGAGTAAGAGGTCTTCAGCTGGTCTGCTCTCTAGGTAGTCGAACAAAGCATTAAAAGTAGATACTAAAGTAATAATGTCTTTTTTAAGCTGTTTTGATTATATAGTTTTCTGAAAAAAAAAACAACCCAAAATCCTATGAATCAAGAGCAATGTAGGCTTTTCCAAGAAATTTTAAAATATGAAAAAGTCTTTTTTATTTCCACAATAAAAACTATTTAGGCAAGGGAGAGAAAATGTCTCTTTTATAGGATAGCCGCTTTGTGTCGAAGGCACTTTTTGAAGGTCCTCGACCGTCTCTGTTGGCAATTGTATGTCCCCACACTTCAGAAATGCTGAGAGTTGGGGGACCAACGTTTGGCTCTAGTTACACGTGTGCTGATCCAGCACGCTCAAGTCTATATGTCCGACGAGACTTCAAGGTTGAGTTCATCTTATCTGCAACTGAACTGAGCACATGTGAGGGAAGATTGACTTATAGAGCGCTCGGATTTACAGCTACTACCAGCAATGTTTACATAGTTCTCTCGGTGTTTCAACTGTAATCCTATTGCTATCAGAATTGAGTTTAAACCTTATTTTTCATTTAGTGGCTGAAATATAGTTGGAGAGTCACTTGTGACTTGTATAGGCATAAGAGAGAGAAAAGGAGCTTTTCCTTTTATTGCTGCCAGGGTGTATGCTCTTTGTGTAAATTATAGGGACTTCTGTAGTGGCCACAGGGATGGGTGAGATGTAAGACAAAGATGTGGGAATAACCTAATTATTTAATTCGCTTTGACGTTTGCTTGTCTGGGCTGGCTTAGGCATGGGGAGGTTGGTCATGGTCATCTTGGTCTTGGAGGTCAGCCCTAGTGGCCGCTACAGCAGCTGGAATTGGGAATATTATAGATATTCAGAGTTTAAAAAACTCTTCCCAGTAGTTGTTTCTTCTGGGCTTGGTTGTTCTAATTTGCATCAGAAACAGGAGTTACACAGAATTATGCAGGATACAGCAGCAGCCCTGGAGAGCGTGCTGTCTAATTGCAAACCAGACAAAGCAACTGACATGGAAGAAGACAAAGAGGACAAGAGGAAGAGCCATCAGATGGTGCCATATGCTGTCTGAGATCCAAACCCGATGGCTCTGAATCATCTGGAAGTACTATCAAAATTTAATTCATTAAACGCTGTACACCCTGATTGCTCCTCAACCATCAACAATTTGTCCACTTTTTTTTGTAGCTGTCATAACCGTCTCCGAGACTGATGAGATTTGAATGTGTTGAATAAACATCTAAATCGTGCGTGTTTACCAAAATCAAATCCCAGCGTACGCAGCGCTCTCTGATCATTAGTGAGAACTCGTCAGCCGTAAGCGAGAAATCAGTTCCTCCACTCGAGCTCTTCAAAAAGCCTCTCTTCAGGAAAAAAAAAAAAGAGCAGTGGGAAGTGAAAATTTGACTCAACCAACACAGAAGTGGTTCTGAACCCACCAGCAGCTTGTCAGAGATCACAGCATCGCTGATTGAGGGTCCCTGCGAGTCCCCTTCGCACATCCCCATCTTCCCCTTGCTGGGGGTCTCCAAGACTTAATATACATCAAATGAAAAAATGTTTCAGTGAAACGCAAAAGAGGGAAAAAGCAAGGCTTAAACAAATTCTCAGTGCATAGGTCAGTTGGCATGTTACATATTTCAACAAGGTTTTAAATATTGAGTTACAATTTTCCCTTTTTCACTCCAATCCCCTGAAGCATCCTACATCAAGCTGTGGCACTGCTTGGTGGTTGTGGCTTTGGCTGCCGTGGACCACGGGGTGTTGGGGTCTGAGAGGTGGATGTTGGTTCATGATCTCCATCACCTCCAGCACGGGGATGGGCTCATGGCAAAGGGAGGGGGCTGCGGCGTGTACGCCCCAAGGGAGATGCCTGCATTTGGGGTGAGGGAGACACGGTAACCAGGTGAAAACATTTGCTGAGCGAATTTGCCAGTTTCCTGCAAATATCCTGGGTTTTAGGGCCAAATATCCTGGGTTTTAGGGCCAAAGCGTCATTTTGCTCTGCCACCCCGGAGCATGTGGTCCTTGCACGAGGCTCCGGGTGGGATGGGTTGCAGCGGGGCTGCGTGTGGGATGCTGGCTTGACATGCGCCACCAGCCGCGGGCACCCCGCACCCCCGGAGTAGGATTTCCATGTCCTAAAGACATCGTACAACAACTTCTTTGACTATTTAAACCAGCCATAGACTGAGAGCTACAAACAGGATCGTTATCAAAGAACTTCTAAAAAAGAAAATGGGAAAGCAGAACGATTGCTTTATCATCTGAAATGATGTGAGGCGGTTTGAACGTGGAACAATTTGTTCTCGGGTGCAACCACAGGAGCTGAACCAGCTTTACATTTTTTTGCACCCTTGTACTATTCTCATCGGTTGCTTCATACTCATATTAATAACAATTAATTATAATTTTATCCTGATATAACCATGTTGACTGACACGGAGCCACACAAGGGATTAATTTGGTCCAGTATAGTTTTCCATGACTGCATTTCTTGCCTGTGTTTTTTCAAAGCGCTATTAGAATAAATTAATTTGAAAATTGTTAATTGTTCAATTGTTAATTGAAAAAGTTAATCTTATTCTCCAGATTCTCCAAACATAAAACCTCCAATTCTTCTCAGCAAATATTTACAGCCCAGGACCTGGACAGTAACTGAGTAGGCAGCTGTCAGCACTGTACTAAAATTGGAGGACAGCAGCAATTTTTAAAACCAAACACAGTATTTACAAAGTCTCTCGCACACAATGGACAATATTGTAAAAGAAAAATATAATACATGTGTACAATAAGGTGAAAACAAATACGTTTTTCATTTTTTATTTTGTCGACTGGTATACAAGGTTCTAAAAAGGTGGGTTTTTTTTTTTTCCTTTTTCTTTGTGAAGAACGCACTACAGATTTACTATATTATATTCCACTGTATACATTTGCTAACAAAAAATACCACTACTGTATCCACACCAGTGACAAATCTGCCAGAAAGTGACTAGTTGATATGCCTTTTTATTACTGCAGCTGCCTTGTTTTTTCTAGTCAAAATAAAAGAAAATCACAGGATCCTTAAAATAATAGCTGACAGCAGGTAGTTACTGAGAAATGCATGTCCCTGGCTCTTAACTTTGTAGCATCCATCCAGATGGCAGATTAGAGGCTGGGATCTGCAGGTTGGTGACAAATACACGGGTAATAGCATTCAGCTTGCCTAACTGTAAAAGTGAATTCACTATTCCTCTTTGATTGTAGAGCTGACATGTCAGATGAGAGGAGGCTCTGGAAGAAGCTGCCAAAGCAATAGCACAAATAAATGCCAGACACAGGCGCCGCTTGATGTAGGATTACAAACACTGTACCTATCATCAATTCAAATTTAGCTGATATGTAAAGTCAGCGGTGGCGGTACATCAGCCCAGCAGCACAGACGCCGAGGGCTGACGGGTACCTGGGTACGGTTACAGGGACTGGGCGGCCCCTAATGACTTCTCCCCGCGGTGATTGGGTTTGCCGCGAGAAAGTGACGCTCCTGGAATTGTGACATGCGGGGCGCCGAGCAGTCGCCGCCTAATTTGTCCCTCTGCCCTTCCCTACACCGTGTTATCCATCACTTGACTTTTGAACAGCTCTGATCTATCTCCCTCCCTCTCTCTCTTCTTATTTTATTTTTTGTCTTATTTTCTCTTTCTTTTCCCGAGAAGGTCAAAGCCAAACTCAAGAAAGAGGTGGTGCAAGCTTGGTGCTTAACACCGACTTTGCACGGGGCAAGCCTCCCAGCATCCCAATTACTCCAGCCAGTAATTAGCGCTGCACAGGAGCTGGGGGTCTCTGGGCTGAGCCTTGCCCTTTGCATGAGTTACGGGCAGAAATCGCGTGTTGGGGGAGATTTACGTGGTCATTGCATGGAAACCATCCTGCTAGGACAGACGTGATGGTTTCTAGGGCTTCCTGTGGTCTCAGTGGTGCTGGAGCTCAGGACCCTCATGGTTTTGTTGGTGGTGTTGGAAAGAAGATGCTGAAAAAGGCAAAGCTCTGCGGAGGGAGGAGCTTTATCCCAATATTCCTATTCCACTTCTTTTGCACAATATAATATATAAATATAACATAATAATATAAATATACAGTGTCTCTTCTTCATAATCTTGACGTGTCTCGTTGTTTCAATGAGGATGAAGAGTGACACTGTTGGTGGTGTTTGGAAAGATGCAGGTGGAGAAAGTCTTTACCTTAGAATTAATTACAACTCCGGGTTTCATGTTCGTAGCTGCTTTCAGACTCCAGCCTGCCCTTTCTTTGCGGGGAATAAAGCACTAGCCATCGAAGTGAGCTTTTGAAAAAGCAAAGGTCATGTAAAGCTCAGGAAATCCCACTTTAGATATGGATTTGTTCAACAGGTGGATGTGAGATAACGTGAAAAATTAAAAAACTGTTTAAAAAGGATAAATAAGTGTACATATGTGTTGATTTTTGTTTCTAAAATGTCTATTTGTGACTTGTGTTTTTCCTCGACTTGCAACATCTGTTCTTCTTGTACAGATTCTTTACAGCACTGCTTGTGCCCATTTGTCGCTATTTTGTTATTTATATGACAAATTCTATTGAAAAGCCAAATGCAAGAAAACCAGTAAAAACCCAGTATAAAGCTGCTGATTAATATTACCCAAAAATCAAGACCCTTCAACCCAGTTGTGGAGGAATTGCCTGAGCAGACCGTGTGGCTGTCACTCCTCCTCTTGCTGCCTCCTTTCTCCAGCGGGACTCAGTTCTGCCAGCCCGCCTTCCCAGGGTGCAAGAGCCTCTCTGCTGATGGCTAAGTTGTGTTTTACGTTGCACAGGTTGAAGGTTGAATTCTGGCTTAGTTCAGCGGAATTTAAAAGTGTAATTTGCCCTTACTCCATAATCTCTGCTCAAAATTTAAGCTCAATCAGATGAGCATGAGCTTGCTTTTTTTTTTTTTTGTTTGTTTGTTTGTTTTTTTGGTATTAAACTCTTATCTTCCCACTCGGAAAAGCATTTGTAGATGGAGCACACCTGCAGTTTCATCCAGGTCTGCGCCACTGCAGTGAGAACCGAGGATTCATCTATACAGATCAACAAACTGAAAAGTAATATGAGGACGTCAAAATCCGAAATTTTTTTCAAGGCAGTAATGAGATTATCTATCGGTCTCTTGCATTGACCAGGTTTTAATGCTTCACTCCATATGCCCTGCTATTTAAAACTTGAGGAGCCGTACGGCAGCAGCACTGCTCTTACAGCACTCGCCCATCTCCCCTTAGTACCCAAAAAAAGTTTCTCCGCTTTTCGCATACCTGATTTATTGCTCACAACTCCCGGCGTTATTGCATCATTTTTTTTTCCTAAATGATACCGCTGCTCAAATAATTCTGTTTACCAGCTAGTCGTCTACTCATTGCTTCCCATAATCATATTTATATTAAGTAGATAGGAACAATTAACTTTGTTTTAAGTGTAGTTATTTGAAATACAGTAGTGGTAATATCTGCCAGAAGCAAATAAACATATTAGCAGGAAATGCTTAAATGATCTGGATAACCCTATGAGCCAGCATAGCAGGTGGTAATATCCTGTTTTTAAATTACATTTCAGCAAGTGAACATAATAAATCCTCTTGTGTTATATATTTCGCTGGTAGCAACTTATACTCACATTATTCTATTTGACCTCATTACTGCTAATCATTATCACATTTTTAATAGCTGCCACAGTGAGTGAAACAGTTAATACAGTATTTCTTGCCGAAAGAGAGCCTGTCAGGTTATTGATGACAAATTAAAATTAATAAAGAAGATCTGTGTTGAATTTGAGGGAATGGAATAACTGCGAGCATCCAGATGATTGGAAAGGCCTCTGGGGTACTCTGTGAAGAGTAATGTTTTTGGTGTACGTGTGTTGTCTTGAAAGGAACGCTAAAACTGCCAAATCTCTGCTTTTGCCTGGAAGACTTCCTGAAATAGGAGCTGTATTCTTTTGGCCCTCATCACATGTAATTTATCCCTGGGAGAGTTATTTCCCGCTCTGTACACCTCCGCTCGGTGCTCTAATAACAGCTGGTTGCTGGGGCTTTGCTCTTTTATTTACCTCGCTGAGCATCTTTACAAGAACCATCACCAGCATTCGCCGGGCAGCTCCGGATGAAGCAGTAAATAAGTAAAAGTCCAATCCTCAATTCCCGCCCTGCCTCTTTGCTGAAAATTTCCCCTCTTGCTATTTATTTAAAACTTCCAAACAATCCTCTTTGCGGCGGCAATGAAGCATCGCTACCCGGCGTCCAGGCATCCCCGCTCGCCGACGGCGGGTACCAACCGCTAACTAACCGACCTGATGAAAAATTAATGCATTTACATATCCTCCAAACGCTCCCGCAACGTTTATTAGAGGTGAAGGCTCCGTGGGGACAGGGCGGGCGCGTGGCGGGAGCCGTTCCCCATCGGGGAGGGCAGTTCGAGGCCATCCCCAGGTCCTGAATTAATTGAACGTCGCGGTATTAGCTCAGTCCTTAGCAGACAGTAGTCCACGCCGCGGAATCACCAGACATAATTTTGACTGTGCCCAGGAGGCATACCAGGGAGACTGAATTATCTCTTACCAAAAGAGAAAGTAGTCCTTTGAGGTCAACGGCGGAGGTCGTCGGTGGGTCAGCGCGGAGAAAACGCCAACGTGAGATCTGCCCTAAAAAAGAAAAAAAAAAAAATAATGGTCCAATTACCGCGCCTGAGCAAGTCACGCAGAATTCCTTCACACAAAGGGGTTTGTTGGTTTTTTTGGGATAATTTTTTTTTTTTTTAAATAAAGAAGGAGCTGGCATCTAGTAAGAGGAGTAGCATTGCAAGGAGGTGTTCGCACGAATTTTTTGGGAAGGAAAATATGTGCTTCTGTTAATTGCCTGGGAGCCGTTAAAGCTGCAAAAAAAGATCCGTCCATTCTCAGAGTATGAAACAGAGCGCTGGTGGATCAGATGCTCTTCTGGTCCATCACATTAATGTACTTTGCCTCCAGAAAAATGATGGCTTTCCTTGAAAAGCATCAGTGAGGAATGGTTAAAAATAATGTTATTTCTTTTAGGAGTTATTTAGAACTAGCCCCATTTGGAGGGGAAAAAAGTGGCATATTATGGGCTTCTGAGTGGTAGGAAACCGGAGGAAATTCAAGAACTATGGACCCTGTCTGGAGGTTCAACCACAGCAAGCCCTTCTCCTGCTGCTGGCCCAAGACACACGCTCCTTGTTGAGTGCCGACGCTCAGCGAAGGGCCGTGCAATTAAAAGATGTCAGGTCCTAAAAGACATCAGGCGTTTCAACCTAGAAATGTGTCTTTTCACGTAGAATTTGAATTCTCCTGAAAGCCTCAACACTAAAGGTGAAAGTTTGTGTTGTTTGCGTGGTTGGCAGATGCCACTCAAATCGCTCTGCCGGTGAAATTTGGAAAAAAAAAAATAGAGGAAAAGAGGAGTTAATTCAATTAAACATTTTCTCACCCACATTTTACCTTTCCTCACTGCTCAAGGGAATCATTCGTGGAATGTATATCACCAGCAGACTTATTTTTATCATTATTTTTCACTTAATGAGTATACCTTACACATCAGAGAGAAAGTACAAAGGTTAAATTTTACATTAAGAGCACATTGCAACGCGGTATGCAAATATTCCTATGCAAATCCAAAGGCACCGGAAGATAAATGTTTGATATTTTTAACCAGTTAACTATGACTGTGAAGTATGGCGCGAGATATTCAGTAGTTTCGTTTTATATCTTTCTTGTAAATAATGCATAAAGTATGTAGATGTTGTCAAAATATGATTAAGCTATTAGCTTTATAGTTTTCATAGTTAAGAATGTGTTCAGCATGTAGCTCATAATAACTCATTTCTAAACGCAGACACCATTATAAAATATTTCTTGTTCAAGTGAATGTTATCATGTGACATAATGATTTTGCTTAAAACCAAGTTAAATGAGGAGTAAAATTAAACAATATTGCATGAATTGTGTTTGACTAATTTTGTGTCACATTATATTAGCCAAGCTTTCAAAATATGTGTTAATGACAAATAGTGTAAGCCCCTAACATACTTTATACGTCTGTAAAATCACCCTCAAGTCATTAGCTTTTAAAGGTTCATTTTGTTTGCAGTTTTTTGTAGCCACTGGCTTTTTAGTGATTACTTTTGTCTATGAAACTAGACATGATTAAAAAAGAGATATTTTACATAAGTCTTTGGGACTTATTGCTGTATTATGGGGGCGTACTGTGCGCATTAAAACACTGCCTAATAATTGATGAGCTCTGCAGTTCGGAGGTAAACATAGTTAAGGGTGAATTTCCGTGTTTACGTCGTATTTACATAAGAACCACACTGAGCTTTTAATCAACAATTTGTTTCTTTTCTGTCTGGATTTATCTGTTGCCTGCTACAAAAATCTTTTAGACCAAATGCAACGGAAGACTTGCAGATCTCTGGGTTTCCTTTAAAAATGAAAATTTAAAATTTTTTAAAAAATTGAAATTTTAAACAAATTAAAAGAACTGCCTCCTTTTGGCGTGCGGTGCGTGCTATGGGAGTTTGGCAGAGTGAATGTGCAGTCTTCACGGCACACGTGGAAGAGCTTCTTTGGATTTACCACCAGTTGGACAAGGCTACACATAAGGCTACTCTTTGGGCAACCTGGGCTAGTGGGAGGTGTCCATGCCCATGGCAGGGGGTGGGACTGGATGGGCTTTAAGGTCCCTTCCCACCCAAACCATCCTGTGGTTCTATGATTCCATAAAGGGATCGTGGTGCTAAACCAGAGCAGGGAAAAGGCTGCACCCGTGTCTTTTCTGGATGGACATCAGAGGTTATCCAAGCTTGCACATCCAGATGGATATCTCCAGTCTCTATTTAGCCATTTTCCTGATGTTTTTTCCTGTTATTTTTTTCTCTCTCTCTCTGTGTCTCGCTAGAAGTGGAGAGGAAAGGTGGGCATCCAGCCGAGCTCTGTGTCTCATCACGGGGATTTCGGAGAGGTGTCTGCCCCATCACCGGTCACTCAGAAACACCGAGGGGTTTTTCCACGTGAGACCAGGGCCGGACGGGTATAGTACCAGCCCTTGAGTCTTTCCTTAGAGAGAGAAAAAAATACTTTTTATGTGATGGTGTCTTCCTATATACGTGTAGCTATTAGAAAAAAGGAACATTCCCCCCCCAAAATGGGCAAGGGTGATGCTCAGTAATGCTGAATGGCGAGGTGGGAGGTAAGGGCAACATACCCAGGAGGGTGAAAAAGCGCAGAGAGGAGGCAGTGTGGTGTTTTTCAGTGTTTCAATGCTCAACTTCTTTGATAAAAATCTTCATTCTGCCCACCCTACCCTTGTGCCTTAGAAAGCTACAGCTTTATCTCAAGAATTTTCCCTCTGGACACTTGTCAGAACAAAGAGTATGGACTTTGCATATCATTTATCCTCTTGTATATAAGGAGCTTGTCACATCTTAATGTTGGACCTCACCAGAGAGCAGACCTCTCGAGCTCTCGGCGCTCTGCTTTGCATTTGGGTGGGAAAAGCCGATCTGCAGTGCCTCTCCGGCTCCTGCTGCCTCTCCCGACTGGTCCTGCTGTGCAACACGTGCCATCAGCTCCATGGCGTGGAAGGGGGCTATAGCAACGTGGGAGAGGAGCTGGGCAGGGTGACAGCTGTGGGAAGGACTGGGGTCTTCTGGAAATCCCTTCTGAGTTGGCCAAATTCCTTTATTCGCTGCTTTCATTGAACTTCTGATGTGCTTTTGTAGTATGCCCATGAAATAAGGTCGTAAGGAATCCACTTTGGCAACTCAAGAATGGTATTGAAATGATGGCATTTGTATGCATCCTTCTTTAAAAAAGAAAAAACATAAACCCAACAAATTGCATTCTTTAATTATCCTTCTGATATATCATCAGGGTTTGAACCCAAAGCCTTGAGAATAGTGACTTGGCCATCTTTTGCTGTGAAAGAGAGTCTGTTGTCACATGGGGGAGGTCTCCTGGCACCAGATGATGGGGAGGATCTGGCTCATGTGTTTGGGTCCTGAGCCTGGACCAGCTCCCGTGCCTCTGCTGGGTCCAGGCCACCCATCTGGGGTTGGGGTCCCCGTCTGCCATCCCGGTTACCCAAAAGCTGGGCGAGGAGGTGATCCGTGAAGTGCCTAAGGGTTGGATGAAGAGGTGGTCAGCTAAAGTCTACCTGCTCTTTTAGTTTCTAAAAATGAAGATCCCGACAAGGATCTTCTACAGTGGAAGGTATTAAACAATCCTGACACAGTGACCACAGAGGAAAGGAGATCTTCCCAGACATTAGGGCTGTCAAAACCACCAGTTTAAATCAGTTCTTTACACATGGGACTGCTTTCATGCATTTCACTTGGCTGTTTAGATCCTTTGTGTGCCAAAGCATTTAATAAGAGCTGTGGGACCAGGGCTTTTCTCAGGTTCTGAGTTTACGACATGTGTGAACAGCTGGCCCTTGGCTTCCACTTCAAGGAAAATGCTGGCGAGGTTTCCTCCTACCTGTGTGATGCCCTTCATATACGCAAAGGATGCTGATGTATATACCCCAGCATTTTGTGATGGGAGTGTACCTATGGGAGAGAAGAATTATGGAAGTTGTTGGA
Source organism: Pterocles orientalis (assembly GCA_011057875.1). Classification (NCBI taxonomy): domain Eukaryota; kingdom Metazoa; phylum Chordata; class Aves; order Pterocliformes; family Pteroclidae; genus Pterocles; species Pterocles orientalis. Next base: position 495,891 of record WKFP01014811.1, read on the forward strand.
GACAGAGCAGGACCAGTTGTCAGCTACAGGTTTTGGATGCCAAGAAATTCTGTTACACCCACTCCAGCAGCTGAGGCTTAAATTTTAAATTTTAGCCTCAAAAAATTGTTTGCTCTTTCAATAACTTTCTTATGTGTTTTGCTGCTGTTATTCATAGAAGGCAAAGACAAGAGAACTGCACTAAAATGTCAAGGAAAAGCAAACGATCTCCATTAGGTCTCTAGTCTTCTCACTGGATTCGAGCTGGTTGGCGTACCCTTAAAGCCCAGGTGGCTAATTTGGATCAGCCTGGTTTAGGCACACGTCTTCAGATGTATCCCCCAAACCCCATCTGCAGCAAGGAGAGGTGATTTCATTCCCAACAGCCCAAAGCACGATTTGGCAGGGTGCCCCAATGAATAAAGCAGTGGGATGGCACTCTGGAGGTCTGGTTTCATTGCCACCATTGAATGACGCAGTGTAAGTCACCTACAACCTCTCTCTCATTTTCCCATTGAGAAAATGGACCTACAAGATGCTATAAGATGTGCTGTGTCCGTGGCCTTTATGAAAATTAAAGGGAACTATTCCTGGCTTTAATTTTTGGGAGTATGATATCTATCTCCAAATTAGAATTGCTAAAATAAAATAAAATGAAAATTGTAAATTAAACTGAAATAGAACATAAGCCTCTTGTAGTCAAAAGATACAGAAGTCCAGTACTACAGTCCCTAGATGAATTCTTGGGAATATTCATCTGTGGTAAAGTTGTTGTCGGTGTTTATGAAGGATGAGAGCCAAATTCTATTGCTCTTCTCCACAGAAAGATGCCACCATTGCCAAGTGGAGGTACAGGTCTTGAGAGCTGGCAGAGAAGACAGATTTGGGAAGCGGAAGCTGCTGGGTTGGGCATCAGTGCCAGCAGGGACTGGTAGAATAACCATCGGAACAAGGCAAAGGCCAGACATTTCAGTTTTATTTATTTTTTCAAGACTTTTTACCAGGTAAAACATATTCCTGATATTGGGATTTTTTTGGAAGAATATGCAAGAACCATTATCATTCCTTCGTGTTGCTAATTTTCAAGTTTCACTTGGAAGTTCAGTGGGCTTTCTGGCAACTTTCAGAAAAGGAAGGCTGTCAAGGAGACGGTTGGATGCCAGAATGGTGGAGATGCTCCTGATCATATTAGCTAATACTCTGCTGGCTCCTGATTAGTACTCTGGGTTCAATCTATCATGATGCAATGACGGTCCTGCCACGGTGTTACACAGAGTTGATTGAACTGGTGATTTCCATAGCTATTTCTGGAAGATCAGTAGAAGAAAAACAAAGCAGGTGAAATGGATAGCTAGCAGTGAAGCTGTTTAAATATTTATAAAACAGTTAGCTAAGATTCAGCATCCATTTAACATATCCAAATTTGATACATTAAGATGAATAATTGCTCTTCTGTAATACCATTCCATTTATTTATTTATTTCTTCTTTAAAATTGTATTGCTACTTTCCCTGTGACTCGAAGAAAGATTTTGAAAGTAATATATTGCCCTTGGATCGAACTCTGAATGATCATAAAATGTCAATCTGGAATAATGCCATTTTTATGAAAAGAGTTGTTGATTTACTTTGCTGTGTTGAGAACAGAATTTGGTCCTGAAAAGAAAAAAATAGAAAAGAGAAAAATAAGAGAAGAGAAAAAAAAGATAAAAAGATAAAAAGGAGAGAAGAGGAGAAGGGAAGGGAAGGGAAGGGAAGGGAAGGGAGAAGAGAAGAGAAGAGAAGAGAAGAGAAGAGAAGAGAAGAGAAGAGAAGAGAAGAGAAGAGAAGAGAAGAGAAGAGAAGAGAAGAGAAGAGAAG
>WKFP01014812.1:0-76397 GCA_011057875.1 Pterocles orientalis
GACTCAGATGCTAATCCCCCAAGCTCACATCAGCCCATTCACAACACATCAAAGCACAAATCTTTTTTCACTCCCTATAAAACATTCAAGCAAATAGAAGAGCTAATGCATGCTTTTTTTTTTTTTGTCAATCAAAATATAAAACATTAAAAGAGACATTTGAACACTGGCAAAAAACAGTCTGCTTCTCACAGCTAACAACTGTGGAGACAAAAAAACAAATTCTGAAACTACTGCAAACTCCTACTGTTGCTAAAAATACTATTGCAATATATACCACAAGTAGCGGGAATCAAGTGTAATTTCTGTACACACACTGCTATAAAATTCCAAAGAACAAATATTTCACAAGCTGTTTTTCCAGTAACTTTTCTGAAGTGTCTGATGCACAGCAACTAAAGGTTAACCAGGCCTGCAAGGAGGCTCAGGGCACAAAGTACATTCTGCAGCTGACACAAGGACTAATAGTCAAACCATCAACAAGGTTGTTACAATTAACTGTTTTTTATTTAGAAGTGTGTTTTTGCTTCCTTTCCTGTCAGTGCCCTTTAGCAAGTTGGAAGCCAGGCTGTTCTTTTTATTGCTATATGCTACAAAGAACACTTCCAGTTAAGGTGAACACATAAAGCATGGCTCCTTAATGAATATTTATTGTTATTGAGAAAGGAGATTTCCTCACACTACAGAGCTCTAAATAGCTTTGCTAGAAAAAGAGATGTGAAGAGTTTTATACGTAAGCAAACACTGCTCGTCAGAACTTACATAACTGCAAATAGCAACAGATTGGAGAGACTCCAGTTCCCAACAGCTTGAATTCAATACTTTTCACTTCTCTTCTACTATGGAGCAATGCTCAGTCACAGAATTAAACACCAGTTTATAGCATATCTTATTTAGCGACAGCAATTTGTCTTCATTTCCTAAGAAAGGTATTAAGCACTAAAATCAGAATCATATTAAGAGGGAGGCATGCAACATACATTTTCTAAATGCAACTAAGAAATAGCACTAACAACAGTTAAAACCTATTTGTTGGATTTTTTTTATCTGCATAGAAGAATTATGGCTATTGGACCTTATTAATACAGGAAGAAAACCATGTAATTTAAGTAGCTACAATCATCAGGGTGGTGGCTTTTTTAAATTACTAAGTTCCATCTCAAGATTTCCTGGAGATGGAAAGAAACAGAAGCTGCTTGGTTTGTAGAAACATAGGTTTGAAGGCTCTCAGCATCCTCACAAGTATTCACAAAAAGCAAGTAGAAAATATCTGTCACTTAAACTCATAGAGAAGACCTAAATATATTAGATAAGGTAAAGGAGAAAAGAGGAGGTATCAGAATGGTAAACACTACTACAACCACTATTGACTCACAACAGACCTTGTTTTGCTCCGCTTGCGTGCACAGCTTTTGATTTACCTATTAAACTATCCTTATCTCAACCCATGATTTTTCTCACTTTTGCTCTTCTGATTCTCTCCCCCATCCTACCAGGAATGAGCAAGCAGCTGTGTGGTACTCACTACCTGCTGGGATTAAACCATGACATACTCTTCTAATGAAAACACTCCTTAAAGAAAAGCCCTTGTACTAAGCTTAGCATATTACTATATCTGCTGAGATGTACAACATTATGTGGAAATTATTTAACTATTTTTTGCTTACACTTGAAATAAATATGCTTGTTATATTTTTGGCCATTTGAAGTCAAGCGCCTTTAAATCAAGAAGTTTGCCTTGACCTGTTTGTTGTTCATGTCGATTTTCATGGCCATTTGCAAACTCAAAGTGGTTAGTTAAGTCTGCAAAACAAGGCTGGTACTACTAGTTGCACTAGTTTGTGAAACAGGTCTTGTTGCTGTTATGGCATCCATAATACAACACATTTCTGAATAAGAATAGCATGTCTGGTGTAACTGATGCAGTTAATTAAGCCATTAATTTCCCCAAGCATTTGACAAAAAAGACTTGTATTTACTGAGACACCCCAAAGCCACAGTCTTGCAATGTTTTTTAAGCAAATGCTGCATTATTGATGGACAAAGAGTATCATCTACCTAAGCCAAAATTATACTTAAGGACCAGATGGACAGCACAGTGAAGTTAATCGTTTGCCATGATTGCAATGGGCCTTTTATAAAGCAAATTGCTATGTCTTTACTGCACTGTACTAATGTGGACAACTCGTGTTTCCCTAACATTTTCACTCCTCTCTGCTACCATATGCTCCCAACATGCACACCGGTAATTTCAGATCCTTGCTTTCAGAGATGAAATGCTTCCAATATTTGAATGTTTGTCAACTGTATGTCCCAATTACATGCTATACACATTAAATTCTTGCTTTTCCTTTTAGAGGGAACAGAATTTAAAGGTACAGGTCATTCAGCCCTGTCTTGACAACACACCCCAGACTGGAAATGTGAAATTGTTGCAGACACTTGTGAAGAGCCTTTATCCACCAGGACATTGAAAAACACTGTTGCTTTCATGAAGAATTTTCTCTTCCTACTTTTGTTTCGACTTTCAGTACATAGAAGAATCCTTTGAAAAATACAGAATGAAGATGTCAGCTCAAAGGCACTTCAGCAGATATCAGAAGGTGCTTTGCCACACACGAGCAGCCAGTCTACAGGATTTCCGAGTCTGCACCACAGAAAGCAAAACATGCTCACTGGGGACAGTTTGTACTTCACAAATGTTTAGCAGCCTGTACAGAAGAATACAAATAGGGACAAAGCAGTGCGGATGCAGAAATCATGTTTTCTGCTGCCCTCTTAGACAACCCTGGGTTTTGCGTCACTGAACAATTTTCACAACACTAAGCCTTTGCTGCCTCACTTTCTTTGGGCCAGTCCTTTTTAACCAGAACTTTCACAAACAGCTGTAATTTTTGTTTTGGTATGGTTTTGAGTGCAAGGCAAAACAATAGTGAAATCACTGCAGGGGAAAAAAAATCAGTCAAGTTACCAGTGACTAATAAAAAAATAAAGACTTATGGTTGAAGGATTTTAGCAGTACAAAAACAAATATTCTGGTGTCAGCTGGTAATTTAACACCTACACTCCAAAATATTTACCAATCTGAAAAATACAATGTCAGCAAAAAGAAAAATACAAGCAACATAAAACCCCCAAATATACTACAGCATACCACTCTATAATTGGTTTGAAAAACACGTATTCCTGCTGACAGTAGGTATTCATAAGGAAATTCCCCGTGTAGTAGCAGGCTGGCAAGGAACTGACATAACTCAGGGCCTTCGATAGCAGAGGCTGGCTGTGGTGTCATGCAATGAAGTTCACAGACACAGTTACTTTTCCAGTGACAGTGTCACTTTGACAAGCTGCTGTCACTCCCACCCAGGCTGTTTGTTCACTCCCACTACTGAACAATAGTTTGCTATGTCTATAAAAACCTCTAGTGAGGTCATCCTCTAAATGTGACTGACAGAGTAACAGGCTAAAGAAACCATCCAAAAATAAAACAACCAGCTGTACTTCTACCTTATACCTCGCCTGCTCAGCTCCACCCCAACGTGGCTGTCTCACTGAAGAGCAGAGAACATCCGCACTCTAAAAGAGAATCAGTTCTTCAGAAAACCCAGAAAACAGCAACTGATAAGATTCACATTTCACATGAAACTCTCTCTCCATGAAAAAACAAACATACATCCAAAACAGCTCAAAAGTACCTCAGACTATCTCTGTTGTTGTACATGGATGGAGACTCTTCACATGTTGTTTGTAAGACTGGAATTAAAGCAAAAGAAACAGAGGAAACTGACCATGTAGATTTAAGGAAGATGAAAAATTATTAGATTATTTGGAGCAAAGTATACAGCAGTTGAATGTAAAAACACTGAGTTTTCTAGAGGGTATAAGGGGAAAGACCAAAAGCATATGTTACACCTCTTGAGATATTGACAGCACAAACTTGTTTCAAGTCTTGAACATCTAGTGACACTGCTGTAAGATTTGCCAATGAAGTATTACCCTCATCAGTACTAGAATTTGAAAAATTTTGAAAAGCAAACCAAGTTTGACCTATTCAGTTTGAACCTCTTCAGACCACTCTAGTCCCACCAAGACTGACTTTTCAACTTCCTTGTTTTTTACTTTTTATTGTCTGGAATTGAACTTCTAAAGCTTTAGTTAAAATACAAAAAGGAAGAGGCAGACAAGAAACATATAGCACACCTTCTCATCAAAAAGGGATGAAACAGGATACAATCTGAATTTTAGAAGCACTATAACAGACTGCAGTAAAATTGCAGGGGAAGCCTGAAGGAGACTAATATTTTTTTCTCGGGAAAAAAACTGTTAAGACTGTTAAAAATATGAAAACCCATTAACAATTTTAAAGTAATAAAATAAAAACTGCTTACTCATTTAGGTAACCAATAACATGCAAAGTACTTGGGAGACATCACTGGAAGCACAAGTTTTCATTTTGAGCACCAGTTCAGAGTCTAGAAAAGGTCAGCAAGCAGTAAGAGCCGTTAACCAGGGATGGTGTTCACACAATATGCTACTGACGTCCTGGTCTGAAGGCAGAAATCAAGGACAAAAAAGTGTTCAGGAGGGAATTATTTCTCATCCTTAGAACCAGGTCCTCTAGAAAGTAGGGTGGAGTTTGCACTAGTAGGACATTCAGAGAAAGATTTCTAGTAGGAGAAGGAGAGCCGTAGAAGAAAGGAAAGGTGAGATTAAATTATCTAAAATAACAGGTAAAAATCAGAGCTGAAATTTTCATCCACACTTAGCGCAAGAGTATCTGCACAAATAAAGGGAATGAAGGGAATGTTCTACCTGCTCGCTAACAAGGCATCACAATAGTGAGATCATTCTGCAGTTATCCCCCAGAAGAGAAATATTTTCTCACTGCCTATATTTTTTGAGTCAATATTGATTGTTTTAGTGTTGCCAAAGTCAGAGGTGAAAGTAAAAAGTGCCTCAGAGGCAAAGCTTCTCAAATGGAAGAGCACAGTTATTTAATAATCTCTCCATTGATCTGGTTCAAATTAGGCTGTGGCTCTGAAAGCATGGGGATTCTGCCAAGCCAGACTTAGGGACCAGGCACTGCACCTTATTGTTGTAACTATAACGGATAAAAATTTCCACTTGCTATTTTTGCACATTTAGGGGGAAAAAAAAAGAAAAAAGTAATCAGCCAGTGTGTCCCAGATAGCAGAAGTCAAATGCAGAGCCAGGGCTGCTGAGAATTCCAGCTTCACAGGATCATCCAGACAAAGAAAAAATAGCATATGGGTTAGAAACAAAAACAAATCCATATGCTGCCTAAGGGAGGAGTGCTAAGCAAACACACAGCAAAACATTAAGATCTTTTCCTCTCCTCACAGCACAAAACTCGCCCAGCCAGGAAACGCTGCTGTGTTAGTCAAGATCTGGACTAATTTTCTGATTATTTAAAGAAATTAAGGTTTTAAAAAGCCTCTAAAAGTTAAAGACTATTGCTTCAAAATTATTTTCTAAGACTTTTCATGTTTTTACTGTTGGCAAAAGACAACATTTTTGCATCTCAGGGCTCCTCACTGAACACACAGTCTCAGGAGCACTGGGAAGAGAAGCAGCTTTCCTCTCAAGTGGTTTCTGAAATTTGGATGCTCATACCACATCAAATGCCTTTGACTATGTAAACATTGCTGCCCAAGCAGGGTGTGTTTCAGCATTTGTTCACAGGCAAAGCACAGTCCACAGAATCTGTTGGCAGACTGCCATTCACTGGTAGCAATAGGCAACAGGGAACCTGCCCTCCAACATCCAGGAAACAGAAATATAACCGGCTTCCACACTTCTTCTCAGCCTTGAATTTTTGGGTTGGTACCTCCTGACCCCATTTCACTGCTGTGTTTTCCAGCCTGCTTTCAATCTTTGTTGACCCACATCCCACCTCAGTAAAACAATTCCAAAGGCAATCCCTTAAGGGCATGCCCAGCACCAGCACAACACACCAGTCTTACGATGCTCCGTTCCACCGCACCTTGATTTATTTTGAAATGTGAATCACTTTGATGTGCAACTGTGAATCCACTACAAAAACCAAGCAAAAATGGGTGTTCGCAGAGGTGAGGGTTCACAGCCTGTTTTGTTTTCCTTGTTCTAGAGAGTACCAACAAGCAGAGATATCCCTGATACACTTGAAGAGAAGCCAATAGCCTACTGTGTAATACTAAAAAAAGATGTCAAATCCACAGGCTGCAGCAGCTGTTTAGGCTTTCGTTATGGAATAGGCAATTTGAATCCATATCAGACAAGGAGTAAAACAGTACACAGTATTAAATCACCTGAGAGAGGTGAAGTCGCACCACAGCAAGTCCAACGCAGCAGAGCTCAGTCTCTCTGCTCAGGCAGCAGAGCTTCCTGGGTCATTATCCACGGGATTACAGCTCCATCTCAAGACTCAACAAACCCTCCTCCAAGGCATTACACTATATATACATTGAAATTTGATGCTGATTAAAGCATAATTCAAGATGTTCATTACCTATTACTTGAGGCCCATACCCATCACCCCCAGATCAGTCAGCATGTTAACTGCCCTTAGATGTCATAAGAAATCAAATTAATGACTTGGTGAGACAATTTCTGTACATATTCACTTCACATTTAATGGATGTTCTTGCTGAGAGAGTGTGACTGGAACCTCTCCCACTAGGTCAGGGGCACAGGAGGGGTAAAGAACAGAAGTGGAGGTGGGGAGCCTTCTTGCAAGCACAATGCATTTGAGCATCACTTCCAAAAAGCCTTTCCAGCAATGCAGTGTTACCTTGGTACTAACCAAAAACCCTACATGCAGGAAGGGAATTCCACTTTGAGTAGCAAAGGAGTACTAAGTCTACCATTTTGTCTCTTTCATCCTCCTCACTGCCAAACAGCTGTCTGAAATACCAGTTTCATGATTTTTTCTCTTCTGATTTGAAGAAAATTAGCTCTTTTCAGGTTGTAGTAACCAGCAAACATGCAGCTGAACCTGCAGGCCAGAAGCAAACAGTGCAATCAATTTCTATGCTTCTAACCTTTTACAGAGATTCTAGTCCCCTTACTTTCCTAGCTTTCTAACACTCAATGGAATAATTTTGATTATAGTTTCATAATGCACAAAAGCTGATTAGGAGCCATGCCATTTTGTAAGCTACAGTGTCCCAGAAAAAGCAACTGCAATATCTCAGTTTTACAAAATGAATTCTGCAACTTCTGTCTCTGAATTTCCCTTAAGATATGCATAATTTGTTACACTTACTATGCTGATTTCCCACATACATAACAAAATCCTGTAATGTACTCTACTACATTTTCAGCAATGTTGGAACAAAATTTCATTTTCTATTTAAAGAACAGGTCTACTCAAAAGATAAATCACATTATAATAGCAACTTTCTATTCAAAATGTCTTCTCCAAGTGTAACTTTAAGTGCAAAAAGCTTACTTAATGGACAACAATAGACTTCCACTGTGCTTTCCTACTTCACATACTGCAGAATTAACATACCCAGGAACATGAGCTGAATTCCCTAATCAAATGCTTTGTTCTTTAAGTTCCAGCCATTTGCTAATGCCAGAGCCCAGAAGGGAGAACTTCCCAGGGTGATACGGGGATCACATTTGCAAAAAAGGTCTATTTCCCAACTCCCAGCACCTTTACTGATGGTAACAGTGAGGAAAATTAGAATGATTCATCTTAATTTTCAGATTTTAGATTGATATCAGATGATTGGTACTAAAAAGAAATACCACTTTTTTCTAAAAAAGGTATATTTGTTGAGCTATTAGGGGACAGAAATGGAAAAAACATCATATTACGACACTTTTCTATAGAAAAAAAATTTAAAAGATACTTCTACTATATTAAGACTTGTACTCGTTTTGGTTTTTTCCCCTTTATGTTGTCTTCAATAAGTTAATATGCAAAATCAACAATTGGTAAAGGAAAGACACACACACCCTCTCACAAAAAAAAAAAAAAAAAAAAAAAAAGCCTTGCGGGCTTCTATTCCTTTGAGTGTGTTTTAACCAGGTGAAAAATAAGACCTAAAACAGCAGGAAGAGACACAAGACACATTTAATAACCCTTCAATAATTTGTAAGTGTGACCTTCATATAGTAGTTTTTTCATGTTAGCCAGCAACTGTTGTAATTTCTCAAGACGAAAAAAAGCTCTTAGAATGTTAGGTAAATACTCATTCACTTGCCCTATCACAACATCTTTGAAAACAAAAAAAAGTTAAAAGTGCCCAAAAGGTCAAAAAAACTGGAACAGTACAAGACAGTTTCAAGTTTCATTGCTTTGTACAAATATGCAGCATCAGATGTTTGGACAAAAAGTATTTCAGAATAATCACATACCATGTCTAAGAGGAAAAATCTTAATGTGCCTGTGCTGCAAAAGTCTCTTTAAGATTGTCTGACTGCCTTAACAGAAGCATAAAATACGTGCCAAGTACATGAACAGATATGCACAGGCATTCTCTGCAGATGTATGGCACGGAAGAGAAGTGGAAGAACCAGAATACTTCAAAATCATCCAGCATGCTGCATAGAATTCACCCCCCCAAGAATACAACGTTTTGATCAGGATTTGGCAAACCAGTCTAGAACTTGACATATAACTATTTTTTCACCTTTCCAAATAAAATTTCCAGAGAAAAAAAAGTAAAAAAGAGACCTATCTCATAAAACCCTACATAGCATTTCTATACCTGATATGTTATCTATAGCAGTTCTTAACACATTGTATGTCTATGCCTCTGAACAGAAAAGTAAACAGAACCACTGAAAGAGACAAGGAATCAGCAAGTTTTATATGCTTCTTGACCGGAAGTGAACTATCCAGCCAGAGGTTTCTTATCCACCCTACTTCATATACAAAACACTAAATCCTTCACAGTATCACCAGAGGAGGTAATTAAAAAATAACTACTTAATACTGTACAGGTCAATATTATAAGATTAATTTCCTACAGCAGGAAGTATTTTACCTATAGCAGGAAGTTATAGATCAGTGCTACAAAGCCAGAAGATTTGTTTGCAAGACTACTGTTGATTATCACAATAAATTTTTCAATATATATTTTCTGGATAAAAGGAATAAACGGCTGCAGAACTAATAATCTTAAATTTAGTAGAAATAACTAGTGTAAGGGGACATATTAACTCTAGTGACTAATGATTATTTTAATTAAGGCTTATTTGAGTATTTTGGACAGAAAATACTAATCAAGACCTGAACCACCCATAACAAATAATATCTAGAACCCTGATCTTCTTACCATGTCACAAATTTTACAAGATAATCCATGAACACACACACTATGTGTTTAAATTAAGTTATATGCACAGTTTGAAGAAGCGTGACCCTACTGCACAAGTGCAGAGGCCAGGCTATTTGAAGACAAAAATATACTGAACAAAAGAACAGCTGAAACTGGTTTGCTTTGTATGCAGAAGTAGTGCTTAAAAGCATAAGGCCCTAAGAGTGAACCTCTACATACTTTATTTCCACGTATGTTTTGTTTTAGTAGCTTTGGACTGAAAACAGGTACAAAAGTAAAATAAAACCATTACCTCCCAGTTCTACTCCTAGCTGATTGGCAATCTAACAATCTTATATGCACTGCTGCTGAGCTTTTACATTAGGGTAAAATAGTTGATTAATTCTGTGGAGGTGTAATGATTTTTATGGCAACAAAAAAGTGCAGTAACAACACACAATGAGTTCTAATTAGTACTAATGAACTAAAAAACTCAACAGGTTGAGGATTTTTTCATAGTAAATTCAAGCTTTAAAAATATTTGAACTCTTATAAATTAAAAGGATCTTCCAAACAAAGTAAAAACAAACAGCAGATGGGGGCAGATCTGCAAAGCAATTACTCTGAGGAGAAATGCCTCTACAGAAGTGACTGTGTCCGAACATTTCAGAACATAGTTAACTCTTGCCAAATCCCTATATTCATCAAAAAATTTTGGAAAAATTTCCAAGTGAATTTACAAAGAAAAAATTCTTAAGGTACAGGATATGGCAAATCACAAATAGTTGCATTACAGGAACAGAAAATAAAACATCATACAATTTTCCCCATCTCACACAGATGCCAACTTCAAGCTAAATCCTCCTCACCTCTGAAAAAATAGAGAAAGTCTTTGGGGGGGGGCAATGGGGAGGTTCTGGTGCTAATGAGCATATCAGCTGAGACCCAGGTACTGCAGCTGCTGTTTACCTTAAATGACGAAAGAAGATGAAATCTAGTTGGATGATACGTGGGTATTTTGTCAGAAGCTGTACCTCCCTTCAGGCTTCCTTAGCCCCTAAACCTGATCTCATGTGTCCAGTCTCTATCTATACCATGCATCAGAAGTACAAAAGCCAGAGGTAACCAAGCACCTCCACAACACTTTACAGTTTGTGTACATTATTCCCTCTCCTCAGGGGGTATGTGGGTGGCAGAGGAAGGCACAGGTAAGGAAATCACCTCTATGACCCCCAAATACACAGTATGATTTGAGACTTAAAGAATCCCAAACAGTTGTTTGACAAGATATAGTATACTGAAGAACTCCGATATTTGTGCTGCTACTTCTCTCCTTCTCATAGACAAACTTGATTTCTGTGTATAGTGGTGTAAACCTGCACAGCAATATGTCTAGTGTTAAGCCATCAAGGACTCACACCAAAATGTATTTTGGGAACTTCCTAAAGCAGCATCCTCGATAAGGTTCCTGTTCAAGTAACATCTACCATCAGAAATCAGAGCCTGTCCCTGATAACTCCCTGTCCATAATTTCCCCGTCAAGAAAGTTCTTTCTCTTCCTCCTTAGTATAACTCTTTTTTCACCCACAAAATAGACAAAGGTTTTGGATTCCTCCAGCATAACTTGTTCCTAAACAATAGCATCCTAAAACTAACCTCACACTTCTATCACTGCCTAAAGAACTTCCTCCTCTAGAAACACACTCACATGAGATTAGGGAAAATTTAATCTCTGCACAGGTGTGTGTGATGTCTCAACACCACCTTTCCAAGGTATAGCTGTTAAGTTTAGTTGAGCATACTATACTCCCATTAAATCTTTCTTTAACAGCACAAAATTTATGCATCATGTGTCACACCAGTTGCTTCTTGCAGCTGTAGTTCTCAAACACTTAGGAACCAATCCTCATGATACTGCCTTTAGAAGACAAATAGTCCAATTCCCATTTGTTTTAGACTAAGACGTTCAGACACTGAAGGGAAACGAGAATCATTCGAGGTTGCACTGTGTGTCAGTAGCAGGGAACACAACTCCAGTGCCCTGATGCCTTAGTTCTAGTCTATAAGCCTTATAGTATATGTTAAAGCTCTTACACAGTAGACACTGAATACTTCTCACTAGCTCTGGCCAGAAAGGTTTGCTTTCTTTTTTTGTTCAAATTACACTAAAAATTTAAAACTGCTCTCTAGAGCCTTACTCAGAATTTAGTGAATAACATTATGAAATACTAGGGCCCGAGTAGTGAGGTCCTGAACCAAAGTTGACCTCTAGGTGAACCTCACAACCTAACAATATACCTAATCTGTATAATATTGATCACATAAGCAAAATATAACCTTATGAATAGATGCCAATGTATAAAAGCCTTTCTTTTAACGCTTATAGAGCACTGCTGTAACATTTGCTGTAGGATAATAGTTGTGCAAAGGCAGCCCCAATTGCCAAAGAGAGATATACCTATCCAAAACATTCAAACAGACCTCTGCGTGACAGAATGTAGCAAGGCAGTGACAGGCTTTTTCAGAGATGCATAATCAAAGACAACCAGACACCTTTACTTCTTCCTAACTTCTTCTCGGGTTCTGGCCAAGTGTGGGAAAAAGTTAACAAAGAAAAAAACTACACCAGATGTTTTTCGCAGCTTAAGATATAAAGTTGTTTATTTAACTGTATAAAAGCTGGGACTGTTTGCAGGGAAATTTGGAAGTCTCCTCTATACAGTGGATGCACTGTATAGAGATTTCCTAATTGCCGGGATGAGTTCTCCAAATCCATCTCTGTAAATAGGCTCCCCAGCATCTGCGGATCTGGATGATGGTAGTATAGTGCAACTGGTGATGTATCTTTCTTAATCACTATCGCTAACTCTATGTAGTAATGATTAGGTGCATTACCTTATTTTGTGCTTGCTATAGTAGTTTGCTTGTTGTCTTGCTGCTTTACCTTATCTTGCTTTACCTTCTCTTACTATTTTCATTATTACTTTGTCATTTTGGACATAAGTAAAAACAAGTTTACTTTTTTTTTGGTGCCTGTGTCCTCTGCGCTATCCCCGTCAATTGGCAAAACACATTATTTTCCTCCTCAGCTTCCCCCTTCTATTTTACCCAGAATTAAACCTTTCTATTTTATTACTAAGTCACTGGTAGTAACTCATCTACTACAAAACTTCTCTATAGTTCCCTTGATTTTTTCTTTTCCTAGCCCAGGCCTTATTTCTTCTTCTGTCTACAAGTCCTCTGGTCTTAAGGTCATTGATGCACACCCATGAAAATTCAAACCTCTAATTCTATTGAAGAAGCATACCAGGTATTCCAAAGGTGAAAAGCAACAAGTATTTTTTAGGTCTTAAAGCTTACAAATTTTTAAACATAAATGAATACATTAAAAGTTAGTAACAAAAGCCCTGGTAACATCTAAAATGAAAGGAAGCAGCTCATAAAGATAGTATCACCCATCACAGAGCCAGTAACCAGATAAATTAAATTTAAAATTTAATTTGGTTTACTTCAAAAACTAAAGTTCTTAAGTTTACACAGAAAGCTTCATTTTTCTGATGTTGTCTTATCCCATTTGGCTATGGTCTCTAGACAGCAGACACAGGACAAAGTCACAACATCGTACACGGAGACTTCATGACCCTCCTGCAACGTCACTGTTCCCTGTTTAACACAATCACCTGCTGCAGGGGGACAGTGTGTCCCCTGCACACTAGGGAGGTCCCTACTCGGATAAAGGATACCACTGCAGTGTTACTGCCTGGAGGGAACACATCTGCTATGTGCAAATTAAATCAGGGGATACTGAGAGGAAACAAACAGTTTGCTTCTGTGTTATAGATTCTCCTCTCCAACTCACAGAGTTAAGACCTCTGAGTAGCCATTTAAGACATTGTTTCCACAAGCTCAGTATGTGCCTTTATTTAGTGCAGAGCCCCCTGTACAGCTCATTAGAATTTCTCTGTCTTCTCCAGGGTATTCTCCACAAGTGAGACTTTTAAAAGCCTGAAAGATTGGTCAGATTCATACCCAAATGGAGAAACAGGAGTCTGGGTGACAGGCACCTAGGCAGAGAGGACTCGTTATGAAATGCCATCTCTGAGCTGAGTTGGGAAAGTTTCTTGTGTACCCAGTACATACAAGATTGACTGGTCCAAGCAAAAAAATTACCCAAACCCAGAGTAAGGAAAAAATCCCATACTCCCTCCGTGTCACTTCTGCTAGTCATATGTTCCCATTCCCCTCAGTTGTTGTTACTCACTCTTCCCCCTTCCTATACTAGTAGTCTTATGATTGACTTTTAAGAATGCTTTTTCTATTTCTCTGACGAAACATTCACTCCCTCTCCCTCCCTGTATCTATTTATCAGAAATATTTATTTTCCTCATTGTGCTTTTACTTTTTTCTTTTTTAGTAGTCCATCTTCTTAATTACATGTTTAGTTGTCTATATAACATTGTAGCGAACTCTCTGAAGTGCAGTCTCCGAAAACACAATAGGAATCTCTGCATGAGGAATGTCACATAGAAACATATATTATCATTACCTACCTTTCAGTGAAACTACCTCATGCTTGTCCACAGTCACTACACTAGTCGTCATTTTACCACTGATTCAGTTGACTAATAGTCCCACAGAATGCAATCTTACACAAGACAAAGCAGAAGGCTGCATGACTAATACCCCTAACCACTTGAATCTCCTTGTCTTTTTCCATGTTCCACCTTTGTTGCAGCCTGCTGGCATAATAGTTTGTTGACAGAGAAATCTACTAACCATGGTTCTTAACCGATACTGAGAGAGAAGAGTAGGCTGCAAATATCTCAACTGTATAAGCTTTCTTCCTTAAAGGTTACAGTGCTCCTTTCCCCAGGAAGTGGCTGCATGAAATCAAACAGGTATTGGCTTTAAGATTACTTGAGACTCTATACACACAAATAGACAGGATTTAAGTGAAAGAACTTCTTTGTTTAACTATACATTCCTTCCTGCTAACTAAGACAGTTCTATTTACAGGGAGAACAGCAGCTTCTTCTATCTCACCATGACTCAGTTTATAACAATTACCTACAGACTACACACATTTCCAGTGTTTTCCCCTTTTTCATATGCTTCCCTGACCAGATTCTCCAAATATTTCCTGGGAGAAAGAAAATAAAAGAAAAAAAAAAAAAGAAGAAATATAGAAGGCTACCAAGCCAAAGCTATTTTCCAACAGATGGTGAAACAGGGAACACAAAACACTTGGCAGTAACAAAAGGCTTCCTTCTTAAAGTTTTACCATCTAGTTCAGATACCTTTTTACAACCATCCTGGCATCAGTCTAAGGGGTCAGATTTCTTGGCGAAGTCCCTTAAGTTATGGGAAAAGGCCAGAGTTACGGGAAGAAGTTCAGGCCCTCTGCCCCTGGTACATTTACACAGAACCATTCAGGTGCAAACAGGAACCACTAACCCAACAGGAATTACTTCCCTTGCAATCACTTTCAAACTCTCAAAGAGTGGAAATAGTGCAACAAGAGCTAGAAAGGTCAAGGGCAAGAAAGTAATTTCCTTTTTCAGAAGTTTAGGAGTCCAGTCATACAGTCAAATACCAGCCAAACATCTCAAATTTTTTTTTCAAATAAGGGATCATTATTCTTTTGTTAAGAGTGATCAGCCAACAAAGATGTCAGAAATTAACAATAACGTAACCTAAGTTGAGAGGTCTGATGAACTGTAAAGACTGTGGCCATTTCTAGCTCAAGCAGTTTTACATCATGAGGTGCAAGCAAACCTTGTGGCAGAGCAACAGGATCGCTTCAGCCTCTTACTGTGTGAAGTACTATAAACCAGTATTTTTTTCCAAGTGGCTGGCAAATTGCTGATGTACAGAGAGGCTGCATTGCGCACAGTAATGATTCCACCTTGTTCTTAGCTGGTTTTGCAGATATCCCAACAAGCTAATCTCCTAGTTGAAAAGTCAGGACAATTTCATAGTTATCTGAAGATAAGGGGGAAGCAGTCTCAAAACTGCTAACACAAGCAGAGGTGCCAATTGCCAGCTATTTCGCCAGGAAACAGTAGTGGCAGAAAAGCAGTGCAAAGGAGAAGGAAGAAATGTATTTAGGGAAGCAACATAACGTTAAAGAGTAAATGAAGGAACAGAGAGAAAGCATGAATGGATGAGAAAAAGTCTTTTTCAAAAAGCATCATTTTCTCATAAATTGTTTGCGAGCTGCAGTGCAACTGGAAGAATGAAAGAGAGAGTCTCTCGCTGTACGTTAGCACAATCTATATTCCCAGGACCCAGATTTCTTTCTGCAAAGGGCTGTGTCGCCTTGGTTTCTTTGGGTCAAATGACTGAGGATATACCCTCACACACAAACAGCTCTGGTTTGCTGCTTGAGGATAGCTGTTTTACATTAATTCTGAAGAATCCAATACGTATGTTTCAATAAAGAAATGAAAACACACAAACATCAAGAAATGAAATGATTTGTTTTCCCTTAGGAGTTTTCTACGTTTCAACACCCTAATGCTCACCTCCTAGAAATTTAATGATTGAGCTGGGACAAAATGCCTTCGCTTTTCTTCTAAGGCGTTCCTTTTTCCTTTGTCACCCACTTAGGGGAGAACAATTTTAAAGCAAACTTCAGACTTATTGATAAATCTGTGCTCTCCTCTACTTTCACAAAAAAACTTGATGGTATGTGATCTAGGAGCGATAATATTTTTTAAACATATCTACAGTTAAAATACTGAGCAATCAAGAATAAGTATCATTCTTTCAATGTTTAGAGTACTTAAGTGTTTGTAGTGCATAAAGTCTTTACTCAACTATTTTAAAGCATTTTACGGGCATCAGTGTAGCAAAGCCAAATGACAGAGCTGTTGGTAAACTGAGGCATGGGGATGACTTGGCTAAGATTTCCTCAAAAGTAGCAGTAAAAATGAGGACAAAGCCCAATCACCTCAGCATAACACACTATAAAGCAGTTTATATGAACAACATATATGATTTGATGTATTTGTTTCAACAGAAGAAATTGTCTCCAAGGATCAAAGATGTTAGCATCATCTTAACACTCTGCTACAGTTCATCTTGATTCAGGGCATTAAATACTATTAATCTGGACTGTTTAAACAGCCTTTGTTAAAAGGCATCTTTCCAGGAGACTTAAAAAAAAATTTAAAAAGAATGGAAAATGGTTGAAGTATTTAAAATACCAGTGTATTTTACAGCATATTCCATTATCCTATTATTGAGGAGAATTTGCACAGGGCAACCTTCCTGTCTTCACAAGGTGCCATTTGACTATCATTCTATAGAGCGATATTAAAGATGATGAAAACTGGGCATTCTAAGGAAACAAAATTATCTAGGATGAAGTGGAACTGTTAACATCTGAGCTTACCTCATTTCAATCAGTTACAAAGAGAAAAAAGAGAAAAACAAAAACAAACAGATTTAGAAAGCAGCTTTTTGCTGTGGTAGTGATGGCTATTTCCTTATGCTGAAACGCCAGCACAGACCGAAACTGTTTTTCAGATAAGAGATTCATAATACTGTTGCGAAAGTAAAAGCTGTGTATGCCAGATAAAAAAAAGAGAAAGAAGAGAAATGAGAGGGGAAATTAAGACAGGGTAACCCACAGAGACAAGGGAGCCAAATTTGGTCTAATTTCACACATTCCCTTCCCCCTCTCTCCCCACCTCCCCCCCACCCTTTTCTCAGGATCTTTTTATGTTCCCATTTACTAGTCACAAAACCAAGATATCCTTGCATAGTATCAATAAACCTTTTAAGTCTGAACTGATACAGCCAGTCTGTCATGCCTGCTAACTTTTATTATCACATACAGCTATGACATTTTGGAGGCTTTACTGTTTACATGTTTTATATGTATGTAAATGCCATGCCAGAAAAAATATTGAAAACACAGAATTCCTTCTTCGCCCTCTGCTTTGAACATCAGTCTTAAGGCTGATTAACAAGAGCTGGATTCATTAATTTGCGTTCTGAGAGCACTCAGAAGAAATTGAAGACTTGGATGGCATTCACACAAAGTCACATTTGCAAGAGCTGCTGTTTTCTCTGTCATGGAAAGTTTGCCAGAAGGACAGTTATTACTTTAGAAGCTGTTTTAAAGCCACCAACTACAAGTTATAAAAGATTATTTTCAATATTTAGTTCCCAGTGTTAAGAAGATGTTTACACCAAAGGATAGACAAGGATGCAGGAGAATATGTCTACAACTAACCATGGACAAGGGGCTTGACATTTGTGGCAACCCCCTTTGCTACAGTTTCTCTAGTTGTAAAATTTGAACAGTGGTACTGACATTCTTTGTAAATCATAACCTACTGAAAAGCAGGATACTAGAAGTAGATATTATTACCATTACAGCATCTAAGAGTAAGCATACAATGGATCCTTGAAGTTTGGGGAAAAAAAATAATCAAATTTGCAATGCTTGACAGTAGCAATATAGAAAGATGTTTACCTTATAATTTAATCAATGTCTTCTGGATTTAGACAAACACTTGCAGAACTCTATCACTCCATGAGAAGTAAAAATAAATGATAGCTTCCCATTGTATTTTTACAGTCCAGTAAAGTACAAAAATAAACTACATTCAAATAACTAAGACATCATGTAAAACTACGGAAAGCACAATTTTTTTAAACTGCTGTTAGTTTTGATAGTTACCACCCTACAATTAAAAATTTTACTGTATATTAGTAATTGTAGTAACGATAATTATTGATAGTTATACTAACAGCTCAGACAACCCAAGATAATTTCATTTTCTCTCAGTAAGTACACTATGTTAAATTTGTTTGGCAAGCAGTTTGAAGCTAAAGATAACTAAAACTAGAAATACTAATTTATTGAGAATACTAATTATGTAATATTATCTATATTAGTAAGAGCTGAGGGTATCTGGTCCAGATGTAATCTGTATTTGGATATGGGCTGAAGCAATCACAGAGCCATTAGCTGCTGCAGTGAGGTTCAGGAAGACTAGTCGGCTTAGCTTCTGCTCCTGGAAAAGTACTAGAACAAATAATGAAAGACTATTTATAAGCTGCTATATAAACACAAAAAAAAAGATTAGTAACTGTCAGCACAAGTCAATCTTAATTCCTTTTCTGATAAGGAAAGAGACATAAAAGACAGGAACAATATGCCAAGCACTGTATCTCATCTTTGCAATACCTTCAGCACTGCTTCTTATAAATGAGTTACAAAAACATGGACTAGAAAAGAAATCATGAAAAGATATGTGCCAAGTGGGCTGGACCTCTGCATCATGTGAAAGTAATTTATATCAAAATTTATCACCTGGGGTTGTTCATGTGTCTGTTCTGGACCTGACACAACTTCATATTATCATAAAATATAAAAGTGATATTATAGAGAATATTATTGCTCAGGCAAGTAAAATCTAGTTGTGAACATACTATAGTGGTAAAACTCAAAATGATGGCGGAAATGAGGTATACTATTCAAAAAGAGAACAGTTCAGTAACAGCAAGTACAAGCAGCAGTAGTACCTCTCAGCTGAAGAAGCATGTCTTAGTTTGAGAACTGCATCCTAAGAAATATGTAGACTATTTTGTATGAGTGCTGAGAAAAGGAACAAAGAAAACACCGCCTACACAGAAAGACTAAAATTACCAAAAAAAGGTATTTATTTGTAGAAAAGAGGATTAAGAGGAAGCATAAACACAGTCTTTACATAAAATCCTACCACAAAAAGAGTAATGATCATGGTGGCCAGGAAAAGAAGGAACAAGCCTGGATTGCAATAAGGAATAACCAATATGTAGTATACTGGGAAAATCTTCCTGACAGTAAGGATTGTGAAGCATTGAAAGTGATTGCCTGGGAAGCATGGAGCCTCCAAGTATCTGATTGACAAAAAACTGGTAAGAACAGCATAGCTGCAGTTGGAGCAGCAGGGTGTATGAGATGGCTTCAGTGGCCCTCTCCTATTTTACATTTCTATTAAATGAAAAGACCATACTGAAATAAGGGAATTGATCCTAACAAGTCTTTCCTCTCATTCCCCCATTCCTCAATTCCTCTCCCAGCATCAATAGATACTAAAGAGAAAAAAATTAAACCACTCAGAAATATGTGAAAAGAGTAAAAAAATCTCTGGAAGAGGCAGAAATAAGGGGAACCAGGTGCCATTGGCTCCAAGTACATGATATTCAGAGATCTGAGAACATATATAAGGACAGAGAACTGGAAGGTGGGTGGGTGTGTGACTCCTACTCCTAGCCTGTTGCAGAACCTGGGAAATACCAGCAGAAGGAATACACATTCAAAGACAGTTTTCTTTAAGCTTCTCATTCACCAACCATAACCCAAACTGTGAGCATTGTTCCAGCTAGTGCCCTGCCTCTCAGCAACACCCCTTGTAAGGTAAAAAGGATTCAAGTGGTAGATCTGTTGTACTTTCTGTAATCTGTGAACTATGTTTTAAAATCTATCCATTTGATTCCCATCGTTGTCACACCAAAATCTAACCAAGGGGCATGTAAGACAATCCAACAGGCTAAATGTTGTCATTACCCTTTCTCTCTACTAATGCCACAGAAAGTCTACCTTGCTTTTAGCAGAAGAAAAGTTAGGCCAATAGCAGGTGGTTTCTAAAAGCATAGTTACAGAAAGGCTAAAAAATACCAGCAACTAACAGAAATTGTATGGGGTGCATAGCAAACACCTTATGCTACAGAACTTAAACTGTCTTTTCACTAACCGGCTGATTCAGTGATTAATCTTCACAAGTGCACATCTATGCAAGAGGGTTCTGGTTGTCTTGATGGCCCTTTGGAATGATCCGAGGACATTTTTAGGTCTATACCTGTCTCTGCATGCTTGGGATACATATTGATTTTCAAATGTATACATATACATATGTATGCATGTGTGTATATATATGTAAAGATTTTCAGAAATCACTAAGGATTTTAGGCTTTTTCACTAAATTAGGAACTTCCTGAGCACTCCAGCTGATGACAACAGGTCTCAGTTCAGACCTCATGGTTTATTTTCACAGAGGCAAACTTATTTTACTTTGAAGAAGGAAAACTAGCTTAGTGAATGTAACAGGCAGACATTTTAAAGCAACAGAGGATCTTCCCCACTTCATAAACATACAGCTCGCTGGGAGGTGGGAGATGGCAAAAGCACAGGGTTTTTCTGGGTTTTCCGTTTTATTGCTCCTTTTCTCCAGCAGTATACTGGAATGGCTGTACCTGCTGTAAAAAGATGTTGATGTTAATGGAGCTATCACAGTGCCTACTCCTGATGTAACTTTTCTTCACACATCTCTCTTCCTAGAAGTTTCTCTGCAATCTCTGACTGTACTGTTGCAGTTGTTGAGTAAAAGGAAGGGTCATGCTAAGCCTTCACCAAAGCTGCTGCAAGTAAGCAAGTTCCTTCCCACTAATAGTCTCTGTAATAAGAACATAAATAGTTTTGGTGTCCTTACTAAGCAGGAATTAAAAAGGAAAAAACAATGGATAAGCTTAGATTTAGAGTAGTTTTCAATACAGAAAAAGCATTCAGAGTGAACAAATGTAAATGAAAATACATTATCTGAGGTGTAAATGAACCTATTGTAATATTAAATTGACAAACACTATACCACCACCACCTCTTGAAGGAGTTCAGCCATTTACCATTCAATTTTTCTGTACACTCAAAAATCTCAAGTAGCAAGAGACCTTAACAGTAATCTAGACATACCCACAATTACAAACTGAGAGGATATTTTATTTAAGTCATCTGAGCTGTATTATTCATAACTGCACCAAAGGTCAAATCCTACATTGATTTTCAAATTTAGAAGTTTTTTTAAGTATAAAAATATAATTCAGAACAGAATTTCAATGCTATCCATACTGCAATAGAAATAATTGGTTGGTTGTGGAGTCTCCTTCTCTGGAGACATTCAGAGCCCGCCTGAATGCGTTCCTGTGCTATCTGATCTAGGTGTTCCTGCTCTGGCAGGGGGATTGGACTAGATGATCTTTCGAGGTCCCTTCCAATCCCTAACATTCTGTGATTCTGTGGTTCTGTAATAAAAATTGCCACAGACAGAGTATTTTTATGGGCATAATATTGAATTAAAATAGGTCTAACTCTTCTTTATAGTAAACATACCACTACAGTATACAAACCTGCAAACTGAGATGATTGACACCAGCTTGTTTTCCTGACAGCAGCATGACATTATATTCATGACTGTGCATTATCTTTAGCTAGCTGCATGTTAAAAGCAATGCTTGAACTGCCAAGGTAGTCTGTGCAGTACAGAGATACATAATTATATTTTGTAGTTCTAATATGTGCAATGTTTTATGTGGGACATTATCAGCAAAAGTTCCATTGACTTTAACAAGACCTATGTAGCTGAAATCCTCTGGCTGTCACTTTGAAAAATTAAGTTAAAATTTTCCTAGGTAAGTATATACCTACCCAAACATAGCAGGGCTAGATCCTTGGTCCGTGCAAATAGGATCATTAAGTTATGTTTGAGTAGTTGGTTGCATCTTTTGGCAGAAGTTCTAGTTTTGGTTTGTTTGGGGTTTTGGGGTTTCTTTTTCACAGCAAGCACTACCTAATGGACACACTGTCTTATGAAACACTTGACCATAGATGCATAGATCGCTTTACAATGGTGACTAAACAATATTCCTGATATAGCTACAGGAACAGCTTTCACGGAAAGGAAATGTTTTTCATAAAGCTTATAGTAATAAAAAGGAGAAGCAGCAAAATATGGACTGAGTGTCCACAGTAAGCCAAGAGCCACCCAGCTCAATCCACCAAAGAATCACAGACCAGAACTAGTGAACAGTGGTCATAAATGGCCTTATTTTGGTTCTCAAAAATCCCACTGACCCTAAAAATGGGCAGACAACAGCTCTGCTTATGATATTACACAGCTGTCCTTAGAACTGGTTCTGCCAGCAGTGATGATGGAGAAACAGACACTTTTCATTGTGGAAAAACAGATCTCCAAGAATTAACCACATCACTAAAAGCTGAAGTTCTTGATGCTGTGTCTTTCCCCAGCTCCATACAGATTCCTTGTTTATAATGTATTAAAGAAATTCCAATAGCTAAGCAGAATGCAGAAAGGTTCATCACTACAGGAAGGAAAAAGAACAGTTAAACCGCTACCAGTGTCAAGGGCTTCTTTAAAATCATAAAATGTGCTGGGATTTTGATTCTTGTATTTGAGGTTTTTTTCAAAGAGTAAGAAAAATCCCAGACATACCCTACATTATTGTTAAGTCTAAGGGTACAAGAGAACCACCAAACTAGAGAATTATAACACTTTTTTCTGTTAATGCACTAATAGTTTTCATATGATAAAAATTGAAGAGACAGGTGCAAACAACATCTGCTACTATAGATCGCAGAGACTCTGATCATTGCTGTTTCACCTCACTGATGACTATCACTTCATTTATCTGCAGCTGCCATTACAAGCTAGTGACTTTAGCTCCATTGCCTTAATGAATGTTGTTCTATGAATTTGGGCCAATGGCTACGTGGTGGAAAAAGACAACCAGCAGCACCTGTATTTGGCATGCTGAAATATTTCAGGTAGGAAATGGTTCATAAATACAGCTCTGGATCAGTAAATATTGATGGTATTAGATACATCCCTTGTGCAAAGGAATATTTTAGAAAATAAGACTGCATTAAACTTCTCTGTGTGGTGCACTATAGTCTAGTGCTTATGGCATCAGAACTAGGTTTGTTCCTTCTGCTGACTGCCTCGTGACCACTGGCGTGCTGCTTCATCTTGCCATGCTTTAGTGTCCTTAACTGTGAAAAAAAGATTCTGAAAGTTTGTTTCTTTGTAGTGTACCAAACCTGTAAGGGTCAAACAGTGTAGCTGACACACAAAATGAACAACCAAAAAAGTCTTTAAGGCCTGGTGTTAAGTTCCTAAAAGTCAATGTTTTTTTTTTCTATTGATTTCAGTTGGCTTTGAAACAGATTATAAATTATCCTGGAGTTTAGCATAAATTGCAGACAGATTGGATGACACTTCAGAATATATGCCAAAAGTTGTTTGGAAACACAGAAACTTCAGAGTTACTCTGTGCAGTAACAATGTGTCACTAAAGGAATGCAGCTCTTCACTTGAATAAAATTTAGAACCTATTTCCATTTCACAAAAAAAAAAAAAGGCATATTGCTTTCATTAGAGGAAAGGAAGCATTCACGTTTTCCTTATGATTCTTTCAAAATATTTGCATTAAAAGAGTTTTACATTTGGAACCATACAAATTATGGCACCTGTTTTTTCCCCACACATGAAGAAATGCAGAGTAGGGCTTTGTGTTGCTCCAATAGAGAAGAGGGAAGCAATCCTTTTAAGGACCTCAAACTGTAACCAAGTTTTTCTTTGCTTTGATGAAGGAAAATTGGTGAGATGCAGAACAAAACATTTACTTCATTATTTCTGTTTGCTTGGCCTCTATTTCTTTCTTCTGTCCTTGTTTTCTGACTTTCCTTGATAGAAAGCATGATTATATGTTAGCACTGCAGCAACACTGCTGGAAGCTAAAAGTATTGTAAGCATGAAAATGCAGAAGATCAGAGACTAAAAATGGAAGAACTTCCTTATGTGGTTAGAAAAAAAAATATCAAATAGGTATTTACCCGTGTAATTTGTTCCTCCTCTTCTTTTTTCCATTCAAGCCTGTAGGGTTGACTGACACAGGGATTCATTATTACTTCCTTTCTGATAACAGATCCTGAAAAATGGCATCATGCTACTTGAAGACAACATAGTAGGGCTGGTTTGTACCAGGCACAGAACTGATCTTTTAATTTGACATTTGCAGTGCTGTCCTTATTATCATGCGTGGCCACTCTAAAAAAAACCACAAACATATCATAAGTAATTTTGTGCTTTTGCTTTCTTATGTAAATTCTTTTAAAATCTCATATGTAAACTTAAAGACAAAAATATGTGACAGACCTTACATCTGGTACACAGACTCAACTTAATAATTAAAAACAAATGTTAAGTACAAACTTCACTATAAAAGCATTAAGGGAAAACAATAGTTACATAACTAAGTAATGGTAGAATTTGCTCTAACAGATGCAAATATTGTATTGGATAGATCTTCTTTTGGTATAAATCAGCCCAGCTTCTTTTATTACACATATTTTAATGCACATAAAATAAGCTACTTGGTTAAGAGAAAAAACATGTTCATACTGCAAGCCAAAGATCGGTTAAGTCCACTACTCAGTAACGAATGCCCATGCAGCATCTCAAAAACAGAATTTGATCTCTTCTGCATAGCTTACTGCCTTCCCAAAAGTCAGTAACTCAGGGATTTTGTAATCTAGATCATCCATCCAGATTTTTGTTTTTAATAGCTATCTATGAATGTTTCTCCTCAACTCTTTAGCACTGAGTTACATAGCATAATTCTTACATACCACTTGGAAAAAAAAAAAAAAAAACCAAAAAAAACCCCACCTCATCTTAGTCACATTAAGCCTGGGTACCCCCAGTTCTTATATTGAGAAAAACAGTGCACCATCATTTTCTAATCATCTCTTCAAGGTTTGACTAAGCTCTCATGTGGTCTCCATTCTGTCATTTCTTTTCAAGCTAAAAGGCCTTAAGTCTCTCCTTATAGGAAAATCGCTCTGTTTTTCTGCCTCACTATTTCTAACCCTTCTCTGTAACGTGTGCTGTTTCTTCCTCTGCTTTATTAACTCTTTGACGGGATGATCAAAACCGAATGAAAATTCAGAAAATGCATGCACCCTACAATGATACAGTGTCTTTGCGGTTTTTTCCTGTAGCATTTAACTAAATAACATTAACATCCTAATCATTTGACAACTTCGGAGCAATGAGCTGATGTTTTCAGAAAACATCTGTCTGTAAGAGACAAGTCTAAACTGTGGGACCAAAAGAAGCACTTCCTAGCTCCAAGGTATTGGTGAGAATCCTCACCACATCTCATGTATGTACACAAAACAAGATCTAGGTACACACCTACGTTTTTCAAAACACACATGCTTAAGCAGGAAAGGAGATAAACTGTGCACCAGTAACAGTCTGCACTCTTGAAGAACCAGAGCTCTAGGCACAAAATAGAGCACAGCTATCCCATAATTAATAGGAAAACAGGTCTCCACTATCACCTCCTTGAGTGTGAATAGCTGATTTAGAGCCATTGCTTTACATACCTATACACACACACACAGAGGATGTTATCTTTTTCACCTGAATATGTTTATTTGCACTTAGTGAAATGAATTTCATCTCCCATTTTCTGGCTCAGTCACAGGATTATGATCCTTCAGATCTGGCCCCATACACATTTTCATTCTAATACACAATATTATTTGAAGTGTGAATTCCATCATTTTGGACAAAAACTATAATCCACTCAGAACTGTGAAGGAAAACCAAGGCAATGATCCAGCAAACAGACCTGCAAAATTGAAGGCAATGAACTCTGTTGGGACACAAAAATATGCCTATGCTGATCTAATTTTGGGATCTAGTATTAAAAATTGCCTCTTTGATAACATAGCAGACTGGTACTTAATATTAGATATTATTCATTTGATACATTTACATATTTTCATCAAGAAGAAAAAATGAAGCTACACTTTCAGATAGTTTTACTTGAGATTATTGACATTAGGTAAAATTAAAGTAACTGTCAATTAGGGAACCTGAAGCAATCAGACAAGAGAAATATAAATTAGAGAATCTTTTCCCAAAAGGCTCACAGATTTTCATCTCATGGGATGACCTGATATACACAGGCCATAGTTTCTAATCCAGTCAACTCTGCATCAAGCTCTGTGCGAAGTATATCCACTAGAAACCACTAGAAAGTGCAATGTTGACTGGAAGATTGCAAGTGACAGACAATCCACTACAGCTGTAGGTACGCTGTTCTACTGATTAACTGCTCCCACTTTTAACAGTTTTTATCTGTTCTTAGACTTATTTATCCTACTTCAGCTTCTAGCCACTAGTAGGCCTTTTTGTACTGGATTAAATAACAAGTTTGGAGGGGAAAACAATACACAGATAGATTCTAAGAGAGCTGGCAGGAAAAGTGAATAACTAGGCACACTACTTACTTCACTTTGCAGCTCTTACTTCCAGGCTTTCCTACAAATTATAATCCCTTGCAAAGAACACTACTCACAGCCAGCTACCTCCACATAGGTTTCCTGTTTCAGTCCCAAAACCTACGACAGAGCTTCTATGGTTATTTTCCTGCGGTATTTCTGTTCATGTCCAATACACTGCTTCACAGCTCTTAAAAGAGGAACTGCAATGAAGAGAAGAGTAGCTAAATTATTTCAGTGAGGCCAATTAAGCAAACTAATACAGACCAACACCTGATCCTGTACATTGGCTACTGTGTGCTGTGGTCTTTTACTCATTTTCCTGAGAAGTCTTTGCTTGAGAAGCAGCAAGCAACATCCCCTGTTCAGACCTTACGTGCCCAGCTGTGTCTCTGCTCCTGTGCTCTGAAAATCTCCCACAGCAAACTTGCCACTACACACAACCTGATCAATAATGCCAGAGCTACCACTAGAGAGATATCAAAATTTTGAGGAAGAAAACAACCGCAAATCAGCTAGCTCGTCAAAATAAAGTGTTACAGTGATAATGTAACATAGCCTATGCCCATCTACAAATACATCTTTTGCTGTCATTGGTGCTTCAGAGATTTGTGAATTACTGGGATCCTGCTTGCATTACTGAGTTTGATTTGTTTGCTGCCTGACGAGCTGGGAATGGCAGTTCACCGGTATGAACCAAGCCCTTCAGATCTGCACCAGGGAGGGAAATGACAAAGCACTAGCTATAGTCATGCAAGGAGGTGACTGGAGGAGACTACCCGAGTGACAAATCAAAGCAGCAGTCGTGAAAGAAGCATGGTAGCGGAGGTAACGGTTCACTTCTCACTTCCGTACTAAATAACCTGACCTTTGCAACCCCATGTGTGTTCTCTTCAGAAAACAGAAAGAGGTGAAACAGCTGAGGGACTCTGCCAGGCTCCACAAGCAGATTTCTGTGAGTTCCAGATGCCAGAAGAAATGTGCAGCCAGAAGGAATTTGGTAAGCGATGCGTAACACAGACCTGTACAATACTATGCAATATTCCAAGCTGCCAGGATCTGTATTTGTGCATGGCTATGGCTCAGCCAAACTAACTACACTTAACAGTGATGGAGTACTGCATCAAAAAAAGGTGTACTAGTACTCTAGAGCCAACTCAGGCAAGATCACAGTAAAGAAAAAAAAAAAGAAAAAGGAAAATTCACAAAATAAGGTATAATCTTGAAATACTAAAATATCATCAGGAAATTCCTTGGTGTGTTATACCAATGACTGGAGAAGTAATTCTGCATGCAGTGAACAGCACTGGCCTCAGAAATAGCCCCTCAGTACATTTTCTAACAGGAATGCATCACAATACAGCATATGACTGCAGTAACCAAGTATACATTGTTTTTAAAATTAATTAAGAAATGTCTGAGGTATTAGTAGTCTCCATGGCAGCTTCTAAACAGGTTGCAAATTAACAAGTTCCAACTACTGAGCTCCCTACAACTTTGGATTCTTCACTGAGTAGTTGAATTGTTAAGAGCTAGAGTTACGTCCTGTCTTAATTTTCCAATTATTCTAATATCTGTATCTGATCTCTTACTCCTCTGACACGAATGGAGTAATATTGTTACACACATCATTCTCCAGACAACCACTGGAATCTATTTAAGTGCACAAATATATGCAATGTATCCATATGTATTCATGCACTTAATAAATACACATATGTGTTAGTAGCAAGTCACCACGATCTCCCAGAAACATTCAAAAGTCAGGAACTGACAGCATGAATATTAAGAGATTGCAGATATTTATAACTGAGTGACAATCCACAATGGCAGCTGGGGCAGGTAGGAAATGGACACACAGCATGCAGCACACCCTGCACTAGAGTTTTGCCCAGAAACAGTACAGAAATCTTCAGAAAAGGTCCACTGAGTGATTAACCTAGAAAAATAAAAAAAACCCCACACAACACATACAATCATTCTCAGAAATAGTTGCACAGCTTTAGATATTCCAAAAGGACTCTGAAGCAAGCAGAGATCCTAAAAAGAAAGTATGAGTCTAAACAGTTAATATTCGG
Source organism: Pterocles orientalis (assembly GCA_011057875.1). NCBI lineage: Eukaryota > Metazoa > Chordata > Aves > Pterocliformes > Pteroclidae > Pterocles > Pterocles orientalis. Next base: position 28,494 of record WKFP01014812.1, read on the forward strand.
TAAAGCTGTAAGCAGCTGAAGACAAAAACCCATAATGGGAAGCGTCAGGCATCTTAATAGGCAGCAATATAACCACCACCTATAATAAATGAGGGAGGGACAGAAAAAGAGAGTATAAACAAATCAACCATAGCCTAGAAACCTCGAACAAGTGTCTCACTTTGCTGAAAATGAGATTTTTCTTACTAACAAGTACAGAATTTTTACATGACTTATTGAGAAGTATATTTCTTCACAATGCTGGCCTATCTCAGAGGTATCATAAGTATAGAACCATGTAATGTGGCTGTTACTATGGAAACAACTCCTTTTCTAAGGAAAATCAAAAGGTATAAATCAAGTAAAATCCCAAATAATTTCCTGTGACATAGGTTGGACATGTTGTTAAACTGCACCCTTAACATATTGCATCCTATTTCTGTCAATTCTTTCCTAGCTCTACATGTTTCACATAGAAACAGGCAATACTAATTTTTCCCTGCATTAATTGAAGTAATAGATCCTGGGTATGCAGTACAGATTTCTTCACCTCAGCAATAAAGGCAGAGCAGACTAAGATGGGCTCCGAGGATATCTCTGCTAAAAGACATGCCTTCTTCACACAAGAATCTGTCTCATCAGCTAAGAACTGGTGAGGTGGTACACAGGTTCCTAAGGGCATAAATTTCCACCTTCCTTGCTGCGCAAAGAAAGAAAAATGGCCAAAATAAAGCAGTATGGCAAGTATAGGCAATTTGTTTGTTTGTTTTCCATAAATAAAAATAATTCTATACAGACAGACAACTCAACTATGATGAGTGTAAGAACACTCAGGAAAACAGAAGAGAAAGATTTAGAGAAAGAATTGGTAAGATTTGCTGTTACAAATTCGTCTCTCTCACGGATGTTACAGGATTTCACCTGCTAATAACCCCTCAGCACTTACTTTGCCCCTCTCCAAGAACTCAGTCTCCAATGTCCACAGTCTCTCCAAAAAAACCCCCTCCAATAATTAACTGTGAACAAAAGCTATAACGTTTAGCCTTGTTTCAGCACTATTCCCTGAGCTTGGTCTACAGACTACCAAATATTCTTACCTTATTCATTTTGCCAACCCATTTTCTCAACTCTCCATTTCCAAAATAAGTTTTTCCTCACTAAGGTTGGTTTCATCGCAGAGCCCAGTGCAGATCTGTTCCTTATTGTATATATTCAGTAGAATAATAGACTCTTGGGAGCTTGCCATCACAGTCCCTGCAAAGAATTTTGTTTTTTTCAAAGCTCCATAATCTTTCTCACTATCACTTAAGCACATAAAGCCTTTGCATCACAAAAGATGACGATTTGGGGTGAGACGACACATTGCTTGACTCAGCAGAACGAAATAAATTTCAGGGGAACAAAATAAAACACATTTTTTATGTAGACCCAACATGAAAGTAATTAAAAGCAGTAGTAAACAGGGGTCTGACTGCCCCCTTTCCTAGTAGGTCTGTAAATGCGCAGGCAATTACTTTGTATGAACACGACAGGAGAAATTTAAATCTGAACTCTACCCACAGCCAATAAATCTTACATTAGTCTTTTACCTAATAAGAATAGCACCTCATACAATGCCTCTGTGACCCCGAAAGGAAAAAGATTAAGCAGTTATAGGGAATTTCAAACCCGTTGCTGCCTCTCTATATGAAAATCAAAGTATGAGCACTTCCTCTTTTCTGAGTACTTTTCCTCCATGTAAAGGTTATGTTCAGCCAGCTAGGAGACACAAACTCTCCCACGTGGCTTTGGGGACCAGCTGCAGTGTCAAGAGTCTGTTACTGCTCAGTACCTGGAAAGCTGCTTGCAGTAAATCAGCATGTTAAAAAACCAAAGCAAATGGTTCAGTAAATTTGAATAATACATAAATCGAAAGAAATTGTCATCTGCTAGAAACTTCCCGCACAAACAGAAAAAGAAGCTTCAGTAATTCATCAAATAAGCTATTCGCCATGAATTATTCACTTAGTTTTACTACTAAGGCTTCCATGTGCTTCAAGTCACACAAATTTGATAGAGAGATACAAACCTGGGAATCAAGGTTGTGAAGGGCTTGCCTGCTCTTATATTTTCTAAGAGAGGAAATGAAGTTAGAATAATTATATTTTTCTATTTTTATCTTTGCTATTAATCTCTTGGCTGGATTACTGAGGGATGCAGTATCTCTGCTTTGCCCTTTCAATAGCCCATTTCCTATAGAAGTTGCTAAGGGGAATTCTTTCTTTCAGCTCTACTTTTCCCCTTTGTGAACTGAATCTCTAACGATCAGAGGAACCTAGAAGTGAGTTGAAGTGACTGTGGATCAGAAAACTTGTTTTCAGGATAGTAACCATATTCATAAAAGCAAGCACTCCAAAGAGAAACAGCTTCAAAAGTTTGGTGATAATATAACAAGGAAGAGAGAAAAGACGTAAGAAGTGAAAGCCACCTAAAGAACAGAATGACATGGTGATTAAGATTCAAGTAGCTTAAATGTAGAATCCTCTGTCACTGAGTTATCATTTAAGAAAGAAAGGGACAGTAGTTCCAAAGTACATCAAGATCATACACAAAAATTCCAAACATGCTACTCAGATAAAAGACACTGTAATGTCTCCCCAGGTCTGCAGGCAGTCCAAAATCAACATTTCTGAGAAAAAAAAAGGTCCTTCCCTTGTCCCTAGAGGTGTCCTTTCTGCAGGAGGCTGCAGAAGGCAGCCTGTTTCCATGAACTGAGCCACAGGTACATACAACATTTTATATGACTGACAACAGCCTAGTGACAAACAGACTTTATTCCATGTAGCAAAGCATCATCTCCATTTGCTGATGCTCTAGAAAGAAAGCTCAGTGAAAGACACTGTAGGTATCAAACCAACCTTGCGGCTGTAAAAAAAACAAACCCCCAAATGTCTGATTGGAATGTCCCATGTCCCAGCTTGTGTCCTATAGCTGTGCACTGCTATGAAGTCTCCAAAGAGGCCCAAAACCTGAATGGAAATGGATTCTGACCTAAGCAGTTCATCACAGGTGAAGCACTTCAGTAGAGCACTTTGGGGAAGTTGGAGGAGACCTATCCGACTTGGTGTATTTTCCCATACTGTAGTTTATTTCGTTTTTTTAATACCACATAGTACAATATAACTTTAAGCTAGTAAATACGTATGCAGGATTTTTATTACTTGATAGTTGTAAGGTTAACGGTAATGGGTAATGCTTATATTTAATATGCCAATGAAACTGTGAAATGCCAAGTTGAATAGTTTTAACACATATTAGTTTTACTCGTAAATCTACAAAAAGAAACTCACCAGAAGAATATTCTAACTAAGATCACTATTGATTTTGGTCCCTGGAAAATGCACTGGACTGTGATAGTTTAAAATGACAAATGTCTAAAGACCACTTGCTAGTACTGATGGAAAGAGAGAGAGATAAATCTGGAATCATGCAATACACCAACTGAAATCTGAGCAAATGTAAAACTGTCAGTGTCTATGGCTAACCGCTTCTTTGATACCTATGCAATAATGAGCAAATGTATATAATAATAAACCAAGGAGCACTTAATTCTGTGTACTATACTTACATTTAATGGAAGAAAAAGAGCTTGAATTAATTGAGCATCTCATAATTGAGATAAGACTAGCATTTACTTGGTCTCATTTGTTTTGCCACCTGTTCTATTGACAGTCTTTTTTAGAATCACGGTTCGCAGTTTATACCAATTTTTGAAAATGCATACACTTTCTACTGATACCAAAACTTCAGACAGAACAGTGAAAGCACCATTGCACCGTTTTGTCCCAAGATATCTGCTCCTACTTGAGGGAGGAGAGGAGGAAGGAGAGCACAGCAAACAATGAACCAAGATGGACTGATTTAACATCATCACAGAAGTGGACCATAACTGAAATGAGAGAATAGCAGTGAATGAATGTAAATAACTGACACCAAATTTGTTTTCAATTTGTACTTCAGCTATTTTTCTAAAATCTCTCTTGATGAGAACTCTAACCCCTGAGGCATGCTGTTTTGCAATGCCTTTCCACTAACTGTGGAAGTACTAACAGGGAGAATGTGTTGTGTTTTTCAGCAGCAGACACACACACAGATGTTGTATGTAGGTATATATGCACACGTACACACACATCCTTATTAAATAAAAGTAACACAAATACATTAGCAAGTTATACATCTTAATCTATAATTACTAAGATTTATTTCTTCCATTTTTGTTATTCTACAGAATGGTAAAAGATGCCTAGCTTGTTTACTACACAGAAGAACTGCTACAAGAAGCTAACAAAACATATAGGAAAATTTTAAGTTATCTTAAGACTATTAAATATTTTTTAAAGATTTAATTAAAACATATATGAGTTAAAACTATTTTTTAACATCCAGAAATAGTAACCAAAGTTAAAAATAAATGGGTTGTTTCAGACCACCAAAGCTCTGATCTTCAGTAAAATTGCATGTGTTTCATGATGCACACCAATGCCAACATTCAAAACCCCCTTAATTTGGCAGTCAAATAAGGCCCATTGATATTAATGGCTGTTACACCCTTCCTTGTGTAAATATTTTTCGTGTCCTTCCAGATTCTTAATGTACTTCACTCTTTTTCACTCTGTCCAGTTGTCATATCTCCCAGAAGACTTGATAGCACTGAGTGAACTGGTAAAATGTGGAAAATGCTTTCCAGTATCTGCTAGCCAAATTGAAAACAAAAGTGTTTAAAACAAAACAAAACAAAATCCTAGAAAGCAGACACCACAGTAATTCTATTTTATCAGAAAAACAGCTTTACGGAGGACTAGAAATTATATTTTTATATCAGGTTTAAAAAGACAATTTTGGCACTACTTGACTGATCAGAGAAGGGTTTGCACAACTTTGTCTAACAGGATAACTGACTGAGGCAGCCTGATGCCATCCAAAATGAAGGTCATGAACTCCAGCTATAATGGGATTATTTCTAAGTCCTGTGGTTCTTTGTGCCAGAGCCTGGCATATGTTCAGGACTTGTTTCAACATGGGTATCCCAGTCATAGGAGGTCTTGCTGTTCTTAACAGTCACTGGCAAAAATTACTATTATTGAATAAAGCTCCTACTTCAAATTACCCTTACTTAAAGGAATTTTTTTCCATAACAGCCTTACATTACTTATAAGAGTTAGAACAAAAACATACCACAGAGAAAAAAAAATACTATTTGCATGCATACACCAACAGGCTGACAGCTACTTGGTCATGGGGGTGGTGGTGTGTGAAGGAGTACAGTTTTGCTTTCTATCATAAAAAGACTTGTAGTAATGTCCTTTTCACTTTTCCTGACAGCCACTGTAAATAAACCTCATTCTCCTTCAAGTGCCACAGTCCACCAGCTGCGAAACACTGTTCTTCTTTTAGAAACAATTGCTGGCCACATATGGTAGGAACACAGAGTTTCTTCTGTATCCACCCAGTGGTGGTCAGGTCTGCTGCTCAGTCCTGCCCTGAAGGAGATGATGCCCATGGCAGAGGATGCTGCCACCACTGTGACAATCAGAATTTGAGCCACAGTTTGCATCATCAATTAATGTTATCAGTAAAGTGGCAGATTATCTATATAAGTGTGTGGTCATTGTTACTACTGGCTTTTTTGATAAGGATTATATATTTTATTATATATCAATATATGAAATATAGCACTTTCTATACCCACAGAATTAAAAACCACAAATGCTAGGGGGGAGTTAACAAGCTGCTGCTCGCTCAAACGTCCTGCCATGCAGCCACGTGTGGTGTGTGGGGTTTAGGGAGGTTTGGCAGCAAATGCACTTACGGTCCATCTGCTCACAGCAATATCAACAATGCACCAGGTTTCTAACTGTATTCTTTAGCAATGCTGCAGTGTTTATTGTTCAAGTAGATTGCTTTCCTACTACTTAATGCTGATTTGTAAGCTCTGTCTCTTCTTAGCACTGTTTTCATGAAAAAGAAAGGAAACACAATAGATGACTCTAACAGCACAGCCTTTCCTTCCCTGTACCACAGTTTGGGGGAAGGCAGGGGGAAGCCCATTACTGTTGGCTACAGCTAATTCGTGGAATAAGAGAAGGTTCTACATCTAGATTTGAATATGTAAATAACCCAGTTAGCAAGAGAAACACATATCTCCCCACCACGTATTTAATTTCCACTTGCTGTGCTCTCCCGCATGCTGCTTTGCATCTCTATAAGACTTCAGTTATTATCGTTGAATCAGACACACAGTGTACACCCTGTCACATGGATCCACATCACATTCACATGAATACTCTCATGCCTATAGTTCAGCTAGACTGTTTCTATGGTTATGAAAGAGATATTATTGCTTTTCCTTAATTATGCACCTTGCTCTTGAACACTCTCTGTGACCCAGTCTCTAGGTTAGACTCTTTGCAACAGGGTCCTCTGACGTTAACGTGAAGAACTAATATAGTCGTCATTATTTCTTTTTTCCTGACCTGAGGAACATTGAAGGCTTAAAGAAACTGTATGATGTCAATGGCCACAGATGGCTAACAGGCACTCATTTAAACAACAGCAGAACACTATGAGCCCTAAACTACTCTATGTGCAAGATTTTGTGAGATAAATGCGTTCTGATGAGTATGGTTCAGTTTTAAAGCCACTTAATCACCATCTGAATCTTTCAATTTATTTTGCTGTGTTTTACATCACACTGTACCATAACCATATATCTAGCAGAGCAGTAGCTACCTTCTCTCAGACACCTTGCACTTTATGCAAAATACACTTGCTTAAGTAAAACTATATATGTGTTTGCAGGGATAAAAAGAATTTCCTTCTGATGTCCCAGAGGTTTATGCTGCTCCAAACCTAGCTAGCCTCATTATCTTGTTGTTGGCCCTGGCATGACTCACACAGGTTATATCAAGTAATCAGCCAACTCTTACACAATAGCCAAGCTCTTAAGATTTCTCTGTATGTTCATCCCAGTGCACAACATCAGCATCCAATTCATTCTTCATGTCATTTCAACACAATTATTTTACAGCAGGAGCCATCAGCATCTATTCATTGTGACGCAGTACACTTTAGAAGAAAACTTTCCTTTAAGAAAAAGATTGAAAGCTCAGGGGAAGAGGCACTTCCATACTATTTCACTTACCATGATTCTCACCCAGCAGTACCACACAGTCACCTCACTTTCTGAGATGACAACGCACTAACAAAACAGAGGACCCTGTTTCCGATCTTCATTGGTGTACTTCTGCCCCCAGCCTCCAAAGTATTTTGGGAGCAGGTGATTAGTACCAGCTTCTGGCTTTTACCACGAGATATAGCTCATTACAGCATCCATTCCTACACCAAGACATGCAATTCAGAGCAGTATTGGAAAGAACAAGACCATAAGTGACATACATCCCCTTCTCTTTGTTGTGTAACATGGGTGCTGCAGAAATCCAAAACATTTCACAGCCAGGTTGGATGAGGCTTTGAGCAACTTGGTCTAGTGGAAGGTGTCCCTGCCCATGGCAGGGGGGTTGGAACACAATGATCTTTAAGGTCCCTTCCAACCCAAACCATTCTATAATTCTATTATTTCAATCTCCTCATCCATCTGCAGTGATATCACCTTGGGTTGTACACACAGACCAAAAAAACAGATGGACCTGACCTTATTTCTACTTAAGTCTGCACAGAGCCCTGAGAGTTTGATCTGCCCATTGAGGCATACAGAGCTGGAAAATGTATTATGCACACATAGACATTAAATGAACAGGAGATATATATATATATATATATATTTGTATGCACATCATACATTTATAAGCAGGCCAAGTCCTATATGAACAGAGAAAACTTCACTGGAAATAGAATATTTTCAAGCACAGAAGGGCTGGCAGGGGGTCGGGGGGGAGAAATGTGGAAGGAAAAAAAAGGGGGGGAGTGGGGAGAGACCAATACCCATGACAGGAGAAGTGAGAGAAAGTAAAAGAAACATGCACTGGACATAATGCCCAAAGTACGGCAGAAGTGTCCTGTAGGACAAATAGGGCATTAAACATATTGGAATGACAGTGAGAATAAGAACAAGCTGTAACTCAGTAAAAGTAAAGCATAAGGGAGATAAGGCTTACATGTTAGAATAATGATAAATAGTATCTTAAATTTCCCCTTTGTCCCAAAGCACATCAGGCAGGACAATATAGCAGGAAAGCTGCAGGCTGAAGCACAGGGACTGCTTAGCAATGCACACAACAGCAAAGGGCAGGAAGAGAGGGACCATCACATTCAACTGAAAGGATAAGAAGAATTTAGAAAGACAGAATGTAATTACTTAAACTGGAGTCTTGCCAGGATACTAGAGATATCAACCTTTCTGTAAAGACCTTTAAGAGGTAAAACATCAGGTACAAAAGAAGACTGGGAAGATTATATATCGAAGTTCTGAGAGCGCAAAAAGAAAATGCACTGCAGAAGAAAGCAAAGCTACACAAGAGGTTAAGCTAAATAACAAGAAATTTTCAAGTGAATTAAGAACATGAGGTCAGTGAAGGAGACAGTGTGACAGTCCTCCAAGAGGTAGGAACTATAATTTATTCACAAGAGGGGGATAAAGGCAGTAATTCAAAGTGTGCTGGAGCCAAGAATCCAACCATAAAGTTCAAAAATGGCACAGTCTGTCAAAGGAGTTTGAAAGAAACATACTACACCAGGTCAAAACATTAAGACGTAGGAAATTACTTGGAAAATTCCACTAGATCGTAATTGATTTTACCAAAACCTTAGTTGGAACAGGCAGATATGAAGCAAGTGATGATAGGGATGAGACTGTAAATAAAGTTGTAAATTCCTAACAGGAAAAACAGAGGAAAATCCAAAATAAACAATGCACAAATTAAGCATTGCAATAGAGGACAGAGGTCAACAGGAAGCATTTTTCACTATTAAAAGGATGAAGTAGACTAAAAGAAGATAACAAAGTGCCAAATCTCTGTTCGTAAGAATATGAGATAAAAATAAGGTTTTCACCAACTATTGCTGTGTTATATTAAGAGTGAAAAGATACACACAATGGGATGTATCTCATCCAGATACATAATATTTAAAATAATAACAACCAGTGACAGTCAGGAAGGGGAAGTGGCCTAAAATCCTGCCATAGCATCTTTCTGGTATACATAAATTTAATACAGTTTGGTCCCTCCAGTAATCCTACATTGACATGATCAGTTATTTTGTAGAAAAAGCTCTGGAGGGGACCAAAAACCCCAGTATGGAATTCTGAACTAAGGTCACTGTGGCTTCATTCACACAGAGTCAAAAGACAAACAAAAACAAACAAAAGAAGGCACAGGAGACTTCAGACAATCTGGTAACACAAAAAAAGAAGTTCATTGCTGGGGGAGGGAGGCACACAGGAGAAACCAAGTATGATCATATTGATATAGGGAACTGTCCCACTACAAAAAATCCTTTTTCCACTTTTCCTATAATTTTAAGAAACAAAACATGCATTTGTGCCTATGCATAGGAAAAAAATCTGGAAGGGGCTCTTTTAGATAAACTAAGTGGCATCCCTTCCTCACTCAAGAGTCCTTTTGCTTGTCTTCTCAGGACAATTCAAGTGTCTTTCAAGCAGAGAAACCAAAATAATAATAAATACATTAAAAAATATATATTTTTCCACATAGCTGCATATTCGCAGCTCAGAAAGACAGTGTTATTGAAGACCTTACAGCATACCCACCCATAAAGGAACCTATCATCTTTCTGATATAGAAGCCAACTGATTTTGCATAGGAGAAAATAAATAAAGACTTGGAAATACAGATGGTGAATCATTCAATTAGTTTTAGCTTTGCACAGCAGCAGCTAAGGGAAATTCTGACCAATACAGTGAACATTCAGCTTGCTAAACATAAAGCACATTTCATACAAAGCTGAACATTTTTCTCCTTGTCACACAGAATTATCTTAATTATTGTTTCAAAGAACAGCTTTACATAGAATCATCTAGTAGTCCAAAACACTGCTCAGAAACTCATCACTGGAATAATTTATGATTTTTTTCTTCCTAACATCTTGGGCTTGTTTGATATGCTTGCCATTTCTCGCTGACAGGGAGGTCGATTAAATCACATTTATATTGTAAACGTATGCATTGCTTTTTACCCTAGGCGGTGGATGAAGAGATACAGAGCCCCATGGGAAAAGCAAGCCAATCCACTTTCATATTGCAAATTTCTGCCGTTCGGAAGAAATGAATGGTTGCCAGGGAGAGCTGGGAATTACTCGAGGATGCAAAATGTTATTTTAGAATCCTTTTGAGAGAGGTTTTTCTCTCCCTCACCTCACCATTTTCGCATCTTCTGCTAATGCAGCTCACATCAGTTTCTATGAAAACACTGGAGGAATGCACTCCACCGCATTCTTTAGAGGATCTGTATAAATCAGGCTTTTACTCTGCCTGCATAAAGCAGGCCATTTCTTTACTTTCAAAGACAGAGGAGAGAGGGGATTTGTAACATTTTCCAAAGCATTATGTCTCCCAAAGATCATTTGAGATGAGGAAGGTCACCACATGTTTTTGAACTAAAAGAAAGTGTTAAAAATGGGGAGGGTAAAGGTCACTGCTCAGGGCCATGGAAAAATGAGGCTGCAGTATCATTAACCTAACAGAACTAATTAGGAAACATTCAGCTTTTATAAATTATGCAAAGCACTCAACTTACACTTTTTCAGATTTCCACCATAACAGAGATAATTAGGAAAGATCTACAGCAACAGCGTAACCTAATGAAGCAACCTTTTCATATCAGGATACCTTCCCACTAACACTTTCACACCTACAATGTGAGAAACAAGTATTGTTACCTGAAAAAGCTTTATGGAAACTGTTTCATCTGTGACCTAAGACCAACGGGATCATGTTGGTATTTCCCCTTCACTTAATGCAATAGCAAAGAGCCAGTCAGTCAACCAGCTAGGTAAATAACTGACTCTGTACTAATCAGTTTTATTTAATTTGATCTTAAGAATATATACCTTGCCATTCAGGGATTATGTAAACTCAGGGTCAAATCCTGCAGTGGAGTCCATTCCCACTTATTACCCCTGTAAAACTGGAAAGCTTGGACATTTTAGTGTTAATTTTACCAGAATAAAGTCTTCTGAAATATCAGCTTGGCTCTCTACTTAATTTTTAGAGGGCTTACACTGACAAAGTAATAAAAAAAAGGATGCTCTAGCAAAAAAATCCCTAATTCAGGAACACTCAAAGGATCATGACTTTACAGCATACAAAATATCCAAGTTATTTAGCTCTGTATACTCTGTATATGCTTTTGAAACATAGTTTGTAAAGCTAACAGATCCTCTTCCTCCTCCCCTCAGAGAGAAAGACAGAACATATAAAATATGGAGAAGAAGAGTGGGGGCTGAAATCAAACCAGGGGTGTGGGATGGCAGGGATAAAATCAGAGTAAAGTGGGAGGTAAGGATAAGTTTCATGAAAGTCAAAAGGGTATAAAAATTCAACTACCTCTAGTATTTCAGGGGGTTAAGGAGACATGCAAATACACTCCTGTCTTCAGATCTTCTATTTGTAATGCTTTAGAGAGTAAGTTACAGGGAGATTCAAAGCCTGCTGAATTCAGTGGAAAGATCCCCTCCACTGATTTTCAGATGTTCTGTTGGAAATACATCCCAATTTGGCTACAAGAGTTTTGATGGCAGTACAAAGGACTTTACATATAATCATGGCGATTCAGCTTGTGAGCTATGGGAGACAAAGAGCAAGAATGAATTCTGGTATACTACAGCTTTTGGAGAAAGTGCAGAAAATAACTCAGCAGAGAGTTTTCTTGTACATCATCCATCATTCTTCCTCCCATGAACTGCAGAGTCAAAAACATACACCGCGTGCCTGAGAACAACAAAAGCTGATCTATGTAAGTTCCTGATGTTTTTCCTCTTCACCAAAAATAGTGTTCACAAAAATATTTGCAAGACTCCTCTGTATTTCTGCTATTAACATAGCTCCAATACTTTTGCAACTCTAATGAAAAGGCACTCTTGGAACATTTTCACACTATCACTGTGTAAAGCTTCTGCCCTGACTAAGAATACATGGCTTTTCTCCATCACCCATGTTTATCTAGTTATTGACAAGAAAGGTCTAACATTTCACCCAAAGGGTGGTGGCACACTGGAACAGGTTGCCCAGGGAGGTCGTGGATGCCCCATCCCTGGAGGCATTCAAGGTCAGGCTGGATGTGGCTCTGAGCAGCCTGGCCTAGTGGTTGGCGGCCCTGCACATGGCGGGGGGGTTGAAACTAGGTGATCACTATGGTCCTTTTCAACCCGGCCGCTTTATGATTCTATGATTCCATCGTTACCATCTCTAAGCAGAGCATTAGGCCCTCAACACTGCATTCCATGATGCATGAGGCACTTTGCTGAAGCCATGTGTATAAAAATTTGCCAGCATCAAATGATGTGCAAAAAGTTTGCAATCTGTACACTAGCATTTTCTTTACTAGAAGTATAAACCTTCTAATATTTATTTTGTTGTGTGTTTATTGCCGTATATCTATTTGCACAGAATGCTCATGGTGTATGAATCTCTTGTTCTTCACTTTAGAGTTTAATTCATGCTTTTACATGTTTTAATGCCACTTTTACCAAAAATGACAAGAAAGCAAGAAAATACACTGTATCATTAAAAGTTACTAAAGACAGAGACACCATGAACAAAATCTGAAATAGTATAATTCAGTATAGTCAGATACTTTTAGTGAAAGTTACCACAGATAGCAGAAGACATCAGAAAATCACGGGGCATGAATTATATTTCTGGTTCGGCCACTCACCTGCTATGTAACCATTGGAAAATCATGATGGCCGTCTAATTCCATTTCTGCTTTTCTTCATTGCTTCTTAGGTGCCTTAGGCAATCATTATTAACTTTGGTGGGCATACCATAATCCAGATAAGAACACAAAAGATAAGGGCCTTCAAAAATAAAATAAATTTCATTACATTATTTCTATATTTTTGTTTACCTGCTTGCAAGATGCTTACTAGCATGGCAGGTGTGACCATCAGTCATTGCGTGATAAGTCATGAGAACATTTCACAGATTGACAAATATACTGGACATCAGGATTTGTGGTAACGGAGCTCTGATACTAGTCACCCCAACTTACTGAAACTATGGTTAAAAGACAGTCAAGATATTGAAACAAAACAGAGACCCAAAAGAAGCCATGAGAACTATTTCATTACATCCGTTCTTCATTCACACCTTCCACAGTTGGTCCTGAGTGCCAGTGGATGACAAAAGAAATGTTGCTACATTTCACAAGCAAATGGTTGCAGCAGAGCTGCCTGAGTTGCTGAGTGAACTTACAGAGCTGCATTATCTTGCAGCAATCATAAAGGCTGAGTACACAAACTTATGCAACCTTCAGAGGTACTTTTCCATAAATTACAAGGAAGCAGAAGAACAAAATAACACTGCAGCTTTATAGACACAAGATCTTGAAAGCTCAGCTCCAACAGCCCTATTTGTAGCTGCAGCCCCTCAGCAGAGACCTGCCTACAGGTTTTTCACCTGCTCTAGCCATCCCAGATTGCACAAGGGCACTCCTGTGGCCATGGCAAAAGTGCTTCATATGAATTAGTCTAATCTCTCACTACAACTGTATCCTATAAATGTTTTAGTCCTGTTGTGATGACCACTATATCCTTTGTTTGTTCTACCCTTGCAGCTCATATTCCTTTAAGAGTAACTGGTTGAGGCAATTCTCCTTGAATAGGTACTTTTTAAATTCTAACAACCTACTACTGTCCCAGGCTGGCAGGGACACGTGACCCAACCCTGCCATTCCACTGACATTCAGTAATAGAGCAATTCCCTCAGCAAGTGCTTCATAATAACTAGAAGAACTCTGAAGTGGTACAGACACTTTTCCCAGATATTCCACTGTGGTGGGTTGGCCCTTGGCTCGGGGCCAAACCACACACACCCGCTCACACAGTCCCTGTCCCCACCCGATGATAGGGGAGAGAATTAAAGAGGTAAGTGGCAAAGAGAACTCGTGGGTTGAGATAAGGACAATTTAATAACTAAACAACAATAATACTGGAAATAATACTATATACAAATATACAATGCGATACACAGTGATACTGCCCCTCCCCACCTGATGACCAAAGGCCCAGCCCACTCCCAGCCAATGGCCCCAGAGGAGGGAGGGAATGGGTGATACACAATGATACTGCCGCTCCCAAAAGGCTCAGCCTGTTGCCAGCTAATGATCCCCAGAAACCGCACTCATGATTCCCCCAAAAAAGAGGGGGGAAAAAGGGGGGAGGGGTGCGCCGCTCCCGGAGATACTCACGGAATGGAGATAACAGCCCAAGCGTCCCAGGCCGAGAGCTGACTGAAGCAGGGAAAAAAACAACAAACAAACAGCTAATGATCCCCCTGGAGAGGGAGGATCCCGAAACTCACGGAATGGAGATAACAAGCATCCCGGGCTCCAAGAGCTACTGGCGTCTGTTGAGGGGGGGAAGGCCTTGGGAGAGCGAATGCAGGCACCCGAAGCGAGATGATCTGGAGCCCAAGGGAAGTAAAAGAGAGAGATTTCCCAGAAGGGTCCTCACCTATATACTGGGTATGACGTGCATGGGATGGAATAATTGGTCAGTCTGCTTCTCAATCTTAACCTAAAAGCAAATCCCAAGCTAGAAGCCGGACTGTCTCTCCCCTCCCCGCTCCGTCTGTGGAGAGGAGAGAGGCTGAATGTATTTGTCCTTAAGAGTATCCTAGCAATAACTATAAACGTTCCTTTTCTTATCAGTTTTCTCCTGAGCAGGAATCCAAAACATAGCTTCTTGCTAACTATTTATGAAGAGAAGGAAGAAAGAAAAAAAAAATTAACTCTCCTCTGCTTAACCCACGACATCCACCAACATCAGTGGTCTTGGAATAATCTTCACTAAATTCTACATGAGTTCTGTGGCCATGACCTAGGTCACCCGAACCTAAGCCAATTATCCTAATCATGGACAACCTAAGCAATTTTTTTTCTATATAAAGCAAATTCACGAAGCTTTTTTCAACTTCAAAAAGCTTAATAGTCAAAATAGTCTTCGAGTAACCCCTGTCATTCAAGAGCCCACCTAGCAATCCTTTTTCTCTTGAATAATTCCCAATATAACTATATTAATGAGAAATGTAAATAAAAGATGGCTCACTTGGTCCCTCATTGGTACAAATTCACCTGTCCTTTGTTTTCAGCTGCTGGGTGAGAGGAACAGGTATAAGTTGCATTCATTACAGTCCTCATTATAACTCATGCTACAAGAACAAGATATCCTAATTGCAAGACAAATGAGAAAGACAGCGGCATCCTGTAGTATCATGACCTTTCCAACATTTCATATTTTGACTTGCTGACCATTCCATCTGCTTGTTGCACACTACAGGGAGAACAGAACAGTCAAGCATGATGGTAACTAGGAGGAAACGTAACCCATTACTGTAAAGCCATGTAATCTCATTAAAAGTCTTGGTTAGGTCCTGTCTCAACTCCTACTAAACTGCCAGGGCTTAGCCTACTTTATGGCACTAGTGGCAATATTAGTATCTTCATAAAAATGCATATCTCTGAGATCTCATTCACAGATCAAGCTTCTTTTGTGAAAAAGCAATGATGGATTACTACTCGGGGCAACACTTTGCAACAGGTGACAAATCATGTTTAATTCTTTGGATATTTGTTATTATAACACTAATCCATCTGTCATTAAGGAAGGAATAATATGCAAGCCTGTATTCTTTCTCTCACAATTTAGTAAAAATCTTGAATAGCTTTTGAGATCTTTTTATCAGAAATCCCCAGATACTTACATATCACATAAAATACTATAATATTACAGCATCACTGATGTCTCAGCACTATTATAACTTGACTTGAAGACTATTGGCACAAAGACTGGCAGATAAGACCTCACCTTTCTGCACCTTCCTACAGTATTAGCACTTTCTAACATCACTACTCCTCATTGGCTCTAGAAACTGAGCCAAAATTCCTTGGTGAGCATAAATATTTGCAAAACTAGAGAAAAGAAAATAAAAGCTGGAAGTAATCAACAGTTCATATCAGGAAAGATGTGAAAGACAGACTAATGTAAGAAACTCTAATTTTAAGGCACAAGTTATGACAAACCTACCTCTAACAGTGACCAGAGGTATACATTAAACATTATACATTTCTTAAAATAAAGCTGCAATTTGTTTTAGCAGTACAAACAACAAATTACGACATAAGGGATTTCATAAGGGATCTATCTATGTCTGCTTCCCCTAAAGACTGAGCAAGCCACGGAAGCAATCCGAGAAGGTTAAAGTTCCCCAAACAGACATGGCCACAGGCCAAGAATATGAAGGAGGGGGACAGTTCAGACTAGAATACAGCAGAGAACCAGTTAGGAGTCAGATACTTGAGAAAATAAAAAGTAACAAATGGAGCTGAAGTGGAGGGCTTAAAGAACAAGCAGGAGGTGGTTACAGCAGCACAGAAGTCACTCTAAGGAACAGAAAGGAAAGCAGAGCCACAGGGAAGCAACTGAATTTGAGATGTTGAATTTGAGATACTGGTGGCCTAAAAGGAAATATCCAATACACAGTTAAAGCACAAAACTGCTAAAGTGTGACTTGGAGGTCAAGAAGTAGATACAAAGGCAGAGAACATTGAAGTTACAGTTCTACCTTTACAAGAATACAAGTAAGAGTGTATGTATCCAAATGGGAAAACTGATGGAAATGTGACTGTCAAACCAAATAAGCCTTAAAAAAAAAAAAAAAAAAAAAAAAAAATAATAATAATAATAATAATAATAATAATAAAACCAGCAACAGCCCATTATTTTGGCTTCTTAAACTTTGAGAAACCTATACCTTTTTAATTGCTCTCTGCCTAACAACCATTCAGTATGTAAATAACTCCAGTCATAAGGAATTAATAATTCATAAGCAATGAAGTTAAAATTAATTCTCCCGTGTCTAATTTTCTTCTTTAAAAAGTACATAATACACAGTGGAAATGAAAATGGCTCAAGCTGTTTTACACTGGTTAAATGTATTCATGTTTTCTATAGTGCACTCTCTCTTTGTACAAGAACTGTTGAGTCTTATTAATATTATTATTTAATAAGATTAGTAAAAATTAAACTCCGCCATTAAAAACCCAGAAACATGTCTCCTTTTGTTTACAGATAATTAGGTAATTTTAAAACAGCACACAGAGAAAGAATTAATTGGGGGGAGCGAGACTAGAGAGGAACTGATTGGTACTGCAGGAGTTACTGCTAAAAGGCACATTGTGCTTCTTTATGTATTTCAGGCAAATAATAGTACGTAAAGTACAGAGAATTTTAAACATACAGAATTTTGCAAGGCACTAACTAGCTTTCCTGTGAAGTAGACCATTTAAATCTTGTTTTACAAATAAGGAAATGAATAGATTGTAAGATTTTCCCTGAGACATTTCAGGTATGTTTCTAAAACACAGTGTAGTGAGCCAGTGATAAATCCAAGGCTGGAATGCAGAAACCCTGGGTACTGAAGCAAGATGCAATGTAACATCTACAATTATCTCAGGGACTAGTTCTCATGTGGCACATTTTCCTTCTTTAAGTAGCCTTTGATATGTGCCCAGTGTTGGAGTATGTGACTTACTGATGTTTATCACGTAGCAAATTAACTGCTGAGGACCTGATCCCAGATTTGCCTAAATCACTGAAGCAGGATTCAGCACAAGACTTTGTTCTTACCCACAGCTTACAAAAGGAGCATCCAAATTAAATAAAACAGCCACTCCAATACATGCTAAGGAATAAACACACTGAGGGAAGCAGGATGAACTGAGAGAACCGACTGCAAGCAAAATGCACTTACTCAATAAGGATTTCTGCAAATACATGACACATACGGACAAATCACCTAGCTGAAAAAATTCAGTGGACAAAGAACACTTTATGCCATTCTGAGATAAAGGAATAAAATTATTCATTAGTAATAGACCAACTATTTACATACTCATGAGCAGGCAGGATCAATTCAGGTTGGATTAAAACTAGATTCCTTCAACTCTTGAAGCACTTAACCATGGGCTTAACCACAAGTGCTGATTCTTAGTCATAGAAACATACATGTACACTTAAAGGTGACACAGGTTTGAATACTTTGGTCTTCAAACGGGGTGGCCAGTTTGGCCCTGCTCTCTCCATTGCAGCTTGTTGCAGCACTGCAGCTGAAGAAGAAGGGCCGGCCCCGCACTGCGGTGGCTGTGCAATTGCATCCAGACCCTCCCCATTGCTCACCTTTTCTTTAATCTTGCTAAGCTGTGTCTGAATAGTCCTTTGATTAACGTGCTTTGTAGGTCAATGTACAAACATATATTCCCAGTTGTCCATCACCGAAGCCCTTTAGGGGAAATCCCTTTCATTCATTGAGAGCTGCCTGGGGCTCGGAGGCAGAAGAACACGTTTCACCCATCCAGAACATGGGGCAAGTTTCACTTACACACAGAGTAATCGTACCGACTCTGGTGTGTTATACTAGCAACTCCTGATCAGTTAAAGGTAACTCCTGAAGCTTCAATCGTCATACTCTGGTTTTTGTGTTGTAGGTTTTTGTGGTTCTTATCCCCCTTTTAGGGTGTGTGTGAGGGTAGTCACAGGAAAACAGAAAAATATCCCAGAACTTAAAGCCTGGCAGTAATTTCTCTTAATATATAAATGCAAGAAGGCATTTATTAAGTTGCTCAATTGAATATGTGCAGTCAATCAACATTTTTGAACACTGCTAGACACCAGTATTTCCACCAAAAAAAATGTACTTAAAAATACAGTGTGAGAGAGGGTGATACATTACATGAAAGTGTTATGTCAAAGTGTGTTCAGGAACTTGCACATTATTAATTTCACATCCTTACAGAACAGTCAGATGTGGTCAAATTAAAGATAAAACTAATGACAGTAACTCACTAGGTTGTCAGAGAAAGTCTGTGATAGTAACAGATTAGAATACAAAGCCATGTGAATGCCTAAATTATATGAAAGACATCAAGGTGCAGAGTATAAGCTGCATACGTGATAATATTAAAATATATCATTGTTTCAGTCTCACCTTAGTGAACCACAACTAAATAAAGCAAAAAAAAAAAAAAATCTCTTCATATTGCATGTCACACAGTGCCTTTTATCTAACATTTTGCTATTTACCATTATTAACATGCCATTTGTGCTGGACCATCCTCAGCCAAAACAGTAAATGTCAGTTTTCACCTGAAAGATCTTTACATTCTTGCTATGAAACACCAACTGGTCATGCTAATTTAAAGAAACACAGGAACAGTCACACTGTATTTAAAATTCTTTTCTAGTATTTGTACCTCTACTACCTCAATTCAACTCTATTATTTACAGTAATTTTTCATTAATATCTTTGCTGTTACAGAATTAAAAATGAAATTTTTAAAATTAGTCAAATAGTACAAGATTACAAATCCACTTTCAGCTACTGGAGAAACACAAACACTGCAGTTTTGCAGTATTTTTTTCAAACAGGATTTTGCTCCACCAGTACCATGAATTTGGCAGTTCCTGCAAGAAAAATTCAAATCGGAAGCATCTACAATGCTGTACATAATTTTAAAGATAGTGCTTGCTAGCTCCCTAATCTAGAAGTCAATTTTTGAAATTCCGATAAGATATTTTAGCTTAGGCATGACCCCCTTCTTCTCTAAGGCAACCAAGAGAGTGCTTTCTTTACTTAACACCTTCGGTGCTGATATACTGCTCACTTATCTCCTGACACTGTACTTCCCAAGAGAAACTACATTCAAATGAATCAGTATCTGATGATTCTTAGCACGGCTACACTTCCTAGGTGTACCTGGTGGAAGTCTATCAGCATTAGAGAAGTTAATTAGTCAACTGAGAGCTGGAATCTCACCAGGCTAATTTTTGCTGTCAGGGATAATGATAGATTTTTCAAGCCTTAAACCAACAATTGGTGCAAAAGATCAACTCACTAATGATTGTCAATTAGTCGTATGACTGTTGACTTCATTTTTCTGCCTTTGAAAAACATGTCATACTCACTCAACAACAGACCACGCCACCTGTATTTTGCAGCTGTGAAAATACAGATATTCCAAATAAATCCCCAGAGACACCAGAGCTAAATGTTTTTTGCTAAACAGTAAATGCCTTATCATTGTAATGTTATTAACTGTGTTCATTTGTCTAGAAAAACACAGTGCAGCATTCACAACTGCGGAATAATATAAATATTTCTACTGACAACAAGTTAAATTGTTCACGGTAATAGCTTACAGATATCTTCACACAAGAATTGAAAATAAAACTTCAATTAGGAAACTGAAGGGCAACTCTCAGAGCTAATATGTACTACAAGTCACCTCCAGTAAGCATGAGGGTATCAAACTTGTGTGTTCATGTACAGGTATCTATAACTGTAGCAGTAACAGAGGTGGTGGAGAAGGTCTATAAAGAAGGGTAACACTCTTCAGAAAGCAAGCAAATAAGATCAGCTAAAAGAAATCTACCTTCATCCCAATCCAACACAGCCTTTAGTTTAGCAAATGTTTCCTTTCAGAGAGAAGAGCACAGTTCAGTGAAAGAATTCAAAGAATCACCTGACTGCATAGATACCTCAGCAACCACAACCCAGGAAGCAGTGGGAACTTCTGAAAGTCTTCATAAATAATCATACGTTCATTCAAAGTAAATAAGCTTTCACTTCCACAACAAATTCTCAAAATGGTACAAAGTTTCCCTGACACCTCAAACCAAGTTGCTTACTGGAGAAAAAGATCAGCTCTGCCTCCACTCTACCCTTGCCGCTCCCACCCTACCAGCAAAGGCACCAGTTGTGCTATTAACAGCAACACCTTAAGCAAAGTCTCTGCTATGAGAAATCTAATGAGAATCAAATTGGATTTTTACCATTCATGTTTAGTAGCATAGGTTATTAGCAAGACAGACATGTAAATAATACGTCAGAGTTTGACTGAAAACCCTGAGCATTGAGAAGTGTTCTTTTTATGTGCCTGAGCACACACTACAGACCCAGGTTCACACCAGGAACAGTACAAATGCTTCTGTATTCCTAACCCTTTCAGCCCTTTATCATCCTATTGGGCCCCTCAACAACAAATCTCAAGAGTAGCTTAGTGCCCTTTAACAAGTCTCTTTGCCTTGCGTGGGAAGGGCAGTCATTTCACATGAGGAGTATGTTCTCTTCCATCTCTCTCCAGCTTTTAGTGTGTCCTAAATGCCTCCTCCACTGACTTCCAGGGCCACAACCACTCTGCCTTAGCCCTTGATTACTTGGGAAAGTAAAAGAAACCCAAGCATCAGTACCTGAAGGTACAGCATGAGGCTGACGGATCCATTTCCCAGATCTTGCAGCTAGGAAAAACAGCTTTGCAAAGGACTGCAACAAGACTGGCCAGTCACAGCCTTAGCAAATGCACACATGAAGATTATTATAATATATTGCAACAAGCCTTTTAGAAAATTTTAGAAACACTACTATCCAGGCACCACAGAGTTCCTGAAAGGCAAATAACAGCATACGTACAGATCGGTTGTGCCTTTCCAAACTATCTAGAGAAAACTACTTTTCTAGAGAACGTGTTCATCATTTTGGAAAGAAGATAATTTTAAACATTCTCTTAAAGTAAGTTCTTTGCAATTTAATTCAGAGAATGAAAATTGACAAAACTTGTCACCATGTTACCGATGGAAAAACAGAGGCCTTGGGAAGCTAAGCAACTAGCTTAAGTTCCCCTCACATACCAGTGGTACTGAACTCAGTTTTTACACTAGTTCATTTATCATTGAAACCCAAGTAATTAATACACATATAAAAGTTTTAGGGCTTAGTTTGTTGGTTTTAATAAGAAAAGAATTTCCATTGTCATTCAAATGTTAGGAATTAAAAAAACATCGAAAATAATTATCCCAGCCAACAACAAAATGTCAAAAGGGTACTTTTAGCTAATTTTAAAATCTCCACGATGCCAGCTTTATCACAAAACTCCCTCTGAGACACTTAAAGTCACTAGCTAAGCAATATCATGTCATAAAAAGCCTTGTTTGTAACTACCCCACCAGTCCATGCCTGTGCTCCTTTTCCTAAAGGGCTCCTGAAATAGCTACCAATTCACGCTGTCTGTCCTACATCTCATACTGCTCTTTCCCAACACTTTTCTCTTCCCCTCTCCCTGTATGTTTAACTGTTCTTTCAACCCCTGCTCCAGAGAGCATCCAAGTGCAAAAGACCTAGTGAACCATAGTTAAGGACTGTTCTGATGTCATTTTTTTGATCATGGGGAGGCTTACGTGGCACCAGGCCTGCTAGAGACAGATGGAGTTCACCTGTCTCACAGGTGGGTGAGGATTCTTGCTCGTAAGCTGGCAGGGCTCATCGAGAGGGCTTTAAACTAGGTTCAAAGGGGGAAGGGGGAATTCCCAGGCCCATTCCAGACAAGCCCAGGGGTGGCACGCTGAGGGTAGGAGTGAACTTTATAGCTCAAGTGCATCTACACTAATGCACGCAGTATGAGCAACAAGCAAGAGGTATTTAATGACAGAAAAGCCAGCAACAGATGTCCAGAGCCTGGAAAAGGTCCACAGCCTGGCCTGAGGGTGGCTGGAGGGCAGCACACAGGCGGTCCAGCCTCCTTGGGAGCCCAACTTAAGTGCTTCTATACAAACGCACGTAGTATGGGGAATAAACAAGAGGAGCTGGAGATGTGTGCACGCCTGCAGGGTTATGATCTTATTGGCATTACGGAGACATGGTGGGATGGATCGTACAACTGGAGTGTTGGAATTCAGGGATACAGGCTCTTTAGGAAGGACAGGCAGGGGAGACAAGGAGGGGGTGTTACCCTCTATGTCAAAGACTAGCTGGAGTGCATGGAGTTCCAACTGGGGTCAGATGAGGAGCCAACAGAGAGCCTGTGGGTCAGGATCAAAGGGAAGTCTGGGACAGGGGACATTGTAGTGGGGGGTCTGCTACAGGCCACCTGACTGGGGAGAGCAAGTGGATGAGGCCCTCTACAGACAGATAGGAGCAGCCTCACACTCACAAGCCCTGGTCCTCATGGGGGATTTCAACCATCCTGATATCTGTTGGAAGAACAACACAGCACAGCATAGGCAGGCCAGGAAGTTCCTGGAATGTGTTGATGACAACTTCCTTCTCCAGGTGTTAGAGGAGCCAACCAGGAGAGGGGCTATGCTGGACCTTGTTCTCACCAACAAGGAAGGGCTGGTGGGGAATGTGGAACTCAAGAGCAGCCTGGGATGCAGCGACCATGAGATGGTGGAGTTCAAGATCCTCAGGGCAGTGAGGAGGATGCACAGCAAACTCACTACCCTGGACTTTAGGAGAGCGGACTTTGGCCTCTTCAGGGACCTGCTTGGAAGAGTCCCATGGGATAAAGCCCTGGAGGGAAGAGGGGCCCAAGAAAGCTGGTTAGTATTCAAGGATCACTTCCTTCAGGCTCAGGGGCGATGCATCCCAACAAAGAGGAAGGCAGGCAAAAATGCCAGGAGGCCTGCATGGATGAACAAGGAAGTCCTGAGCAAACTCAAACAAAAAAAGGAAGCCTACAGAGGGTGGAAGCAAGGACAGGTAACCTGGGGACAATACAGAGACACTGTCCGCGAAGCCAGAGATCAGATTAGGAAAGCTAAAGCCCAAACAGAATTAAATATGGCCAAGGACATTAAGGGTAACAGGAAGAACTTCTATAGGTATGTCAGTGATAAAAGGAGGACTAAGGAAACTGTGGGCCCCCTCCGAAAGAAAGCGGGAGACCTAGTGACCCAGGATGTAGAGAAGGCTGAGGTACTTAACGAGTTCTTTACCTCAGTCTTCATTAGCAAGAGCTCAAGCCACACTGCCCAAGTTGCAGAAGGCAAAGGCAGTGATCCGGAGAAGGAAGAACTGCCAGCTCTAGAAGAACCTGAAGGTGCACAAGTCCATGGGACCTGATGAGATACATCACAGAATCACAGAATGTTAGGGATTGGAAGGGACCTCAAAAGATCACCTAGTCCAATCCCCCTGCCGGAGCAGGAACACCTAGATCAGATCACACAGGAACACACCCAGGTGGGCTTTGAATGTTAATTAACGTTTAACATTTATTATTAACGTTTATAAATATGTGAAGGGTGAGTGTCAGGAGGATGGAGCCAGGCTCTTCTCTGTGACATCCAGTGATAGGACAAGGGGCAATGGGTTCAAGCTGGAACATAGGAGGTTCCATTTGAATATGAGAAAAAACTTCTTTACAGTGAGGGTGACAGAGCACTGGAACAGGCTGCCCAGAGAGGTTGTGGAGTCTCCTTCTCTGGAGACATTTAAAGCCCGCCTGGATGTGTTCCTGTGTGATCTGATCTAGGTGTTCCTGCTCCGGCAGTGGGATTGGACTAGATGATCTTTCGAGGTCCCTTCCAATCCCTAACATTCTGTGATTCTGTGTGATTCTGTGAACACTATCCATCATATTCGAGAAGTTGTGGCACTCTGGTGAAGTTCCCGCAGACTGGAAAAGGGGAAACATAACCCCCATTTTTAAAAAAGGAAATGAAGAAGACCCGGGAAACTACAGGCCGGCGTCTCACCTCTGTGCCTGGCAAGATCATGGAGCAAATCCTCCTTGAATCTATGCTAAGGCATATGGAAAACAAGCAAGTTATTGACGACAACCAACACGGCTTTACGAAAGGAAAATCGTGCCTGACGAATTTGGTGGCCTTCTACGACAGTGCCATGGCGCTGGTGGATAGATGAAGGGCAACTGACATCATCTACCTGGACTTGTGCAAAGCTTTTGACACAGTCACAGAATCACAGAACCACAGAATCACAGAATGACATGACATCCTTGTCTCTAAGCTGGAGGGACACGGATTTGACGGAAGGACCACTCGCTGGATAAGGAACTGGCTAGACAGCCGCACTCAGAGAGTGGTGGTCAATGGCTCAATGTCCAAGTGGAGACCAGTGGCAAGTGGCCTACAGGAGAGATGGGGAGGCACTCTTTATCAGGGAGTGTAGTGAGAGAACAAGAGGTAATGGGTATAAGCTGAAAGAGGGCAGATTTAGACTAGACATTAGGAAGAAATTTTTGACTATGAGGGTGGTGAGACACTGAAACAGGTTGCCCAGGGAAGTTGTGGATGCCCCATCCCTGGAGGTGTTCAAGGCCAAGTTGATTAGGCTTTGAGCAACCTGGTCTAGTGGAGGGTGTCCCTGCCCATGGCAGGGGGGTTGGAACTTGATGATCTTTAAGGTCCTTTCCAACCCAAAACATTCTATGATTCTGTCATTCTGAGTAAAAGTTAAAATTGACAATTAAGAAGAGGAAAAAAGTAATCACCTCAATACAGATTACCTGGCATAAGAAAACTCACTCTGAAAAGGTGAAGTCTCTGAACACTATGTGCAATGTATAACAGCATCTAGGGATAATAAAAGCGTAACACTTGGTTCTGTCTTTACTGAAAGCAACAGGGATCCATTCAGCGTGGGAACCTAGATGTCTAAAATTCTTAAGGATGTATAATTTTTAAATTATAAGCTTTGGAGCCTTGGTATTTGATGAGCACTTTCTGAGCCTCACCAAATCACAAATTTCCCATTAGAAAGGTTTAGACTTATTTAGTAACAGCAGCTGAATAGATGGTGCAATTTCCTAATTCTAGAAGCTGGCACATAGAGAAAACCACCAAAATCCATGACAGATCTAATAAAAATCTCAAGAACTGATACTGTCCCCTCTTACAAAAAGCCTACAAGGGCCTGCCCTCCAAAGATGTTGAAAACCCTGCTCAGAACAGTTGCAGTCAGTGTTTAGCAATTCCAAAAGAAAAAATTAAAACCCCGCCCAACTCTCATCATTGTATCATGGTCCAGCAATTAATATACTGTATTTCTTTATGAAATGCCACAAGGAAAGCTTATGTTAACAGTAGTTTTTTTAATATTTTTGCAATTTTGTAAATTTCATACCTGAAAAAACATTTTCAGTCATCTTACATTTAGTAGCAATACACAGGCTGGACTGTAGCTATTCCTTATTCAGTTTCTGACTTGAGAACAATAAATAACAGTGGAAATCTTCTACATGGTACTTAATTCTGTTTGACAGAGTTCCTATGTTGATTTAACTTTTTTTTTTTTTTCAGTTTAGAAAGCACACGCCTGATTTTGGTTTATGTCCACGTGGAAGAATGTAATTCCATCCTAGTCAGGGACTTCCATCCTAATCCGGGACCCAAATTAAGCAACCTTTGTCTTACTTGTATAAGGCATACTGAGTAACCTGACCAATAAACTTAGCAGTGCCAGTGGCATCCTTCAATTTGTAATTTCCAGAAAACCACGTGTATGTTTCAGTAACAGGGCACACTGTAATGCAGGGGGGGTTTTGGTTGTTTGGTTTTTCTGGTGGTTTTTGTTTGTTTTAGTTTGGGTTTGGTTGGTTGGGGTTTTTTTTGTTTTGGTTGGGTTTTTTCTAATTCACATTAAACCTGGAGCCAGGCTAGACAGCACATCATATGAGAAGGGGGAAAAGAAATCTTCATGTCCCTGGAATTCTGTTTCAGAGGGGGCTGAGTGCTTGGATGCTCTTCGGTTATTGCTATGCCGAGTGCTCAGATGGCTGTTAAATATTTTATCAGCCAAGCCTAAAACCAATAAATACGCTGAAAACAAGGGTTGAATGATGTCTGTTTTGAGTCTCACATTGTGCAGATACACAAGTAATTTTCTTTCTTTTTTTTTTCCCCTGCTACTTCTATTTATGTTTCTCTCAAGTATCTCCCCCAAAGCAGCTACTCTGAGGGTTTTCTTTTCTACAGCAGCGGCTGTGGTACAGTGCACTTTATAAGGCCTGACAGTTAACCGAAGTAAACATAAGGACACAGCAGCATTAGGGATGTCAGTCTGCAAACAGAATTTCATTGTAATTCTCTGTGTAAGGTCTGGGAGCAGCCGACGGCTGAATTAGGAACAGTGCTTTTGCAGATTTTATGAGGCTGACGCATGTGACTATCCCCCCTCCCTCTGTCACACCAGAGGCTTGGACGATGGAAAATCATGTGATTATCTGTGCACGTATGTGTGCATGCACAACAAAACGTATCTCTCTTCTCAGGTCCTTGCTTTTCCTTTCTGCTGTCAGCCCTTTTCAGTGACTCCCTAACAACAAACACATTGATTTACATTGAAGGCCACAAGAATTTAGCAATTTTCCTTCCCTTCCTCCCAACTACCTCCCCCCTTTCCTCCCCTGCACACACCAGAAAGCCCCTCTTAAAATCATTCTTCTGCTGTAAACACAAACTTCCAGCCATAAATGTATGTGTGCTTTCCACTCTGTGGTTTGCGCTGTCATCTGTTAATAACAGAGTTTTACCACCATCTGCAGCGCTGAGCTCTTCCTGGGGTTTCTCTCTGCCATTTCTAAGAATTTGACAAATAAATCACATTCCATCGGTGGATCAAACATGAAATATACAGGCACCGCATTCCAGCTTAGTCTTTGTTTCAGAGAGTTTAAATGACCCGTGAGTTTCTCCTCAGACGTACCTGCCCATGAGGGAACACCGAGAGCTCTGTTTCGGTTTGAAAGCGTTACAGGGGGATGATAGGGAGCCGAGGTTACCCTGAAACCACAGCCCCGTCTGAACAGAGAAACAGAGCCGAGCCCGGACCGCGCTGGAGCGAGTCCATCTTTGTTCCTAAGGCGGAGCTATTCCGTTAGAAGTTGATAGGTTCAGATAAGCAAAATTAAAAACACGGTGAAGTGCCGTGCTCAGTTCTGCCGTCTTTTCATTTACCGCAAGTCCCGGGCTGGGAAAATGCCCGCAGCCGGGGCCGGGTTACCCCTCCCCTGCCATGAGGCGACATTCATTTCCCCACCGCTGCCCCCCCGCCCCCTCCCCGCAGCCCGGGCGGCGGCGGAGCAGCTGCAGCCCTGGAACGGTGGGAGCGGCTTCACATCCCAGCCCATTAGTCACCAGATGTCACCTTCTGCTGCCAGCGCCGCAAACAGCCCAGCAGACAATGTCCCGTGCATGCTGAACATCTGAGTGCCGCCTCGCTCCGCACCGCGGGGGGCTGCCGACCGACCCTCCCCCGCCTCCCGGCCCAGCCCGGCCCCACCGCCGCGCGCACAGTGACACCTACAGCCCGCGCCGCTTGGGATGGAATGGGGCAGGGGGGACGGCTCTCCTTCTGCTCGCCCCCCTCCCCCCGGTCTTTTTTGTTTTAAAGAAACACCGCTCTGCCGAAGAGGTAATTGATTTTATGCACTGGAGGAAATAGCAGCTTCTCTATCGATTTCTACATTTGCTGAATTTATTTTGTTTTCTCCGCTGTGTGATACCATAAAACGTTATTAAAAAGGTGGTGTAGATCAAACTGAAAATTATTTGTTTTTCCCTAGAAGGACTTATTTTTTTTCTTTAAACTACCATGTTTTAAACATTTCAGCTCAATTGCAGGGAAGGAAATTATTTAGCATCCACAGCCATTATCCGAGGCTTGTTAGCGAGTTGTTTTATGGGGCTGCAGAACCCAGGGCAGGAGGCTGCTGCACAGCCATCATCAGCACACTCTTCACCGCATTAGCAATTGCTTTTATAGCATCACCAAGCTCCCCCATCATTTCACTATGAAGGGCCGAGCAGTTATTAGGATAACGTTGTCAGTGGTACTTTAAACAGTGAAGAAAATCCCATAGAGAAACATCTATGGTAACTAACAGTGGTGTAAAAAATAATAAAGATATGCTGAGTTAAATGGGAGAGTGTTTTCAGGGGGGTGTACGAGTGTTATACTCTACAATCAAAAAATGTTAAAAAATTTACTCACAGTGCAACAGACAGGAGAGTCACTATACTTGAGTAATTGCTCAAGTATTGCTAAGGTGAAACCAACAACAAAAAAATCCAAACAAAACAGACTTCAGTTGAAATTGTAGGTGTTTCCAATTACACCAAGCAGAAAGAGTATTGTGTTACCAACTAAGATTCATGCTTAAGATAAAATCTAGAAGAGCCTTAAGATAAAACTTCGAGGTGTGAGAATTACGGTTTTCAAGCAACCAAAATTTAAGTTAGGCACACGTTCTTACATATTACTGAAATAACACTGCATAAACTGGAAATACTTGCAAAACATCAGAAACATTTTTAATTTCTTAGGATGTATGCCTTGACACTGAAACAGCCAGATATATTTTTTTAATGAATTTTCAGTAAGTTAATTTCCTCTGGTCTCTTTTCCTTTTGGGGGGATGATGTTGTTGGGGTTTTTTAATCTGATAAAAAATTATCGCATTTAATTATCATTCTCCCAAAAATAAAGAGTATTTTGCCATTGTATCCAATGGGCTAGGACTACACTCCTAGTCTTTTAATAAAATATAGGAAGCTAAACAAAAAATTATTCTGCAATAAAGGAAAACAGAGTATTTTAAAACAAACAGACAATAGCCACTATAAATAATGACTTTTAGTAATGCCATTTTTGCAAGATGTTGATTCTTCAGAATACCTTTCTTGTATTTTGACTATACGTATATATTTATATACACACATGTATACATAAAAAATGAAAACACTTTCTCTGTGTGACACTTTGCAATAAGGTCTAAATAACAGGTTTTATATTTAGGCATCCTGTAAGATTCCTGCTGCTGCTGCATGTCTTTCTGCAGGTATGATCAGATACCTTGTGGTACTGGGACACAATAGATGGGAGTTCCCTATTCAGATGCTCCACTTTCAAAATGCTTGAGCCACTTGACTAGTCCAGAATCATTTCCTTTAATTCACATGCTTCATAATAAGACCTGCATGTAGCAGGAAGTTTAATTACAGGGTTTTTTGGTGGGTTGCTGTTTTGTTTTGTCCAGGGAAGCTTAGCACCCACATCATCATAGAAATGGAGTGCTGCATTTAAGTTTATACATGACATTCTAACATGGATAGGAGAGTATTTGGTCTATGCAGTGCAGGAGGTTATTGATCTTTGTTTCCTGTGCACGTTATTCCATGCCAGAGTAACACTGTGGCATCACTGTCTTCTCAGCCTCAAGCTGTCTTTTATAAAATGTGAACAGTAATATTAATACTTCATTACAATGCATGCTACATTTTTAGTATTGAGCTCAAAAGGAGGCATCTATGTGCACAATGTCAGAAAAATTAGGCCCCTGTAGTCTGCAGTGAAACACCTGAAGTTACTGGAATCTTTCTGAAATCTAGCTTAGTATTTCCAAAATCCCCCTAAATTCAAGATTTTTTTCTAAAACCAACCATTAGCAAAGGTGTTTATGGACAGAGCTCCTTAATCACCATGTACCTACCTAAAGGTGTAGGGCATGCACAAAAACAATGTATTTAATAGTATGTTGAACTCAAACATAATTAAATTCAAGCACCTTGTCTAAAGTGTATAGAAAATATTTTTGAACCATTAAGAACTGCAGTCTGTAAGACTCTGGAATCTGGAAGTGCTCCGTGTAAAAAGCTGTTATGCTTCTATATTCAACACACTTCAGGACTTAATAAACCAGGCATTTCAAAACTTCGCATGCTGAAACTTGACATTCCATTTTGTGCTTACACATTATTGAATGGTGAGCAATATAAGGAAGAAAAAAGAGAAAAATCTAGCAGGAAGGTCATATTCAAAATGAAGAATCTGTATTGTTCATGTTGCTGGTCAAAAGGTGCCCCAAATCATCTAAAATGGATTTTGTTTTTAAGCACTAATGATTAAGTCTAGGGCACTGGCTCTAAATTAATGATTTGTTGGGTGGAGCTGATTCCATTAACCTCAGGTGCATATTAATCCCTAGGAATACCTTCCATCAAGGTCGTTAGAGCTATTAAAAGCTAAATATTTATCGCACACATTTATTTTTTCGTACCTTATGAAAGACTTTCATCAGAAATGCTTCGATTTCACTCATCTAGGTTCCAGGGTCTGCAATTTGAAAGAACTCACACCTAAAGTGTCACCACATTTTCTTACCTTGTTATGATCCTAATTTTAGGGATTAGGTTCTGACATATCTAAACATAGACAAAATGTGCACTTACGCTCTGTACTACTTGTTGTTTATACTAACACACACGGGAAGCAGAGCTGGCAAAGACTCACTCAAAGCCATTCTCAGCTGACAGGCAGCACTTAAATCCCCTTCCAGCTGAGACTGGAGCCCAGTGCACAAGTTTTCTTTCTTTGACTTGTATTTCAAGGAGGTAGCAGGCAGTAGTTTCAGCTTGTAATGAGCACCTTTAGCTCCCATCTCCCAAGAACAGAGGTGAGCACTCATGTGGCTGGAGCTGCAGCCTCATTTGAAGAGCGGTAACTAGGTGGTGGTCAGAAGGAGTTTTCTGACTTCCTTGGTTGTGCTGCATGACTCTGCTCACACTGCCTATCATGGCTTTGTGCTGATATCAGAGGGGTGTGATGACTGAGGGCCCCTGTAGCCTCACTGAGTCACACAAGGTCAAAGCTTGGGCTCACGCCAGGCCAATCTAACAGTGAGCCCTGAAGAGCAGTATAAATGTTTATTACTTTACAAACACCTCCTACCCAGAGCACTTACACAGCCTCCATTATTAGACTGAGTGGCATTGTCTTTGTATCAGATCAAGTAACAGAATCAGTATTTAAAATAGAAGCATAAACTAGTTTTAATTGGTGACATCATAGAAATTCACCCAATGTTTCTTTTTTTGCAGCTTTGTTGTCAGTTTTCAAACCAAAGTATAACTGGATTACCCATTTGGGATAGCATAGAATTGATTTAGCTGTAAAAGGGCACAGGCTGGCAATAAGCTAATTAAGTACCACTCTCATCCCTAAAATCAGTCTGCTTGCACTATGGTACATCTCAAACCCATTATATTTTGCCACATCTCCTATAAAAGTAATACTAGAAAGGGCTGCAAAAAACAGAATGGCAAGGTATCATTACTCCTTTTAATACATTTCCTGAGATATTATTAATTCATCTAAATAATCTTGTTTTTTTCCCCCCACCCCACCACCCTTTCATCCCTACAGTTTGGAGATGCCTATTAGCAAATTTCCTTATTAAGTTTCGGCCACATTAAAACATGCTGACTTCATCTTTAGAATTTTTTGCCAAAAAAAAAACCTGTTTAGTCCAAAACAAAGATATTTTCTTGTTCTACACACAGTTATTTTATACGTATTGAATCTAGCTATACTGTGATGCCAAGAGCTTGATAGGGATATACATGACTGGTTTCCTCAAAATACCTTTTGCAGTTACTGTGTATGAAAGTACTGTGAGATGGCTTTATTTGAGTAATGCCATGATTTTAATTTCTGTCTTTTGAATGGGAAACTAGCTTATACTTATTTTCCCAGAAAAGAACACAGAGCATGTAGGAAGTGACCCTGAAGTGGACCTCCTTATTCACCGATTCCAGTCCCCTACTATCAGCAGCACCGTATCATACAATCTCCTTGGTAATTTCTTGTCCCTGCTACTCTAATTAAAAGGCTATTCCAAAGTCTGACTCCTTTGATATCAAGAAACCTTCTTCTAATTTACAACCTAAAATTTATTCATGACCAGTTTATACCCATTTGTTCTTGTGCCCGTTCTTGAGATTAAGTAGCTCATCTCTTTCCCCTCCCTGTTTACCTACCTCCATGTCCTTTGGTGCATTCATAGACAGTACTCGGATCCCACTCAGCTTCATTTTGCCCAGTTAAATGAGCTATCTCTTTTCAGTCTCTTCTCATAAAACAGGCTTTTCATTAACCTCACAGCAATTCTGTGTACCTGTTTCAGTCTGAGTTCATCTTTCTTGAACATGGGTGAACAAAATCGTACCTGGTGTTTGCAGTGATGTTTGACCATTATATTGCACTACTGAACTAATATTCTTCAGCATCAAGTGGATATATTTCATTTGCCAAACTTCAGGACTGTGTGCTTGCTCCTGCCCACATCTGGCTGTATTCTGAAGTGACTGACTAACGTGCAAGTCTGTCCTCTGCCATTTTCAGCTCGTGGCCTCAGCAATACAAAATTAAATTTCTATAAACAGAAAAAAGAGAGAGTAAAGAAAATGGAAAGAGTAAAATCTCTTCAAAATCTCTCTGTTATTAGACCTTCACTGTGTTCTTTCAGAAACCAGCAACAGTAAAAAAAAAAAAAAAAAAGGCAAATGTAATGTTAATAGTCAAACTCTTGGTGTTTCAATTGCCTAAGATTCACTATTCCACACATACATAATAGCAAATTAATCCATATATTCATATTTTCAGTATCAGAATGAAAAGAGTCTAAGGCTTAGAAGGTTTTACTTGCCAACCAACTTGGGTGCTTCAGTGTCTCAGGAAAAAAAAAAACAAAACACACCCAACAAAAAAAAAACCCTGTTCTCTTGATTCTGTAAGCACATTTTCTCTTGTATTTAACTATCAACTAAATAGTAAAAAGGACTTGCTCATTTCACTGCCTACAATGACACAAAAGAGTCCTTAATTAGGAGAACCTAATTTTCTGAAAGTTTGTTCCTGTCTATATTACATCTCTGAAACAAATGAAGTTTCGTGTTTATCTATTTCCATAATTTTCACAACCCATTTGCCTAAATGCAGCTACTAGGTTAGCAGCACTGTCACAGACCTTTTACCCAGCAAAACAGCCCACCTATTTTAGCACTCCTCCCAAAGCATGTTTGTTTCTCAAACGCCTTGGGATATATTTATCATTATTTGTAGTCTTGAGCTTGGGTACATGACCTGCAATCAATTCAAGCTGAATTTCCGTACGCAGACTACTTCTGACATTAAAACTAAAAATGGGAAAATAAACCACCACTAAATTGTCACACTCCTCCTCTGAAGTCACACAGAGCATGGGCAGTTTTGGCGGGAAATAGCAGTTTGTTGGGTCCTTTGCAAGCTAAATCAAGCACCAAAACTGACACACACAGAGAAGCAATTTTATCCTAGCAGAAGAACCAATGTAGGTTTCTTTCATCTTAGAGCAATGAATGAGACAAGCAGCAAATCATACCCACAAGTAGAACTCCTCAGTCACCATTGATTTCCTGTACTCCCTGGGTAGCACCGCTGTGGCCTGCATGAGACTGCATGATAACAACCTGACCAATTTATGTCAAATAGGAAATTTAGCTGGTGGGCTGCTCTGAAGTTTGCAGTCAAGCGAAACTTCTCAGTGCCTCTCTACACTCATACTGTTAGTCTCTGGTTTACCCAAACATGTTTGTACATGCAGAGGAGGGTAAGAAACTGCTACATAAGTGAGGATATGCTGTTGTAGAGATTTTGAAAAGATAAAGCAATTGTTTAAAATTATAATAAAGAACATTCAAGGTATCTGCACGTAAAGGGTGATTTGTTAAAAATATAATCACTGAGGAAAAAAACTTTTATCAGTGATTCACAGATATCTCAACAGTAAAAACTGTGTGCTATTTAGTAGTGATGTAATTGGGAAGTAATTGTTAATACTTCACAGATGCTGCAGAACATTCAGTCCTGCTTCTTCGTAAACAAATTAAGGATGAGCAAACTGACTAAGAACAGGAATACAAACATTCATTTTTATTAGGAATAGTAAACAAGGTTTGAGCATCAGTGTGATGCCTTTGCTATGAGAACTCCTTCTGTGTAGAGAACTTGTTGCTCTGACAACTGTTCGGAACACATGATTTTTCTTTTTATAATAATGATGGCATCAGACAAAATACAGAAGTTAGGTAACACAGAGTGCTGTCTTGTTAAAGAGCATTCTAATATCAATTTTGTGTTGCTGAAATATCAGAATGATTCTGTCATTATTCCACAATTAAACTCATGCAAATGGGGGGAAAATCAAAATGAATTAGAACAAATGATTCGAACCAAACACACTCTCAGCAATGGACACACTGACAGCTTTCTCCCTTAAAGTGAAAAACAGAATTTCTACAAAGTCTTGTCATAATCAGTGAAAAACATCCCTGTTGTCTCACTGATTTTTAAGTCCCTGAAAAAGCCTTCCTCCACTCCCCCAGTGGGGAGATCATAGAATCATAGAATGTTTGGGGTTGGAAGGGACCTTAAAGATCATCAAGTTCCAACCCCCCCTGCTGTGTCCAGGGACACCCTCCACTAGACCAGGTTGCTCAAAGCCTCATCCAGCCTGGCCTTGAACACCTCCAGGGATGGGGCATCCACAACCTCCCTGAGCAACCTGTTCCAGTGCCTCACCACCCTCATAGTGAAAAATTTCTTCTTAATGTCTAGTCTAAATTTACTCTCTTTTAGCTTATACCTGTTACCCCTTGTTCTCTCACTACACTCCCTGATAAAGAGTGCCTCCCCATCTCTCCTGTAGGCCCCCTTCAGGTACTGGAAGGCTGCTATTAAGTTTCCTCGGAGCCTTCTCTTCTCCAGGCTGAACAACCCCAACTCTTTCAGCCTGTCCTCATAGGGGAGGTGCTCTAGCCCTCTGATTAATTTTGTGGCTCTCCTCTGGACTCTCTCCAACAGGTCCGGGTCTTTTTTATGTTGGGGGCCCCACATCTGAACACAGTACCCCAGGTGGGGTCTCACAAGAGCAGAGTAGAGGGGGAGAATCACCTCCTTCGACCTGCTGCTAATGGAGATAGCACAGGCTATCTAGTGTATGAGGTAACATATAACCCAGGATGAAGAAGCTTGCTCCAATAGGCTTATCAAAGTGTAGTTCTAGTAACAGAGTAACTAATTGCAACACAGAAGAATGATTTGATGCCATTCCATAGCATTGCACTCAATCACATCTTATGGAAGTGTCATCAACTACACATCAACTAGCAGGTATTATTGAAGTCTTCATATTATTTCTTTAGTCTCTTACGAGAGCACGTAGAGGCCACGATGAGTTTGCAGGAACCCACATAACACATAAGAAAGCTAGTGTCTTTAATAATTTATAATTTAACTAATGGGAACACAAACCAATGTGTACAGAATATCTGGCAGACAGCACAAGTCATTCCTCTGTATTCAGTTGATTCAGTACCAAAAAAAAAATATCTCTTTTTGCCATGATAGCATCTCATACCTTTGGGCTTTCCACTACAATTTCAGCAGCTGCCCCCCAAGGATCAAAGTCCAGCAGCTTTCAGGTGCAGATACAACACAGAGGGCAAGCAGGAAACGGATTTTTACTTCAAATACTCTGCCCCCTGAGGCACTCCTGAGAAGACAACAACTACGTTTACGAAATTGTAGCCCTCCCTGAGCTCACCAGTTACATCCTATTCCCAGTAGAAATTTAATCACTCATTTTATGAAGTACAGGATCAGCCACAGAGCATCTCACCTCTACATAATCTAAAAAGAAGCTCTATAGACAGGTCTTCAGACAAAGAGCTTGAACGCCCTTGTGTCATGGTTTAACCCCAGCTGGCAGCTCTGCACTACACGGCTGCTCACTCACTTCCCCCAGTGGGATGAGGAGAGAATCAGAAGAATAAGTGAGAAAGCTCACAGGTAGCAGAGGTAGTAGAGGGTGGCTTCTGTGAGAAGCTGCTAGACACTTCCCGTGTCCAATAGAGCCAATGCCAGCTGGCTCCAGGACAGACCCACTGCTGGACAAGGTCAGCCCATCAGCAATGGTGCGAACACCTCTGGGATAACATATTTAACAAGGGGAATACAAAGGGCTGTGAAAAACAGCAGTGGAGAGAGGAGTGAGGATATGTGAGAGAAACAACTCTGCTCCAGGTGTCAGAGCAAAGATTCCCCTGCATCCTGTGGTGAAGACCACACAGTTGCGTCTCTGCAGCCATGGAGCAGAGATCCACCTGCAGCCCATGGAGGACCCCATGCTGGAGCAGGTGGATGCACCTGAAGGAGCCCATGAACCCATGAGAAGGCTGCACTGGAGCAAGTTGCTGGCAGGACCTGTGGGGGACCCACGCTGGAGCAGTCTGCTCCTGAAGGACTGCATCCTGTGGAAGGGGCCCATGCTGGAGCAGTTAGTAAAGAACTGCAACCTGTGTGAAGGACTCATGTTGGAGAAGCTTGTGGAGGACTTTCTTCCATGGGAGGGACCCCACACTGGAGCAGGGGAGGAGTATGAGGAGTCCTCCCCCTGAAGAGGAGGAAGCAGTAGAGACAACGTGTGATGAACTGACCACAACCCCCATTCCCCACCTCCCTGCACAACTGGGAGGGAGGAGGTAGATAAAATTGAGAGTAAAGTCCTGGAAAAAGGGAGGGGAAAGGGAAAGGTGTTTTAAGATTTAGTTTTTATTTCTCATTGTCCTACTCCAAATGGATTGTCAATAAATAAATTGATTTCCCCAAGTCAAGTCTGTTATGCCCATGGCGGTAATTGGTGAGTGATCCCTCACCGTCCTAATCTTGACCCATGAGCCTTTTGCTATATTTTTTCTTCCCTGTCCAGCTGAGGAGGGGAATGATAGAGTGGCTGGTGGGCACCTGGCATTTAGCCAGAGTCAACCCACCACAACAGTTTAATAAGTAAGACAAAAGCCACACACACAAGCAAAGCACAACAAGGAATTAATTCACTACTTCCCAGCAGCAGGCAGGTGTTCAGCCATCTCCAGGAAAGCAGAGCTCCATCACGGGTAATGGTTAGACAAACACCATCACTCTGAACTCTGCCCCCACCCTCCTTCCTTCTTCCCCAGCTTTGTATGCTGAGCATGACATCATATGGTATGGAATATCCCTTTGATCAGTTGGGGTCAGCTGTCCCAGCTGTGTCCCCTCTCAACTTCGTGTACACCCCCAGCCTACTCACTGGTGGTGTGAGGAGTAGAAAAGCACTTGACTCAGTTACTGCTGAGCAGGGCTTACACAAAAACATACCTGTTTTAGCAACACTGTTTTCAGCACAAATCCAAAACGTAGCCCCATACTAGCTACTGTGAAGAAAATTAACTCTATCCCATCAAAAACCAGCACATCTTGCCAGTAAAAGCCTTATAGTTGCAGTAACAGCTTACTTCATGCATCCCTCCAGCAGCAGAGATGTGGTAGAAGCAGTTTCATTCACTTTCAGGAAAGGCTCAATATAATCAAACCAGGGAATGGTTGAGGTTCAAGGGCACCTTTGAATATTGTCTAGTCCAAGCACCCCCTGCTCAAGGCAGCAACTTTTTCTTTCTTACAATTCTCAGGAACCTCCTCTGATTACCACAACCTTTCAAAGACATTCAAGAGTGGCTTTGCAGTGACATCAGACAGCTTCCTCAGCGTGTGGCTGTAATCCTATCAAGTCCCATGGATTTATGTAAGTCTGCCTTATTTAAAAGTTCTATAACATGATCCTACTCCATCAAGGCAAAGCCTTCCTGGCTGCAGACTTCCCTACCAGCTTCAGACACCTGCAGTTCCTGAACATTGGTCTTAACAGTAAAGACTGGGGAAAGAAGGCATTCAGTACTGCTGTCTGTTGCACGTCCTTTGGTGTAACAAATACGCTGCAATCCAAGTTTTTCTCTTAAGAAATTTTCTTCACAAAGACAGCTCAATCTAGAAAAAGCAGTCAAGCCATTCAGTAAGGCCTGGAGGAATTTGTGCAGGTCAATACAAGCTGTGTCTTTACTTTTAAAGGAAACTCACTATGGAGTCCGTAGCGGCTGCATCACTTTCTGTTGCAACATCTTCCACACTAAGTGCTCAGATCTTTTCAGCTGCTTTTTCCTCTCCTCTCAGTGGAGTAGTCTGTTGCTCATACCCTTGACCTGGTCTCTTGCTGATCCTCCTAGCTTGCAGGATATTGTCAGTGACTAATGACTGTAGCAGTGCAAAAAGAAAACAACAGGGAGGGGAAACACAATGAAACCACCAGTCAGTCCTCCACCAGACAAAAGAGAGAAGCATTTAAAATGGTGCAGTTCCTATGATCCCTCTCACTACCAAAAAGCTGCACCTCTTCAGCTTTAGGGTCCATAAAATTTCCATTGCTCTGAATCTTCCCAGCCCCTTTCCCCTTGTGTTTTATATGTGTGTGTCTTTTCTTTTGTGAATCCAATGCTAATGATCTGTGCCTGACCCACAGCCTAAGAGACTACAATCCCTTCTGTTTGGGCTCCTGTTTTTTACATATATTTCACAAAAATAAACATACATTTATATGTATAAGCATATGTATGGTAAACATCAGAACCATGTTTCCTTCACCCCAACTTATCAGTATGCTTAGCAGGAGCACTTGTCATGGCAT
Source organism: Pterocles orientalis (assembly GCA_011057875.1). NCBI lineage: Eukaryota > Metazoa > Chordata > Aves > Pterocliformes > Pteroclidae > Pterocles > Pterocles orientalis. The sequence continues at coordinate 67,877 of WKFP01014812.1, forward strand.
GGGGTGCTTTAGACTTACTTGTCCTCACTAAGCTTATGATTTTCTAGCTGAAATTTATCAAAGATAATAGCAAAAGCCTAACTGAATTCTAGAGGTTTTATTTAAGGGGATGTTGTCAACTGTAAATAAAGCCTCCATTCATTTAAAACATACTGCAAAACAACAGGTCTTTGCTTCCACCTATCTGCACCATTCATTCAAGAAATAAGAAAAAACAAATGGAAGGAGAGATGGCTTATTGACACTCTTCATGTCAATTATACAGTTAGGCAAACAGGGAGGTTTCTAGCTTTGCAGTCAAATTTAAAAAAAAAATAAAGAAAATAAAGGTGGGTATAAGAAAGCTAGATCAGTTCAAATCCTCAAATATTTATTTTGGCTTTATCAGAAATATTTTATTAACCATAAGTGGATGTCTGCTTTTATCTGCAGTTCTGCCCTTTTGTTTAACATTTTATTCTTCTCATCTAAACCAGATTTTAAGGAAAAAAAGCCTTAAACATAAACCCTAACAAAATAAGAAGTCAAAGTCATGTTGACTAATAATCAGAAAATAATGTCACATGAACACCCCCCGCAGCAGCACAGCCAGTTTAGGCAGGTACCTGATGCAACTACACTCAGACCTATTTCTTCTGCTTCTCACACCCATTCCCTGATCTACTAGATTTGCATGGCTCAGTTTTTATTCACTAAAACTGGCAGTTTTTCTCAGATTTGTCCATGGAACCAAGGCTTCAGCTTTGGCAAAACACAACTTCCACTGAGATGCATTGTCCTCTGCATTCTGAACTCTGCTTTTTTTATTTGCACTAAATACAGCAATTTTGCATAGAATAGCACTCTATGACAGTTTTTACACCATCTCTTACCTTAACCCCATCTCTTATCCTCCTCTACCTGTCATAATCTATGGGCTGAATATGTTCAATAGGAAAGAAGTAGTTTTCTTCACAATTTATCTATGTAGAACCTTTTCTAAGTCCATGTTCCTCAAGTTAGGATCCCCTAAAGTACCTTTCCCAGAAATAACAAAATACTGTGTTCTTTCCAAAGTATGAAGTTACAGGGACAGACAAAAGGTAATCAGTCTTTGGTCCCACAGATTTCATTTTTCCCAAATCATGCCAGAATTCTCTGCCTCTTCATGTGAAGTCTACTGGATACCCTGACACTCCAGCCTCCCATAAATCTTTGCTCTTGTTGTTTATTTTCCACAAGGTTGTTCATAGATAAGTTCATCTGTTTTAGCCCCTTTTCTTACCACCATTAGTCTTAACAAGGCCATGGTAATTAATTGTCCCTAATTACAGTGGTACAGGTGCAGGGTAGAGCTGCAGAGCACAACAGTCCTAGAAACAATCAGCACTTTCAAGGGTTCATCTTTGTGCATAAATTGATTTTGTTTTCTAACAGAACAGTTTTAATTACAGTTTTGAAGGTAAAGCATTTTACATTACAGTCTCTTTTCCTCAGAATTTTAAACTAATTCCACTTTTGAAACTTCAACACCTAAGAATTTTACCAGATAAGTGGCACAGATGAGCTTACTCATTATCTGAGCTCCCACAAATCAGCCCCAATAAATAATATTGCCTTTTGTCTTAGAAACTTGCCTAATTTAATCATTTTCACAAATCAGACTAATGCACTTAATTGATCATTTTCATTTCTAGTATTTTTCCTGTCATCATCCTGTGCTTTTCTTCTGCCCTTTCCTGTCATCTCATCCTACAACAAGCCAGAAACATGTTTTGTTTACAAGAAGAAAAGTTCTATCCTCAATTTTAAAATGGTTTCTAAGAAAAGGAGAAGGCAAACCTTGAATGAAGCACATATTGACAGTAAAGTGCAGCAAAGCCACGTATTGCTTCCTGCTAGTTTTCTATAAGGCATCAGACATTAAAGCTGAACTTTTGCCTGGATCCTGTCATTTGAGCTAATCTATTTCTGCTAGGAAACATGTTGGCAGTGGCAGGTGGGGGTCTTTATGGTCTAACTGAAATAACAATATCCCCAGCAAGGCTTTAGAGAAAAGCCAAGTATTGACCACAAGAAAAAGGAGAGAAATAGCAGATTGTAAGAGCTGACAGGAAACCCAATTTCCCTTACCACTTAGTTCTATATATGAAAAGGTCAGAACTACACTGCAGAATTATTCCAAGCCTTTCATACTAAATAAATAAAACAAACTGCTCTAGCTTTATCCCCTGCAAGCATTTCTGCTCATTGTTGTAGATAGATGAAAAATTTACTTACATTTTTACTAGGAGACACTTTCTGTTATACCTAAATGGTCTCCGACAGGGCCACCCATCATGGCATAGCCTTCTGTGGTTGACAACAAAAGGGGACACATGTGAAGTAACTGGACCAAATCCTAATGTAACTTCTTTCTAAATAGATCTTTTGTTCTGGCCCATTTAAGCATCACCCAAGCCTATAACATTACAAAAGACCCTTACTTTTCCCCTGGGTTGGGGAGTGCCTTACTATTAGGCTAGGTAATGTTTAGCTCCAAAAATACATATTATTATTTATAACTATCCATAAAATTCCATCTATTAACTAGGAATTTTTCTCTGCAGGAACACAATTTTCTCTTTTCACTTTATCTGTTATAGACCCAGCTCCAGTATAATCAATCAAGAGGGGTCTGCTCATATAAATGGGTCGGATATTGCTCAACAGCGTGTACTCTGGGTGAACAAAGGAACTATTCTAATAAGTTAATAAGAGTTTAATTTTCCATAATAAGAGTTATGGAAAATAGTAAAAATTAACCAAAAAGTACTTTGTAAAGCAAACAAACAAACAAAATTCTTCAATCCAGGTCTCCCCTCTTTTTGGTTTTGGTTTGTTTGGGTGAAGGGGTTGCACTTTAAATGCAGTCTCTCATCTCCCTTCTGATTCTTTCCACATGAAATTAGTTTTGGTTTAAATGTGTAAAAGTCGATCTACTAATAAACAAACTCAGTATGTATATATAAATTGGTTACAGCAGACATGTAATACATATATTTGTCTTTTTGTGTGACAAAATTGCAGCATAATTTCTTCACAATCCAGAGTGAAACAGCAGCAATCATTAGGCAGATTCAGAATAGCACATTTCAGTACAAGCCCATTAGCTACCATTCCCTGAGGAGGTGTGTCTACTAGAGCCTCTCTGGTCCTCTCAAAAATTCTCCAGGTTTTTCATAACCATTATTTAGAAGATACCTACTAGAAAAGCCAGTCTTCATACTTGACTGTTCCAGATCTTTCAGAGTTTGTTGGAATGAAATGTAGCACTAAAGAGTTCCCTAGTAGGCCTGGTTATTAATTCCACAAGTTACAAATACCTGTTAAAAAAAAATAATAATTGGGCTGCCTGCCTTTTGAAGAAGCAATCTAATTACAAAAACGTAGAAAAAATTGTTACTCTCAGGAACAGCATAAGCTTGCTGCAACACACATACTAGTTTTCTTAACTGACTTAATTCTATAGCTACTCCGTCAAGTTTTCACAGAGATTGTTTTGTTTTTTAAAGGTAGGGTGGCACAGAGATGACCTAAAAAAACCCCACAACACATCCTATAGTATTGCCATCAAGTTGAGCAACTTTTGTAGAAAGTCATTTAACTTAAGCTTGGGCTGGTCTCCCTAGTCTGTGGTCTTCTAAGTCATAAATAAAGAATGAAGTAAAGCTTAATAGTCTTAACTTCTCTCAAACACCTCTAATTTTTAAAACAATCACACATACATTAGAAGCAGTCAAAACCTCTAGTAAGGATTTGTTTTTCATATTTGAATTAAATCCAATGCATTTCAAGAAACAGGGGCTGAAATCACATACTTAGGAGTACATTTAGATATCTTTACATAGAGAGATACTACTTAAAGTTTTCAGCTACTTGAAATTCATAAAACTTTACTAATTTAATCCAAGTGCTAAAACCGGTAGAGTAGGGTCTAAATTTCAAAATCAATTTGTACTTCTCATTTCTTAAATTTTACACATGAAGCAGGTTTTCCACTGTGGGCACTGGGACTATAATTCAAGTCATTTACATAATTCATATGCAACAAGGAATAGTCTTGTAAAAACACATGAACTGCAGGAATGAAGTTTAAGGTCAGAGAATGTATACTTTTATATTTGTATCCTTCCCACAGCTGTGTTTTATATTTTTCCTAGACACTTCACCAAAAAAATAGACAAAAATAGAAAAAAAATATAGGTAGCATAATTGTTACTCTGCCCAGAGATCCTCTACTATTGCTACACTGTACTGCTAAAGAAAACTAAATACACAACACAGCAGGCACAATTATTTAGATCAGCTTTTCTCTTTTTATGTAACTTTTTTCAAAAATTCCCCCTGAAATTCTTATGATTGGGCTTGCTTTCAGCTAGGCAAACATGTGTGGGTTAGGATATGACTGGACACCACGTGCACACTCCAGTAACATGCTCAGTTTGTGGGAGTCAGTGTCACAGCGAAAGGATGAGATGAGACCCTCTTCCTATTGTATGCCAAAGGCCACCAGCACATACAGAAGGAAGCTGTATTAAACAGCCATTTTGGTTTTCCGCAACCTGCCAGGAAAGCAGTTCTCAATAAAAATATTACATACCTTGCTGACTAAAGTGTTTCCCTGAGAAACCGTCTTCACCTAGCAGCTTGCTTCAAAACCATCTCTCTAAGCACACTGTCCAAACATTGACAGAATTTTTGCTTCCTGCTTTATCTTTTTTTGACCTACTTAGATCTGAAATAGCCAACTCAAAGTTTCTTTCGCTACTCATTTTACTGTTTATGCTGTACATTCCCCAAAGCTGCTAAGCAAACATTAAATTAATCTTTCCCTTGCTGTTTGTAGAAAATGAAAATGACATTAATTTCCACTGGAATCTCTTAATTGTGACCAATTTGGGAATCCTTCCTTTCTCCACCCAATTTTGCAGAAATGCATACACCATTATAAAGTTGGCTAATCATAAATATTTGACTATTGAAAATACTGCCCATTTTGCAGGCTTTCTGTGTGCACTGACACAGAGTGTTTGAAACTGTATCCCAGGGCTGCATTACTTATATATTGCAACAGCTGCCATAGATCCAGAAATGCCAGCTCTTTAAGACAGACTTTGCTATCTGAATCATGAATACAGGAGTGACATCCTGACAGCACTGTGCCTCCAAACCAAGCTGATTACAGACATTAGCTTTCATTCCACCACGGCTGCAGAGGGCTCTTTATCTGGATATAGTCACGGTAGCACTTCCTCAATGCCAAGAACTTTGCATTACAATTCATCCTAAATCTTATCAGAAAACTGTAATGTTCCTACTTCTACATCTGGGAATTTTCAGGTATGCTACTCAAAGGCAATATTACAGACAACAAAATGCCTTTAAAGCAGGGTACTGGGCCCTGCAGCACTCCAAGAGGAAACTAGGATACATACAGAAAAGCTTCATAATAAAGCTACTTGTGTATAGGGAGGGCATAGATGAAAGAAAGGACAAGCACAGAAACAGATCTGGCAGACTAATGCTAAAGCATTCGACACCATCTCCCACAGTATCCCCGCAGCTAAACTGAGGAAGTACGATCTGGATGATTGGGTAGTGAAATGGATTGTGAACTGGCTGGAAAAAAAAAGCCAGAGAGCTGTGGTCAATGGGATGGAGTCTAGTTGGAGGCCTGTATCTAGTGGAGTTCCTCAGGGTTCGGTGTTGGGACCAGTGCTATTCAATATATTCATCAACGACTTGGACGAGGGAATAGAGTGCACCCTCAGCAAGTTTGCAGATGATACGAAACTGGGAGGAGTCGCTGACACGCCAGAAGGCTGTGCTTCCATCCAGCGAGACCTAGACAGGCTGGAGATTTGGGCAGGGAAAAATTTCATGCAATTCAACAAGAGCAAGTGTAGAGTCTTGCATCTGGGCAAGAACAACACCAGGTTCCAGTATAAGTTGGGTACTGACCTGTTGGAGAGTAGTGTAGGGGAGAGGGACCTGGGGATCCTGGTGGACAGCAGGATGACCATGAGCCAGCACTGTGCCCTCGTGGCCAAGAAGGCCAATGGCATCCTGGGGTGTATCAGAAGGGGGGTGGTCCGTAGGTCGAGAGAGGTTCTCCTCCCCCTCTACTCTGCCCTGGTGAGACCGCATCTGGAATATTGTGTCCAGTTCTGGGCCCCTCAGTTCAAGAGGGACAGGGAACTGCTGGAGAGAGTCCAGCGCAGAGCCACGAAGATGATGAAGGGAATGGAGCATCTCCCTTATGAGGAAAGGCTGAGGCAGCTGGGTCTCTTTAGCTTGGAAAAGAGGAGACTGAGGGGTGACCTAATCAATGTTTATAAATACGTAAAGGGTGAGTGTCAAGAGGATGGAGCCAGGCTCTTCTCTGGGACATCCAGTGATAGGACAAGGGGCAATGGGTTCAAGCTGGAACATAGGAGGTTCCACTTGAATATGAGAAAAAACTTCTTTACAGTGAGGGTGACAGAGCACTGGAACAGGCTGCCCAGAGAGGTTGTGGAGTCTCCTTCTCTGGAGACATTCAAAGCCCGCCTGGATGCGTTCCTGTGTGATCTGATCTAGGTGTTCCTGCTCCAGCAGGGGGATTGGACTAGATGATCTTTTGAGGTCCCTTCCAATCTCTAACATTCTGTGATTCTGTGACCAACAGAACTGCTTAACAGAATGCTATCTAGGAAGAAGACATTTACGGTTTTAAACAATGTGATAACTTTGAAGAAGGAGGTAACAGGAGATGAACTTTATATACACTGTCTTGCAGGCATCAAAGCAGTTACTTTTATTGAATTACATGCAAAATGCTTGAGGTGAAATACACCTTGGAGACAGTCAAGTGCATTTGTTAAACATATGTCTTGCTTATACTTGAATCCTCCTCCAAGATGCTGTGATCTACAGTGACAACCTAGATGGAGTCCCCTGCACATACTAACCAGAAGGTTTCAGAATACAGACCTCTAAAAAGAAATTTCCAGAGTTTCCAAGCACTTTTTAAAGTCCACATTAAATTCTTATGCTGTGTACATAAGAGGAAATGTTTAAGAGAAAAATGAATGGAAGTAATTCTCAGAGTACACATAAATAATTGCAGATATGCTGCATTTTGAGAAAAATCTGTGAGTTTTCAGTTGCTGTTTGGTCAGGTCATCTGAAACAGGAGGCTGGTAACAGCACTGCACTGTGACCGTATAGTCCTTCCAGGCCTGAAGTTTTTAGGGATGTATCTGCTTGTTGTGTGGTCCTAAGGCCAACCTGGATTGGCTGTTCCATACCATGTGACCTCAGCTCAGCCATAAAAGCCAAGGGCAGGGAGGAGGAGGGGGACATTTGTTACTGCGTTTGTCTCTAGGAGCAGCTGCTACACATAGTGAAGCTCTGCTTTCCCAGGAAGTGGCCAGACATCGCTTACTGAGGGGAAGTAGAGAATAACATCTTTGTTTACCTTTTGTTTCTGTGCGTGGCCTTGGCCTTTGCTTTAATTAAACTGCTTGTATCTTGACCCATGAATTTTTCATCTTATTCTCCCCCTTTATTTTGCTGAAGGGGGAGTGATAGAGAGGTCTGGGGAGAACCTGGCATCCAGCCAAGGTTAGCCCACCACAGTTGATCTCTCTTCCTGCCAGTTCCACTGAACAGCAATAACTTCTGGCTCACCAAGTTTGGGATGCACTGAACTTCACAGTCTTTTTAGATTTGTTACTGATATATTACAACAATTGTTGTAATAACGCAAAACTTCAAATGCATCTACTTAAAATGCTTACAACCATAAACGTGCTTGGAAATACTGCAGGCACTGCTTTGCCTGCAGGTCAGCACTAATACACTCACACTGACTTCATACAAGTTAGTCTGAGGACCAGCTTTACAGAAGCCTCTGTGCAATGACACCACTGTGAACATATCAAGTGGTCCAATTTTCAACATCTACTTTTCTGAAAGGGCGTTTGCACTACAAAGCTGATGCCCTGCAGGTGCAAGGTTTCACTTTTGAAAGCTATTAGGCACTAGAACTACCTTAAAAAAACATAGAATCATAGAATGGCCTGGGTTGAAAAGGACCATAGTGATCATCTAGTTGCAACACCCCCACCATATGCAGGGCCGCCAACCACTAGACCAGGCTGCTCAGAGCCACATCCAGCCTGGTATTGAATGCCTCCAGGGATGGGGCATCCACGACCTCCCTGGGCAACCTGTTCCAGTGTGCCACCACCCTTTGGGTGAAAAACTTTCTCCTAATCTCTAACCTAAACCTCCCCTGTCTTAGTTTAAAACCATTCCCCCTTGTCCTATCACTATCCACCCTCGTAAACAGTCGCTCCCCCTCCTGTTTATAGGCTCCCTTCAAGTACTAGAAGGCTGCAATGAGGTCTCCCTGGAGCCTTCTCTTCTCCAAGCTAAACAAGCCCAGTTCCCTCAACCTTTCCTCATAGGAGAGGTGCTCCAGCCCTCTGATCATCTTAGTGGCCCTCCTCTGAAC
>WKFP01014812.1:92503-106614 GCA_011057875.1 Pterocles orientalis
GTGTATCACCTATTCTCTCCCTCCTTCGGGGCCATTGGCTGGGAGTGGGCTGGGCCTTTGGTCATCAGGTGGGGAGGGGCAGTATCACTGTGTATCACATTGCATCTTTGTATATAGTATTATTTCTAATATTATTGTAGTTTAGTAATTAAATTGTCCTTATCTCAACCCACGAGTCCTCTTTGCCATTTACCTCTTTAATTCTCTCCCCTATCACTGGGTGGGGGCAGGGACTGTGTGAGCGGGTGTGTGTGGTTTGGCCCCAGCCAAGGTACTTTTATGTGTTGCAGCTACATCTCTTCTCATGTAATTTTCTTTTCCTACCTCTGTGTAGAAACAATTGGAAACTTGAAATTGAGCACATGAGAGGACTGGTTGTAACAACCCTTCACCTCCGAGACACTACAAGAAGAAACAGACTAAAGACCAAAGAGGGCTGCATCCTACAACTATTAGGTGGTTTGTGTGGGGGAGTTCATCTGCCACCAAATGGATCGTGTCTTTCTCCTAGAAAGCACAGTTAACAGAAATTTTGTGGCTGGGAATCTGAGGTATAAATCAGCAGGGAAAATTAATTTTTGTGTCCTAGATACCTTTCCAGTAGTTTGGTATATGCTAATGGAACAGCGTAGGATCAAACTTTGTTGCCCTTGGAATACTATTGATCCATTTCGTAGAAACCAGGAAAATACATCAGCAAAGTAACCTTTCGGGACAGAAATCAGAGATAAAATATAAGCATTATCAAGAAATGTTTCATGGGCCTGCTAGTTAGAGGTCCCACAAAAAGAGTCGCAGCCAACAGACTGACATGAGTAACTTACTGACAAAGCATCTCACTATCAGCAAACCTGAATGGTAGAATGAAACTGGCATGGCTAATCGAAAGGGTAAGGAAGCTTTTTGAAGCAAGAAATCACTCAGAAAGCCAAGGCTGTGATCAATTAAAAAAAAACAAAACAAACAAAAAAAAAACACATAGCATTTAAAAAAAACCACTTAAACTAAACCCAAAGAATACCAAAAACAAATTCAAGGAAAAATTATCAAGAGGGTTCAGAACTGCTTATAAACTTTTCTTCAAACACATAAGGATCATGAATACTATCAGATAAACTGTAGGAACACAATGATCTGCAGGCCAGCTGATAATCAGAACACAAATGAAACTCTTGAAGATGCACCAGAAAACCAAAATAATTTGTGTCAGTGCTGATCGTGGAAAACCCTACTGAGATTCCCATACTGTAGCCCTTATTTTTGGAGGAACCTGAAGGATCTCCCTGAAATTAAAGCACTCCTAAAGAACACAAGGGAAAACCAGACAAACTATCAAATTATTCAGGAGCACCCGATACTCAGCCAAGAATTCAAAAGGAACTCAGGGAGGAAACAGTTCCATCATTAACAATAGCATCTAACAGTTTTGCATAAAACTCTTATAGTGCCTGAAGACTAGTCAGCTGCAATGGCGGCTCCTAGACAAAAAGGATCCAGGGAGATTCAGCTCAAGGGAAAACTGTGCAAGTTCAGAGAGAAAAAAACAACAAAATCTAATGATACAAAATGAACATACCAACAGTAGTGTCCGAACCAGTTGAACGATCAGAAAGCACATGGGAAGTACTGTATCCACCTGTCTCATTCTTACTCATCCTAGGGCATCCACTTTTGGCCAGTGTCAAAGAAAACAGACTAGCTAAACAACCCACTAGTCAAAACCAGTATGAGGTTCTAAAGGTTTCATATTAATCTAAGTACAATGAAAACCTCTTATCCAGGAATTTCACATTGTGTAACACAGAGACCAGACCACATAGATGAATAGCAATGCTGATGCATAATTGACTAGATTCAGTGAATGAAAGCTAGAGAAGTTAAAAAGATTTGTATATACTTAATAAGCTCCTGAACCACTATGCAATATTTATGCCAAAGGAATGAGACAGGGTAAAAAATTATCATCTCCATCCATGTTAGTACAAAACACTCATGCAGCTTCAGCATCTGATGAAGTCCCACGAATTTACCATCTGGCCAGAGCAGGTGGTATTTCATTCTTAGCTTATTACAGAAACAAAAACCCAGGCAGGGAACGCAGAGAAACCATCTCCTGAGAGTCTTTAGCCCTTTGTGTCAGGGGAAACATTCTATACCTCCTCTTCACGCTCGGCACTGCTGGGATACACCAGTGTTTTTTCTAAGGATATGAGGGATAATCCCAGCACACTGCTAACGCTTATGCTTAAAGAATCTAGACAGGACTGAAGGCAAAGGTAGAAAGAGCATGACCTGAGTGGTGTCACTTGGTAAACTGATGTAATATCTCATTACACATAGAATCACAGAATCACAGAATGGTTTGGGTTGGAAGGGACCTTAAAGATCATCAAGTTCCAACCCCCCTGCCATGGCCAGGGACACCCTCCACTAGACCAGGTTGCTCAAAGCCTCATCCAGCCTGGCCTTGAACACCTCCAGGGATGGGGCATCCACAACCTCCCTGGGCAACCTGTTCCAGTGTCACACCATCCTCATAGTCAAAAATTTCTTCCTAATGTCTAGTCTAAATTTACCCTCTTTTAGCTTATACCCGTCACCCCTTGTTCTCCCACTACACTCCCTGATAAAGAGTGCCTCCCCATCTCTCCTGTAAGCCCCCTTCAGGTACTGGAAGGCTGCTATTAAGTCTCCTCGGAGCCTTCTCTTCTCCAGGCTGAACAACCCCAACTCTTTCAGCCTGTCCTCATAGGGGAGGTGCTCTAGCCCTCTGATTAATTTTGTGGCTCTCCTCTGGACTCTCTCCAACAGGTCCATATTTTTTTATGTTGGGGGCCCCACATCTGAACACAGTACTCCAGGTGGGGTCTCACGAGAGCAGAGTAGAGGGGGAGAATCACCTCCTTTGACCTGCTGCTAATGCTTCTTTTGATGCAGCCCAGGACACGGTTGGCTTTCTGCACAGCAAGCGCACACTGCTAGCTCATGTTGAGCTTCTCATCCACCAATACGCCCAAGTCCTTCTCCTCAGAGCTGCTCTCTATCCATTCTCTGCCCAGCCTGTATTTGTGCTTGGGATTGCCTCGACCTACATGCAGGACCTTGCACTTGGCCTTGTTAAATTTCATGAGGTTAGCATTGGCCCACCTCTCCAGCCTGTCAAGGTCCCTCTGGATGGCTTCCCTTCCCTCCAGCGTGTCCACCACACCACACAGCTTGGTGTCATCAGCAAACTTGCTGAGGGTGCACTCCATCCCACTGTCCATGTCTCCAACAAAGATGTTAAACAACACTGGTCCCAGTACTGACCCCTGTGGAACACCACTTGTCACTGGTCTCCACTTGGACATTGAGCCCTTGACCACCACTCTCTGAGTGCGGCCATCTAGCCAGTTCCTTATCCAGCGAGTGGTCCTTCCGTCAAATCCATGTCCCTCCAGTTTAGAGACAAGGATGTCATGTGGGACTGCCTCAAAAGCTTTGCACAAGTCCAGGTAGATAATGTCAGTTGCCCTTCCTCTATCCACCAGCGCCATGGCTCTGTCGTAGAAGGCCACCAAATTCGTCAGGCATGATTTTCCTTTGGTAAAGCCGTGTTGGTTGTCGTCAATAACTTGCTTGTTTTCCATGTGCCTTAGCATAGATTCTAGGAGGATTTGCTCCATGATCTTGCCAGGCACAGAGGTGAGACGCCGGCCTGTAGTTTCCCGGGTCGTCTTTATTTCCTTTTTTAAAAATGCGGGTTATGTTTCCCCTTTTCCGGTCTGCGGGAACTTCACCAGAGTGCCACGACTTCTCGAATATGATGGATAGTGGTTTGGCAACTTCATCTGCTAGTTCCTTCAGGACCCACGGATGTATCTCATCAGGTCCCATGGACTTGTGCACCTTCATCTTTAAGAGATCTTAGTTTGCAACCTTATAAAAAGCATTTAAGAGCCCTCATGGCAAAAGAGCATCGAAACAATTCTATCAAAATTATTCATTTAAAGTTATTCCATAAACATAACCTTGTTTAGCACAAAAGTAAGGAATTTTCCCTTAAAAATTAATTCTCCTTCTAGTTAAACACTATAGTCCAGGTTAATTACGATGAAAACAGTGGTCTGAATTCAGGATTATGTCACTTTTTTCTAGTGGATTTATTAGAACTTGATCGCTGTTCAGCTAACCCAGAACTTTTAAAAAAAAAAAACCTAGAAAATATACCAGTAATCTTCAAAGTTATCAAAATCTGGGGAGCTGTGTACCACTTAAAGAAAATCCTTTTAGACAAAGTATTTCAAGAGGAAAATCAGAAAAATCTACAGTTCTGCTGGAATAAATGGGTATTCACTGGGAAGTAATTGTTAAGGATACTTTTACCATAATAAAAAACAATAAACACTTGGCAAAATTTGTTTTGAAGACAAATATTTGGCATTAAATTTGACTGCATCTGGTTTTTGTTTTCTTTTCCTCCCCAGGCAGCTCATGACTTCATTTATATTTGGTTAATGAGATCTTTGTGATACAGCACACTTTAAAAGTCATCGTTCCTTTTTATAAAGCGAGTCTATTTTTAAACTGAGCCTTTGTCCAATTAATTAATACAACCACATTGCACTTATCTTTACTTTTTTCTGTTTGACTTTTCCTATATACTGATTCCAGTGACACAGTCAATAAAGCAGATGTTCTTTTCTGTAACAGTGATGTTCAGTGCATGTTTAAGAAGATTTTTCTTTTTTCAAACCTGCCATAGTACTTTGTAAGGCTGAAGTATTAAGTCTAAGAAAAACAGGTGTAAAATACACATTTTTATTTTGCAAGTCTTTACTCAAATTTCTTGGAGTAAACAACAGGTTCTGCTCCATCTCTGTCATTACACGATTTCATTGTATACTTCCTTATCTGTCTCAGCACCGAATTACATTGCTTCTTAATGTAGTTGCATCTGAAAACACAAACAAGGCACTGGAAGAGTTTTGTCAGAAGTGGCTTTGTTTCCATAATGCCTTGGTCTCGGCTGGGACAGAGTTAACTTTCTTCATAGTAGCTAGGGTGAGGCTATGTTTTAGATTTGTGTTGATAACATGCTGATGTTTATAGTTGCTGCCAAGACAGCCAAGGACTTTTCAGCTTCTCTGCTGTGCCAGTGTCTGCAGGAGCAGGAGAAGCTGGGAGTGAGCACAGTCCACATTACTACCCTAGGATTCAACTTTAGGCTTAGGACTGAGCCCCAAAATAGCCAGTGGTATATTCCACATCATGTGCATCATGCACAGTATGCAGAACTGCTTGGAAGTGCTCTCTTTCATTCAGCTCTCAGTCTCTCAGACTCATATTTTCCAGGATGCAGTTTCAGGACTGCCTCTGCCCCAGGATCATTATCTAGGAACAGGCTGAGCCTTGGTCATCAGATGGTGAGCAGTTGAACTGTGTATCACTCATTTGTATATTATTACTATTATTACTAACATTATTCTTTTCAATGTCATTGTAGTTTAGTTATTAAATTGTTCTTATCCCAACCCATTAGTCTCTTTTCCCTTTACCCTTTTAATTCTCTCTCCCATCCCTGGGAGGGGATGAGGTGAGCAAGCAACTGTGGGGTGTTTGCTGCTAGCCAAGTCACTTAAACCACAACACATAACAAACCGCTTTACTGGTGCTGTCCTCTGATCTGTCACTCCTTCAGTAAAGATGCTTTTGCTTTATGAATCTGCTGTGACATATCTGTCCTGGGTTAAGCTGAGACAGAGTTAACTTTCTTCATAATAGCTAACAAGAGGCTGTGTTCTGCATTTGTTCTCAGAAGAAAGCTGACAAAAAGTGATGTTTATGCGGCTGCCAAGGTCTTTCAGCTTCTCTGGCTGTCTGCAGACTGGAGAAGCTGGGAGGGAGCACAGCCCCAGTTACTAGCCCAGGATTTGAACTTAGGTTCAAGATTGAGACCCAGAGTGGCCAATAATCTATTCCATAACACAAACATCATGCCCAGTATATGGGTGAGGACCCTCTGGAAGATCGGCCCTTTTGGTTCTGGGTCTCTTTTGCTCCGGGTCATCTCGCCCCAGGTGATTGCTCTCCCAAGGCCTCCTCCCCACCCCGGTCAGCTCTCAGTCTGGGACGCTCGGACTGCTACCTCCATTCCTTGAGTGCGGTTTCAGGACACTCCCAGCTTTGGGATCGTTAGCAGGGAACAGGCTGAGCCTTGGTCATCAGGTTGGGGCAGTATCACTGTGTATCACTCATTCGTATATAGTATTATTTTCAATATTTTTGTAGTTTAGTTATTAAATTGTTCTTATCTCAACCTATGAGTCCTTTTTTCCCTTTACTCCTTTAACTCTCTCCCCTGTCCTCAGGTGGGGGGAAAATGGCATGAGTGGTGTGTGGTTTGGCCCCCAGCCAAGGGCAAACCCATCACAATATGGTCTGGTGTACATAATGATAATAAAGTAACGATAAAATGGGAGTAAGACAAGCTGCAGGCAGTAGACACAGGGAAGGGAACTAAACCAAGTGTTTGTCAGATTATACTAAACCTTTGCAATGAAGTTGCAACTTTGTGGCTCTGACCATCCCTCTTTACAATTTGCCTGATTCCAGGCCTTCCAGGTAGCAGCACTGTTCCCTAAAAAGTCAGTATGCTTATTAAATAAATTTAAGTTGCAGTATTAAAAATATCTTATTTAAATTGTAATTTGGATGGCTGGGGATCAGTTTTGCAAGTCTACCAGGCAGACTGAAAAATGTGCCAACTTCATATTTCACAAGCTTCCTGTATTTTTTTTTCTATTTCAAACTAGGAGACATATTTAGCCTTTAGAAACACTACTCTGTTCGTAGAAAAAGTAACTATTAGGGACTGACATCATATACAGTACTTGGGTACTGTAACAAAAAAAAAAAAAAAAACAACACACCTGTCCTCATCACCTGTCCTCATCATCTGCCATTTATTACCATCCATCATCAGTTCTACATGCTGAACTTGGAGAACTGTAAGACTCAGACATTTTAAATCCTTCATATCTACATCACTATGTAAAAACTAATGGAGCACTGAAGTAGACAGCAGAACTCAGCTGATTCCCAAAAAGAACAGAGTCAGTCAGATATGTGAATATAACCAATCTTTAAGTAAATTTTAACAGTTTATCTGTTTTCTCAAAGTTCAGTATCACATATCTGGCAATTCTTAAACCTCAACAAATTCATGTCTGTAATGTGTAACATGTACTGCTGTACCATTACTTAGCTACAAAGAACCAGCTATAAGGTTTATAGGCGACTACTTTAGATCACAAAGATTGAAGATCACTGTAGGCTGCTGGTGTAGGACTTTGGCCGAAATTAGCGTAAGCCACACTGCATACAAAACACTGTCAAATCTGCTGTAAGATATTTTTTTCTACTGTCAGCTTCAAGAAGGTGCCAAGAACCTTGGTAAAGGATCAACTACCTCCTTTTCCTCACTGGGTCAGACCAAAGTACATGTTCCAGGGTCAAAAAGGAATTCTGTAGTTCTGATGCATCTGGTTTTTCTGTTTCCTCATCCAGTGCCATTACTTAAGTTCACATTTCTGTCCATCTGACACATTTCATAGTGCTAGTTTCCTTTCTAAAATCCCGAAGAAGTTCACCCTCATGGCAGGAAGAGTAGCACCACTGTAACTTATTTTTACAGTACCCTTAAAAGGAAAAGAAAGGAATACCAGAAATAATGTACTGTTATAAAGTGCGTGCCCTAATTCTCTAGTACTCTTTGACTTCAAAAGTTAATGTAACTACTGGCAACCAGTGGTGTATCTGTTACTATCACAAGATAGCATGCAATAGAAATGAATGAGATGACTTAACACTGTTTTTAAATGTTTTCAATATCTTCTTAAGAAGCAGGTGTTAAATTATAAATCAATCAGAAAAATTACATGTTTTCAATTAAGATTTATTAACATAAAAGTAAACACAAGAACCTAATACGATTTCTGGGGCTTTAAAAAAAAAAAAAATAGAGAAGAAACAAAAACACAAGTACTTCCAAATAGTGAAGCACTTAGCATTTTAAAGTGCTATACAGCATGTGAAGAACCTCTTATCTTTAAGTGCATCACTCTCATCCACTAGGTTAACTCAAGCTACCACTGTATTGGCAGAGAGTCTACGAAGACCAGGGGAAGTACTACTACTTCAATTAAGGAGTCATGCTTGGGTGGTTGTTGATAGTTCTGATTAAAGTTTTTTTGAGTTTTCATGTTTGTTTATTTTTTTATTTAATATATAGGAAGTGTACTTGGCAATCTCGCGTAACTGTCCAGAGCTAGATCTTTGAGTCCTGAACAGATTATTTGAGAAGAAATTCTTCCTGGGAAAGTTTTCCCATAAAGGCAAAGTCTCCAACTATTTCAATTAGGTCAACACTTAATTCTTGCTCTTAACCTTAGTCTTGAAATGCATCATTCACAAAAGCAATATTCTAGAAAGCACCACAGCTCATCTGACTTTCCTTCTAAATAAGATTAAAGACATGGGAGCAAGAGAAGAGTGAAAAGGACTCAGCAACATAACAATGGCATAGATAAATATAGTTCCCTAAAAGAACCCAAGCTGGCAGCCAGATTTAACAGCCAATGGAACCAATTCAGTCCTTACTCTAAATCTCATGGGAGTTTAATGCCCCAGGAAAAGGCCCATGCCAAGGCACACTCATCAAAATGACCAACATGCAGTTTGCAGGAACTCTGGGATTCCTGGCAGATGAAGGTTCTTTGAGACCTATGAAGTAATCCATCAGGTGATGCAAGAGGGAATAGCTGTGGAAGGTAAGGCCACAGGTCCCATTCCCAAACCCAGCCCAAGCGGCAGCTGTGTGGCTGTAGACAAGGGGCTGGGGTTTCATGTGACAGGGTGCACACTCAAAAACGTGAACAAAATGAGGACAACCACTTATTTTCTCCTCATCATTGGTTAATCCTATTACCCTGAGGCTTTTGCTCCACTACCACAACTTATTTCCCAGAAGAGCTGATTTCAGAAATTTAAACAGTGTCTGTAGTTCCCCATAAAAACCAAAATAATTGGCAAAGCCAATTGTCTTTAGCCAGAAGGGTTTTTTTAACATATTTAGAAGAGGGAGAAAGAGGATTTTCCCATACTGTCAAAATATTTTGACATTTTCCAGATTAAAATAGGTCAATTTTTCAGTTAGCAGCAACCTTCTATTTTGAGTTGCACAATTTGCCTTCCAATACTTCTTGAAACAGAAGTACTCCACTGTCCAGCTCTTCTCCATCTTACGGGATGACACTGGACTCATCCTGCTTGTTGTGGCCTCCAGCAGCCCCTACGCCAGCCAAGAAACAGCAGCAAGCTCTGTCACTTCCCACAACACTCACACGTGCCCACATGCTACAGAGGCTTATCTAGAAAGGGATTACTCTGACTGCAGATTATATGGGGGCACTTCTGCCTGGGGCATCACCATCAGTGGAGAATCAGGATGCTGCTTCTCTGTTCTACCACACCAATGTATGTTGTAATGAGCTATCCCAACACAGCACCAGGCTGCCATCAGCAGTGTGCTAGAAAGGCCTTTCAGGGACTCCCAGGAGTTATTTGTCAAAATTCTGCCACCAGACAAAAGGGAATTACAGGTTTGTTTATTATTGGCAAGGTCCTGGCAAGGTGTCGGGATTGTTCTCCCTGTCTCTGATGTAGCTTAGACATCTTCTTGACAGTGCCAAGCAGTGCCAAGTTTAAGTCCCTGCTGAAAACCTTGTAGTTCTGAGGCTTATAAAATGATATCCAATAAATAATTTTAGGGAGGTGGAGTATTGCTTTTGGAAAAAAACTTCTTCCATCAGATGCATGTTTTGCTTAAGGTATTTCCCAAGGAGAGGGACTACTAATTTTTCAACTGGTAATTACATAAATTAAAACTATGGTGTCCTGTTAGTAGTCTGCATATAGTTCTTGACAACAATATATAAATAAACAGTTTGAGAATGTCCTTTTTAAAGCCTCTGCAGGTTGCTACTGTTTTATTGCAAGAGCTGAAAGAATAGACAATCTACCTCGGTTCACCATTGAAGTAGATTACTGGATACTTCTATCCAGCCCATCCCATCACTAGACATATTCCTTCAAACAAGTTTTTGAAGCTCAAGAGAAAAATATGTGGTCATCAGTTGCTAATATCGTTGGCATATCCATGAAATACTAATTGCTCAGTTTTCAATTGCTTTTTTGTTACTGGGTGAGTTCAATCACTAGATCACCTCTGGTTATTTTGATTTTTTTTGTGGTTTAAAGTATAACCATGTACACTAGCTACACGAATACTGCCTCTACCTGGAAAGCATATCAGTTTTCTTCCAGCAGCTGCACCAAACTGCAGTACACTTTTATTTTGCAGTGCTTAAATACTTGAAAAATATAAAGTATAGGCAGCTTCTATTGTAACAAAACTGTTCTGAGGAAGAACTCAACCTATTTATTACATGCATACTATCAGGGAAGAACTACACAACAGCATACATCACAGATGTGTTTAAAGTTTAAATCCAACATAGCCATATAGATCTGGAAGTTCACACACAAAAGGCGTCTGAGGACTCATCCAGTAATGTAATCCAGCACAATAAAATATGATGCCATTAGAAAGAGTAACCTTATAAGAGGCTAACATTAATCTTGAAGTCAGCCTAACAGTGTGTGACTTGTCCTACACAGCTGCTCAAGGGGGAGAGGGAGCAGGAAGGCTTCGTCTTTCATCTCTCCCCAGCAGAGAAACTAATCAAAACTGTTGTCCTCACACCTCACACGGTGACTTGCATCAGAGCTTGTACAGGAGAGCATGACAGAGACAAACTAAAAAAAACCTCATAGCTCCTGGAATTAATACACAAATTTATTAGAATAACACGCTCCAGAAACCGACACAAAGTATACCACTACCTATGGGAAGCAGAGGCTAGATTAAAGGACAGGGAGAAAATGGTTCCACTCCAGAGAACAGAAATAATTAATTAAGGAAACCAGCCCACACCTTTCAAATGTATTGCACCATGTGTGCCCAGCCTGACATGCCCTGAACAACCCATGAAGAAGCATTCTCTCCCCCCATACTCTTATGAGACACCATGTTTTCCATATACTGAGGCTTAATGAAAATTGTTGTTCAAAGACTGCTTGAGTCTAGACCTTGCAAAGATGCAACTTCACCAAGCGTAAACCAAGCAGGCCACACACCGCTCTTCCTTCTGCAGGCACAGCTACAGCCTAAAAGGCTGCTCTGAACCATGCCTCCTGGAGCACCTACTCCAGAACTGGGTCTCTCCTGAGCCTCCTGTCCTGGGGCTACTCCTCTGCAGCTCCAGCCTAGCCCACTATAGATACGCTAAAGTTGCTAAACCTGAGTGCTCCCAAATGAAACTTTTCCACTCACAAGTGTATTGTGGGCTTAAATGCCATAAATATATATATATATAAATCGTTCTCCTCAAACCCCAGCAGGCTCATTAGTGACTAAGCTCCTCTACTTAGTAACTGCTGTTAATGAAGTGAGCAGGTACAAACCTAACCTCTTCAACTAATGCACAAGATTCTTAGAATGAGTTAATATTCAAAGGCAAGCTGTTAAGTAAAAAACAAGAAAAACAACATTCAGAGGTCAATATTTTTGTTGCCAAGACCATAATATGTCTTCCAACCCCCGAGATATCAGTTTCTATCAAATGTAGAACATATTTGTACTAAAATCTTACAAATTTTGTTCAGCTTATGCAAACTGAAAGCCTGCCATTAAATTCAGAAAATGAATGCACCCTTTCTTAACAAATTAAAAAGGCAAGTGTCCTGGGTTAGCTGAGACAGACTTAACTTGCTT
Organism: Pterocles orientalis; assembly: GCA_011057875.1. NCBI lineage: Eukaryota > Metazoa > Chordata > Aves > Pterocliformes > Pteroclidae > Pterocles > Pterocles orientalis. Next base: position 104,379 of record WKFP01014812.1, read on the forward strand.
CATAGTAGCTAGTAAGAGGCTGTGTTTTGGATTTGTGCTCAGAAGAAAGCTGAAAACAGTGATGTTTATAGTTGTTGCCAGGACAGTCAAGCTTGTTTCAGCTTCTCTGCTCTGCCAGTGTCTGTGCAGGAACAGAAGCTGTGAGGGAACACAGCCCGATTGCTAGCCTGAGATTTGATCTTAGGTTCAGGACTGAGACCTAAAATGGCCAGTCTAACATGCACGTCATGCCCAGTATATAGGTGAGGGCACTCCAGAGGCTCCTCCCTTTTTGTTTTGGACCCCTTCTTGCTCCGGATCTGCTGTCTTTCCAGGTTAGCTCTCTTGGGGTGGTCCCTCTCACTGCCTTGTCTCCCTCTCTTGGTCAGCTCTGTGGTCTGGGATGCTCAGACTGTTATCTCCATTCCATGAGTGCAGTCTTAGGACCCTCCCTGTTCCAGGATCGTTAGCTGGGAACAGGCTGAGCCTTGGCCATCAGGTGGTGAGCAGTATCACTGTGTGTCCTTCACTCATATATTTGTACATATTATTCAATATTATTGGAGTTTAGTTATTAAATAGTTCTTATCTCAACCCACAAGTCTTTTTTTCCCTTTGATCCTTTAATTCTCTCACCCATCCCCATGAGGCAGGGGAGTGAGTGAGGAGTTGTGCAGGGTTGGCTCCCACCCAACAGTAAACCCATCACAGCAAGATACAGAATATACACAATAATACAAATCTGGAACACACTGTTAATGGTTTGTTGACTTTATAATAATGTACTTGAGAAAATTAGTATTTATAATATATATTGTTTGGAAAGCTTGATTTGAAAAAGAAAAAATCCTCTATAACAGCAGCCTGTAGTAAAATCAGTGCATGGTCGCTACTTCCGTCACATTCTACTCAGATTATCTGCTGCTAAATTGTACTTTGATTTACTTCAACACTGTTGTGATCTCAGTTTGTAATTACAGAAACTTTCTCCCTGCAACTGTCACGGCGGCTAAAAATTTAAGTCCAAAAAGAAAAAAGGGGGACATTCATAATCACTCCTTACAGGAGCTGAAAAATTGAAGAGCTTTCTTTTCATTCAAATCTGATGTAACAGTATTCCAAATACTGCAGTCATCTTAACACACCTGTTTTCTTTTTCTACAGTGTTGTTGAAAGCCTAAAGTTTCATTATTATTTACTCTACAGAGAAACACTGCACAAGCAGACCTATGGCTATCTTGAAATGCACTTCACAAGGCTGAAATTAAATGATTCTTCCCACCCTTCTACTATTCAGGCACTGTTACAAGTCTCCTGGTTCCCAGTGGTGAAAGAAAATTAAATCAGAGACTACCACTAATGTCATCATAAGTAGCAGATTTTCCATCCAAAGTGCTAAATTGCCAATTAAAAGAAAAATATTCAAATGAATGCTTAATACAAACAGTTTGCCTTCTAACTATATTCTAAAACTGATCCACAGAAACACAGAGCAAAATGTTCTTAAATATGAAGTGTTATGGAAACCAGCCTGCTATTAGAGAAGCCATATAAGAAGGGGGAAAGAGAACGAGAGAAGGAGAATGCCTTCACTAAGTTAAGTCTGAAATATTTGCCTAACACAAATTATAGAATCATAGAATCATAGAATTGTTTGGGTTGGAAAGGACCTTAAAGATCATCAAGTTCCAACCCCCCTGCCGTGGGCAGGGACACCCTCCACTAGACCGGGTTGCTCAAAGCCTCATCCAGCCTGACCTTGAACACCTCCAGGGATGTGGCATCCACAGCCTCCCTGGGCAACCTGTTCCAGTGTCTCACCACCCTCATAGTCAAAAATTTCTTCCTAATGTCTAGTCTAAATTTACCCTCTTTTAGCTTATACCCGTTACCCCTTGTTCTCCCACTGCACTCCCTGATAAAGAGTGCCTCCCCATCTCTCCTGTAGGCCCCCTTCAGGTACTGGAAGGCTGCTATTAAGTCTCCTCGGAGCCTTCTCTTCTCCAGGCTGAACAACCCCAACTCTTTCAGCGTGTCCTCATAGGGGAGGTGCTCTAGCCCTCTGATTAATTTTGTGGCTCTCCTCTGGACTCTCTCCAACAGGTCCGGGTCTTTTTTATGTTGGGGGCCCCACATCTGAACACAGTACTCCAGGTACTGTATCATCCTTCAAACAGTAGGTAGATCTGTACAGATACTCAGAGCTCTTAGAAATCCTTTTGGGACTTCTCAGTGATGAAGTGGCAGGTGAGGAGAT
>WKFP01014812.1:109487-150098 GCA_011057875.1 Pterocles orientalis
TTCCTGCCCAGATGCAAGACTCTACACTTGCTCTTGTTAAACTGCATTAGATTTTTCCCCGCCCAAATCTCCAGCCTGTCTAGGTCTCGCTGGATGGAAGCACAGCCTTCTGGAGTGTCAGCCACTCCTCCCAGTTTCGTATCATCAGCAAACTTGCTGAGGGTGCACTCTACTCCCTCATCCAAGTCATTGATTAATATATTGAATAGCACTGGTCCCAATACCGAACCCTGGGGGACTCCACTAGATACAGGCCTTCAAGTGAAGAATTTCTGTGTTCCCAAATCACTTTGCTGTTTCTGAAAATCCCACATCACAGGTAACTTTAAAGAAGCTATACCTGGGAGTGTTTGCCAGGAACACCCTTTGCCACAAGCAAACATGCCCTATTTTGCTTAGAAGAGTCCAAAGAACATTATTTTCACATGTGCTACAAGCCGCACAAAATGCTTCCAAAAGCCATCAAAGTTATGATCTGTAACAAAAGACTAAAAGTCACAGCCCAGTGTGTGACAGAAGGAGAGCAGGAAACCTTAAAGACATGGTTGGTACTTGACCAGTCACTACTGAAGAATACATCACTCCTGACTTTTGCACCATACTTACACGCAAAGACAATACATTCCCACACATATGGACATCCTCCTGAGACCACTCAGGTTTCCTGCTGCTTAGAGAATCTTTCAAATGCAAAGTACACCTATTAATTTGTATTAATGCTTCTGGTCTCATAATAATGTAAATTATTTATGATGATCTTGCTTTTATTCAGAGTGGTCAGCCACTACAATAATCTCACATGATTTAGTTATCACTCATTCAAAGATACAGTAAAACAGTGTATTAGCACACACATTATCGCCAGCTTGCCTACCTGGTGGACAAAGAGATGTGAGGGTTATGCAGTTAACTTTGTGAAATTTACACCTTTACCTTGTTTACTGTATTATATTTTGTGTTCATTATATTCTACAGCTTTCCAAGTGCCTCAGGAAAGGAATGCTTTCTGAATACTATTCTAATATGCTAATTATTACCAATTATTCATCACTTCTGTTAAAAACATGGTAACAAAGACATGAACCAGACAAACCTCAGGTATGTGAATTTCTAGATATCCTACCATAGCTAGTCAAAGAGAAGGTTATCACGCCCAGCATGTCCAGTTACAGCTTCCCCAGAGTCACATCAGATAAAGGAGTCAGGCTGGTGAAGACAACTGGCAACTATATAACTATCCAAACACAACAAATAAAAATCTCTGCCTATTCCACCTTCAGTTCCATACAGAGATGCAACCAGAAGCAGCAGTAGACAGGACTATAAATCTTAGTACACGGCAATTGTTTGGACCAAAAAGTACAGCATCCAGAATTGTGCTAGAAAGATACTTGAGTCATGCTCCATTCCCTTCCACGGGAGAGAAACTCACTGTGGATTGTACCAACAGATAGGAGGCACGTACATATCGGACTATGATACAGATAAAGCCAGCACTGCCTGTAATATGCTGTACTATTCCAACAATAGGAGGTGCTAGGGACCTGGGTGAGGAATGTTCTCTCTGGAAAAAGCCATAGTAGCAACAGTACTGACAGTTATAACAGACACTATGTCAGTCTAATCAGTGTCACTCCTAGTGATTGCTCATCAGTAAGATTAGAAACAAATAAGAACTAAGTACCTAAATTCTTGAGATTATCTGGGCCTTAGAGCTTTGCTAAAACTCTCCTGCCTGTGACAAAACAAATCCATTTTAAGGATACAGCACGTCAAAAAGTCCTGTCTTTTGTAAATGCTTTCAGCGTACATATTTAGAGAAAACCTTGAATTCAGCTTATTCCTATTGTGTCACTTCTCAATAAGCTTGAAACTTGCCTCCCCTATGTCAAGCCATCCCTGTTGCTCACTGATGAATCCCCACTGGAAGCACATGACACAGCCAGACTGTTGCTAAGATAACGAACATGCTAATTGATAACTTGCTTACTTCCATTTCCTGGTCATTTGGAAACTACTTCTAAATCTTATTATGCTGATATCATTTATTGGAGCAGAAATGCCATTATAACATCATTTAGCCCTAACACCTCTCCCACAGAGTTAACTGTTTGTGACCACTCTAGTCAATTACTGTAATTCCTTTCCAGCAGTGATCTGCTGCTGCTTATAGACTGCACAAAATGTATAAACTTTTCTCCTGGCAGACACAGGCCCAAGGAAAGATACACTAAGCAGGATACAAAGACCATATGCTAATGAGTGAAAGATGTAGTAGGTATCCGAATCAGGAAGAGGCAGCTCAAATTAAGACTTCAATTGCCTCACTAGGTTAAAACAAAGTTCTGCATGGTATTACAGGTGTTTCTTAAAATAATGCAACTAGACTGGACCAGAGTTTCACACCACAGTACCATAATTATCTTCAGCCTCCTGATACAATTATAAAAGCAACAGTTGCTAAACTACCCTCTGAGCCCTTCAAAAAACTTCTTTAGTTCTAACTCCGCCTAGAAATTGGATGTGTGTTACAGGCTTTCCAGCCTCCAAGACACTGCAAAACTTGAGTTTTGCCAACTATAATCATTCCAGTCTCATCACACAGCATTCATACAGCTGATGGTTTGTACCTCATTCTGATAGGGAAATAGTCACAAAATGTTGTCACTAAGAAACAGAATGTTATGTACCAGTATGGTGATCCAGAGTCAACTCAGAAAAATATTAGGCCACCTGATTCCAGATTCTAAATGTTCTTACAACCACTCATTACTGGACTAAGACCTATTCCCTTTCATATAACTTTAAAGTAATTTCCAGGGAAATGCACATCCATGAGCATTGTTCAAATTAGCAATAAACAAAAAAGCATAAACTTTATCTCAAAGCTACATAGTTTAAAAGTTAGCATTTATTCCATATATTTGTGTGATTGTTTCACTCTCCAGATGACACATTAACACATTGCAGGAAACAGAAAAAGAAAGACGAGGTACAAGATAAAGTCATTTACATCACACTTTAGTAACTGTATGTAGCTCCTTGCTACCAGCGATCTACTTTCCAACAGCAAATAATAAAATTATACTTTTTTGTGCTGTTAATTATATGCAAATTAAAATTGGGTGCACATTAATGCAAAGAGTTGAATATCCATTTAATCAGATCCTCCCTGCAGGGTCCAATGATAAGAGTGACAGAAGACTTGCATTACTAATTCTGAACTTCTCACATCTTGTACGTACTTAACTTGTAAACCAACTGCTACTGTGACACCTGCCTGCTGGGCTGAAGGTTTATGGTGATTAGGTCTACAGGAGCTAGTGGTAATCCTCCTGAAGGGAAAGTTCAGTTCCCTGAGCTTGGAAACCTAAATAGCAAATCCCTGTAGTAACTGCAATCATTTAGATCATTTAGAAATCAACAACAACAGCAAGCCCCTAACATTGAAGATTATTTGATAAGGCCATAGCCTATTCTAACATGCTACATGGCAAGGCCACAAATTTATTGTTTAGATCTGGTTTCCCTCTCTTATATCAGCAGGGAAGAGAAGTGTCTCTAAACTATCTGATTACACATATAATCTCCCTTGAGTTTTCTTTCCTGAAAAAGAGCTGCTGAATACCTACCATTTTCTCAGTCTCTATGTTTTTTTTAAGGTTTCATCTTCACTTCTAATTCTAGCATTGAGAGAAACTTCTCAAGGAATAAAAGGGCAAAAGCCCTCTGTATTAGTAACAGCAACAAGAGGGCCCTTAACCCTGTTTAATAGCTAAAGGGACAAGTGACAGGGGAAGAAAACAGAAACTCATACGAACGAGACCATATTCTGTTATGCTGCCTCACACAGTGACAGCATACACTCATGAATTTTCATCTGACATGACAGTCGAGATCGTTCCCAGGGTCTTACTGCACAAAATGCAGATTTGCCTTTCTCCCCACATCACAGGGCTGTTCAAATCAGCATAAATTGGACTGGCTTATAATGAAATTATCCTTATAGGGAAGAAGGATGAAAACATTTAAATTTTTTCCACAGTGCCTTCCTAGAGGAAAAAGGTACACTTCTGTTGGGATGGCAAATCCCACCAACTGGAAGTGAGGTTCGTTATGGTCCAGCTGCACAGCCTTGCTCAAAAACTCCAGACAGTCCTGTCTAGCAGTTAACAAGAGACACGACTGAGTGAGGGAAAGGTCATCTGAATTGTGTACTTTAAGAGTTAGGTATGTGTCACAGATCCACTTCCTTTCAGTCAAAGATTACAAAGAAATAAGCTGATCTTAAGAAAAAAGACAGAGAAATAATTGATCTTGGCAGGAAGCGCTGCTGCAAACCCTCCCTCCTGGGTGCTGGCAGGGGGGAAGTTCTCCCAGAGTGAATTGCTGCAGAGAAAGTACACCACTCCTGTCAACTTAGTGCTATCTCAGTGGTGGCCTCTCTAGGACCTAGCGCATCACAATGTCTAGAAGGCACTCAATTATTGTTCTGTTATCAAGTCAAATTCAACAGGAAATTATTTCTGATACCATCGAGAAAGCTTAAAAGGAAGCATTTCACCACAAACATCACTGCTCAGCCTAAACCTAACGCAGCACATTTACCTGTAATACAGATTCTCCCTTTTCTTCAAAGGTGCGAGCAACAGCAAAACGTGGTTTCAAAATCTAACTTATTTCCTTGTTTTAGTGGTTGCTAATCTAACATTGACTATTAAATGAGCATAAGGTATTTTATTTTAAGACTTCCTACAGTGTGTTATAGATATTTTGAAATCTCTAAACACAGATGAGATAAATACATAATTACAGACTTCATAAAGAGTGTATTCTTCACTCATTAAACCACAATCACAATATTTTCTATAGAGCATATGTTTATTTATTTTAACCAGACTGCCCACGAACACTTTTTAGGTGCAACTGTGTCACTTGCAGTCAGAAGTCTTTATTTCATAGGTCATTGATCTAATACGGTGCAATGGCTCCTTCAAAGCATTTTTAGTATGTCCATTTAGCCACTACCATGACAAACAGAGCTGTAAAAGAACCATTTTCTTGAAGGAACCTTTGTTTTCCTTTGCTTTTTCCTTCTGAAAGCCTATGTTTTCTTGGTGTCCTTGATTTTTGATCTCTCTTATATCCAATATCTTTAAGACATATTTTTACTGAAACTAATATTTATTCTTAACATTTGAAAAATTGCATTAATATTTTCTTCACTGGGTTAAATTCATTATTGAGAAGCCCAGCTACAAGCTGAAAAAATAGTGTGTTCTCTTCTACCTGTGAATAAAAAGATACAGAAGACTACAAAATCTTCAAACTCTAAAACTCTGAAAAACATGGAGAAAGACATCCGAAGTTTGGACATCTAAAAATGGATTTTAGTGCCAGTTCCATTTTTAAACTGATTAGACAATGCTCAACCTGAAATTGTGTGTCATTTAGGTACCTAAACCTAAGATTAAAATTCAGTGTGTGCTGAGCTTTGGTAATTCACTAGAGCTAATACCTCTTCTGTTCAGTGACTATTGAAAATACAAGTCAAACATTTTAAGAGTGTATTTCTTAAAAAGATATATTCCTTAAGGTTTTTCTCCTTAAGAAACTTAGCAAATCATCTAATTTTCGTTTCAGGAAGCAAGGTATGTTTCTTGGAAAAAATAATCCTAAATAACAAAGTATCTGCAAAGCAGACAACAAACATCATTCATCATTCTCTAATATCATAAAATACAAAAATGTATTATATAAATGTCTGCTAAGTGACATATTTTACTTATCCTTTTTTAATATACCCTCCCTGATAGCAAAAAAATATTGCCAATTATTATCATAAGATTATATCTGGTTGCAAATCAGTGTGGTTCAATTGTTTATACCCACCAACAGGACTGCAACTTTCTCTAGGAAAATAATTAAGATCAGATTAAAATTAATTATTTAAATACAGGTTTCCTGCTTGCTGACTTATATCATGATTAAAATTAGTGTTTTAAATCAAGTCACCCTGCTGTGACCTACCAAAAAAAGTTTTCTGAATTGTAATCAAATAATATGCAGTATTCAGTATTAATTAGAGTATTTTATGGTTAGGCTTGGTTTCTGGAATGAGACATGCAAGTGCTTTCATGGGACTGAATTCTTAATTTCTCATTTCTCCTTTCATTACATATGTCAGTTACAGAGTTTTATTGCATAACATGTACAGTCTCATTTGTACAGAAGACTGTATGAGATTGCAGTGCATTACACTGCATTGTAAGAGACAGCTCTTCTGAAAGAGCTGAGGTCAAATGAGAAACAGGCTGACAGAGACGCAGTCATGGTGTATTTGTACCATCAAAATATCTAAAGTTCTGCCCTATAAAAGCTCATTGGTCTAATCTGTTCATATAACTGGATAATCTGATTTATTATAACTAAGTACCTTAGATTCCATTCATTTCTAATTGTCAAGAAAATACTTTTCTAACGATACCTATGCATGCCTTTTGTCCAACATACAAAGTTCCTCCAAGTGTCTCTGTATTTACTATTGACATGAACAGTTGCCCATAGACTGTACATATGCAGTTTCTTGGAACTCTAAATATGTGTTTTCCCATATTATCTTTATGTAAATCAAAGTAAAAAGGATATCTAAATTCCAGTGCTGCCCACTAGCAACTCTGCTTTGGATCCCAGGAAAACAAGCCTTTGACACAGTCTGCGCATATTTAACTTTCGATCTCATTGTATTCAAGGGAGCTTACACTGGGTATCTACTATTTGCACAAAGAAATTAAAGGCAGAAATGGGGGTTATTAAGGAAAATTAGATGCAACCATATCATCCCAAACAGCATACTGGAACAGTCTCTATCAACAGCATACTGGAACAGTCTCTATCAAGAAAATGTCTCCTCCTTCCCTAAAAATTCTCAGCTATCTTTAACAAAATGTCAAGAAATGTTTTCACATCTCACAGATACTTCTTCAGGATTAAACAGTTCTGGTAATCTATTACCAGGGCCAGATGATATCTTGAGAACTCCTGTTACAAAAATAAGGTGGGGAAACTAGTACAGCAAGAAATATAATTGTATCACACAACTGACATTAGCAGGATACCGTTTATACAAACTATTATAGAGGACAGATGATTTATAGTTTTATCAACATAAAAGAAGCATTGCATTGACCTTTGGATCTTTAGTACTGCACAGAAAAGAGGGACACAGATTTGTTTATTAAATGTCAGTCACGTTTTAGCTTAACAAAAAAAAAAAAAAGGAATATGGACAGTATCATTCCACATCTTATGCTATTTCAAACTCAAAAAGTCCTGGGATTTGATTACAATTTTGCCATGTTGCCACATTCTTCTGGATTCTTCTTGGGGCAGTAAAGAGTGAACAGAGACAAAAAATATTTTGGCATTCCATACCTCTCTGCATTTAAAACTGTAGCAGATACTACAAGCTAGCAAATGGACATATACTTGAATGACATTGTTTAACCTTCATCTTTAGTTATTTTTCCATTGCTCTGGAAAAAAAAAAAAAAAAGATACCTACAGTAAAGCTACTCAATTCCATTTACAATCATAGTGTCTGCTGGAGGCCTAGTGACAAGCTAATGCGATAGTCAGTGGTGTGTCTCTTTGAAGTTAATCAAGCCAATACCTACACCCCAGAAACTGTGGGCTGGACTTCAAAAGACTGCAGAAAAAGAATCAGAGTTCCTGAGGGGAAAAGTATGATGGATGACAAAGAGTTACCATTTATATTAATATGTAAATGTTCACAAAACTATGTCTGTGAAACTCCAAAACACTGAAGGGAGAGGCATTCACAGGAATGAATTAACTTGATCTGAAATGGGAGAAATCATAAAATTTGCACAGAGATCATGTCTTCCATAATTTAATCAAAGGCTTCCTTTCTCAACATAATAGTTTTTAAAACTTAGCAGGAACATCCAAGTTAGAGTTACTGTTAGGTCTTACTTGCATACTAGATTAATACAGTTAATTTTAACACAGCCAAAAGACCAATGCTCAAGATGTCACTGGGCATCCACCATGAAGTTTGCTAGATAAAAGCTGTAGCAACTCCCTCAGAGAAAAAAACAGAAGAGTGACGTAAGAGGTAAAAAGCTGTAATCTGTGTGATTTCCTCCCTTGGTATTCCAGAGTAAGAAAGTCACATAATCCTCCAGTGATATGTTTTCAGGGTCCCTGGAGAACCTGAACAGTTTAGGACACAGCCTCATATGCATTTGCTTTGGCTGTTGGACAAGACAGACATGATGTCAAAAGATACGTGATGTTCCTCTGCATCAGTTCTCACCTCTGCTTCCCGTGAAAGAGGGTAACAGAAAGATACTACTGTTGCTTCCAGTTTCATTTTGCAGCTTCCAGGGCAACAAGGCTCTATTTTTGCTATTGCTATGTGGCACCCTTCAGACAACGAGGATTCTCTAACAATTGCTATTACACTAGCTGTTAAAATTTCTGTACTATCTTGCACTTTTCTTCTAGTTCTTGCAGTCATCTGTGGCCTCAATGCATAATCAGGTGCCACAGTTGTTATTTCATTAAACATGTACAGTGCCTAGCACAACAAAAGTCCTAAATTTTTACAATGCAAATAAAAATTGTAGTTAATATCATTAATCTTCACAGAACCAAATTATTCCAGTGCACAGCTTGCTCTGCAGTGTGAAACCATGTGAGAGAACTGCTTGAGTTATAAGAATGTGATGCTACACCTTGCTAGCAGCACTCCCAAAACACCTCACACAAAATAAAAAGCTTTGAAACAAAGCTAAGTTGCCAGAGCAGGGTCAGTCAGAAGATAAATCACAACTCTAGTGACTAATCTGTCCTCCTTCTGTGAGCTGTAAATCAGAAAGAAAGATGAGGACAAATGGTAAATCTCAGTTTGTCACCAGCTAATAGGAAAGAAAATATTAAAACACAAATATGTCATATTAATAAAAGATTTTAGGTGCTTAATATTCTTCATAAGGAATATTAATTATTAAAAATCGATGCTAATCTATAAGTTTTATTTTTGCAAATAAAGAAACTGACTGAAAATAATGGCAGTTCAGGCTTCAGACACTGTTTCTGTTCACTCCTTGTGCAGTTTGGAAAATGTAAGTAGTTGTTGAAGCTAAGAAAATTGGATGGAGAAGGTGTAGGGTAGTAGCCTGTTGCCAGCCCAACCCAACGCTTCTCTTACAGGTTTCAGGATCAGACCAATTGGAACTCACCCATCTAAGTCTTCCATCTCTTTTTGTCAGGACATACAGGTACAGATTTATCTACCCAGCATTTCCAGGAACATGGTATTCATTGACACCAGAACATTGATAAATAACACACAAACCTCTGAAAAGTCTCAACCAAAACATCAATACAAATGCTTTACCAGTGTCTTCAGAATAAGGAGAACCAAGGTCTGAAAACTTCCTCTGCCCCTTTCCACTGTGTATACTGAAAACTGAGTTGCTTTTCTGACAGAAGCTTGTCTGGTTATTTGATTGGGTATGTGCTTACAGGGTCAGGAATACAGAAATTGCTTCCATCTTCACACCACGCAATTTGATAGTTCACTAACTAAGATACCACGTACTACTAAATTAACTTTTTCTGAAGTGTGACTGAACCAAAGATCAATATTGACAACATTATTTCAGGGAATATACATCTTTGTTAGACCACGTAGTCCCATCAACATCTTCCAGCACGGTAACTTCCAAAAATCACAGTATTGCTTTCACTCATGGCTATGCTGTTGTCTTTACAATTTTTACCTAAAGGCAACAATGAGCTGCACAGTTTTGTAAAGGGATACAAGCTCCCCAGATTCTGCAAGACAGACAGACATCAGCCTATCGAAAGAGATTGTAAAATCTGGGATGTTTTGCTTAGTCCTTTCCCTGTTAAGACCATCTTACAATTTATGACTACATCTTCTACCACCAACTCCAGGCGCAAGCTTCAGCCCCACTGAACAGCCTTATGAAGTAACTGCCTTTCCCAAATGTGCCCCCAGGGATCCTGCGCTTGTTATGAGATTTTCTCCAAGACACTTTTGCAGCTTCTTGTCAGTGTTGCTTTTCCTTGCAATTCAGGACCATAAGGTGGCTTTCTGTGCTGCACTTTAGTTCCTATTATTTGCTCTTCAGTTTTGGATTTCACTGCATAGAGCCTTAGTAATGAATCTACAGGCATCACTAGGCTAATGCATCACAAAAAACATGACAAAAAAACTTAAAGAAAGTATCGCTAGTAGGAAATGGAGGAGAAATATTTTCAGGAAACAGAACGCAGGCAAGGCACTGGATAAGAATTCATCACTTCCAGAGACTAAAGAGCAGGAGGAAAGGTGACCAACCATAAAAGGCAGGAGCAAAATACACAGATCCTGGGAGGCCGAAACTCACATTTATTTCAAAAATTAGAAGGCCACTCTTGCAAGTTCAGAGCTTGAGAAGAAACAGCTGCTGAATGCATTAATGACAGACATCATAAGGAAAGCAGCTACTCATGACCATATGGTCTTCTATCATTTTTCTTTTCAACACAGGCAAGACTCATATGTAGATTTTGGTATCCGGGTAATCTTTTGAATCTTGTTCTGTGGTTTAGAAGCAAACTGAGAGGGCAAACAGTTTTATTTCAGAAGGATACAAAGAACTTTGTAAGAAGGATTTTTTTTTTCCATTTTTCCTTGTCCTGCTGATAAACACAGACCACTACCCTTAGTAGGATGGTGAATTTATAAGTTGTGCCAGATCTGCTGTACTACTAAGGCTATCATATAACACAAAGACACAACAAAAATCAAATATTTAATCAGACCATAAGCAATAGCACAACCTGTTTCCATTGTAAATTTGGCAGACCCACAGAGGAGAATAGGTTTTTGGCCTGCTGTTATACTTCTACAATACGTGAAATGTGCTTGAAACCATGCTGGTTCACAGATTTAAAAAAAATTGTCACCACTGCCAGTGAAATCAGAACATAGCCCAAGACATATCTAAGCAGCTTCGTAATACATCAGACACTAAATGCCAGGCAGAAGATATCCCTTTGGAAAGCTAAGGCATTAAAGACAGACTTCAAGGAAAAAAACACCTGCAATAGGAAAGACTTCTAAAGGACTAGGAAGTGAAACTCAGTGGGAATTGGGTATCAAAATTCTTAGGCTCCTTTGAAAATTTCATCCAAATTATACAAATCTGAGGTACATGTTGGGATCAGAGTGACGCCGTAGCATTTCAAAGTGAAACATCCATTCCATAACGACCTCAAAGTATCACTGTTTGCACTCTAGCTTACTCTACCTTCTGTCTCCCTGGGTACATGGAGCTTCAACTCATTTGGATCTTTCAGATTAATTATTTTAATAGGGTGATTTAATTAAAAGTCAGTGTAGCAATACAAATAATAATTAACTGAACTATCTCCTATTCATTTTGTTAGGATGTAACATTTTTCAGTGTTTCTCTTATTCCCAAACACTTTAATTTAACATTATGGACACTTTCAACTCTATTAAGAATCACTTCTTTTTAACACAAGGTGACATCTACAACATAGGAACAATAACAACATTACTCTGAACTCAAGAAAATTTTCAGAGGAACCCTAATTCAGACTGCAGAGAGACATTCATAAGCTTTAAAACATAGATGGATGGTTAGTGAGTTTTAAAAGCACCTGCAGACACACAATTCTGAAAATCCCGTGGCATCTATTCATATTTCAGTTGTCACAAAGCCCTAGAAGTCTGACTTTAATTGATTTAGATGAGAAATAGAACATATTTACATATAAACTTTTGACCTGATTTTTAAAACTACTAAACAGCTCGCTGATCTCAATTAACAGGGACTGTAGATTTATTCAGATGATAAAATAGAGCCTTAGGAGTCTAAAAGTAAGATTCTTACTTTTGAAGTACTTGCCTAGCTTCTGGAGGTAAGAGAGGGGAACTGAATGGCTTCAGAGTCCTGCATAATGCTGGACCACCTAGCCATATGCACCAGAACAACTCCCTTTTTGGAGTGTCTTGTCTGGCTTAGGTCACATTTAAAATGCTAGGTAGTTTAAAGATGCTGGATAATCAAGAAAGTAACAAGAGAGGGGCCCCTCACTAGCCTCTGAAGTGTCAATGGAACTAAAACAATCAGAGAAAGCCAGCATGGCCTTGGGCTTAGTCCCACAAGCCACCACTTAAAATTGTGTACATCCACAAAGACACAAAACTTAAGTTACAAAGGAAGAAAGGAAGGCTTTGGTTCAGTGAATATTTATGTCATCTCCCTGGTTGATTTTTTGAGCACACTTAATTCCTTTCTCAGATACTTTGCTTAGACTTAGCATGCAAAGCAACACAGTTACTGCTAACAAAGCAGTAAGAGCTCTGAAGATCTGAGTAAACGCTCTGACACACGGAACTGTGCTGATTTCCAGACAACGGTTTGACATCTGCTCCATCATGTAAAAACAGGACTTCAAAAAGTCCAACTTCTATTCATTTTAAAGCCTCATTTTAGACCTTTTTGCTGTAGATTTCACTTCACCGACTGCTTAACATGCACGCTGGAGCTTCCAACACTGAGCCATATAGATTTGTCTTTGTCTTTTGTGTTAATTATTAGCTGCTGCAGAGCTGTCTCTGTGGGTGAACGCACACAGAAACAAAGGCGGCAAGGTTGTAAAACCTTTTATCTCTATCAGGGCACATTATTTGATAAGGTGCTAAGCTAATAGCAACGCATGTCAAATTGTGTTTAGACAGATCAGTGTGCTGGGAATTGGAGGTTATAGTTGTCTCTGGAAACCAGCACCTGGAGAAGCAAAGAGAAATTCACACCAATATTTGCAACACTATGTAAACTGTAAACCACCTCAGAGCAGTTGCTTCACATATGTCCACAAGATAATGAACCTTTGTCATTTCATTTGCCTAGTGCATATCTTTTTAAACTCTGATTGTTCATATTCTCATAAAAGTGGTGAAAGTAGGAAACAGAATATGGGACAGTGAGCAATGCAGTATTACATCAGCATTACATAGCCTATTCTTTTAAAAGTATCTCTGAGCACCCAACAGGAGATGCCAGCTTTGCAATACCTGAACAGCTGTTCCTGAGAAACAGGCAAGGGTCTGCATCAACATATCCAAAGCAGATAAAACAAAACACTTGGAAAAAAACCCATGTCCTGCATGTTAGAACGAGAGGTATGGTATGAATTTAAAAAAAAAAAAAAACAAACCCAACTTTCAGTGTTTAGTTTTGCATTTCCCCTGCCACCCCCACAGATATTTCTCTTCTGGTTTTCAGCTAACTGCACTAAATGCAAGACAGCATCTGGGCAGGACTACGTATGGAAAGGCAACAAAAACACAACTTCCCCATGAATGTGAACAGCTGATAACAGTACCCAGTCAGTCTGTAAAACACATCATGGTCCTTCCTCCAGAGACCCTTACCTTTTCAGATAGCTTTGTCAATATGCACATTGGAAACCAGAGTCTTGCTGATCAGTGCTATATATGATCATTGTCACAGGCTCTTTCAACACGTTAAACACTTTTTCCATGACAAAGATCAAGATATTATAATGAATTATCCCAAATGCTAGGTGTCTAATTTGCATCAAGTTTACAACTTTGATTATCTCAGAGTCATTGGAACCAATGAACACATTTAGATAATCAGGATTTCAGGTCCTCAAGGACAGTTTCAGCAGAGTTAAGAGATGGATGTTTTGTAAACAAAGTTTGAAATAATTAAGGTTCAAGTAATGGAAATTATTCTGTACATAAAGTTTAGATTATTTATCCTCCTTTCTCTACAGGCCCTGTGGTAGTCCTGGAATAAAAATCTAACATCTTCAACAGTTCTGTACTATAGGACTATGTGAGACTTTGTGTAATAGGATACGTATGCATTTCAGTTCTTGCATTGGTTAACAGGCAAACTGTGCTCCAAAATGCCACACTTAAACTAAAAAGCCAATAAAACAGATGTCTTTTCTTGAGTCCTTTTTAAGGATAAGAACTATTTAGGAAATACCTTCAGTGTGAGTAGTGGTTTCCAACATTACCAGTAAATAATTATACTTCATTCTTATTCTTAGTTCCAAAGATGAGGCTTCCAGAAAAAAAAAAAAAAAAAAAAAAAAAAAAAGCTCCTAATGATGTTTGCAATTATTATTAATTCAATATTGTCTCTACTAGAGAATCTTATGTACTGGTTCTCTAATACTGCAAGTTGTCTACCTCAGCACTGATACCAGGCTTACTTAGCTTGCAATACAACCAATGAAGAACCCGATGCGCACAAAACCAGGATATGTTTTTGTCTTATCTACTGACTCTAGTGTGATGATATGACATATATGAACCAATACTTTATAGAGATGTGGTTTACCTTACATTTTCTCTATATATATATTATAGTTGGAGTTCTATCAAAGCTAAAAAGCAAAATAGCAAGAGACTTCTTGGTGGAGTGTGGTATGAACTTCAGAGATTATTTTAATTGTCAGATAAATTGAAGCAAAACTCTGCATTCACCTATTAGGGCAAGAAGACAACCTGAGCAAGTACTTCGAACAGACAAGTTTTTTGCATGTGTGTGCGGTTTGGGGTTTTTTAAAATACTGTTATGGTAAATCATCTATATTCCTGATCAAGGAAAGCAAAGCTCTGTGTCGCCTTCCTGTTTGTGAACTCTCTCAAGGCAAAATGAAATTGTCTTTTGATAAATTTCATTTAAAAATTCCCTCTCCCTTGAGAGTTAGCTGAGATTAAGACGACACCATACAAATTTTTTTACCCAGTATACACTGATTCTTTTTGCAGTAGACAAACGGACTACCACTCTTTTCTTCTTCCCCTCAAAAATAACTTTAAAAAAGGAAAAGTGCATGCAAAGAAAAAAGAATGGGGGGGCGGGGGGTGTGTGGAATCGTTCTTTCAGCATTACATTCTCTGCACCAATTGTACAGAAGACACCCCATGGTGATATGACAGGACTGGAAACACTAGTTTACTGTTGTGGTCAATTATATTAATGTTTCTGAGCTCAAGCATCTTTAATTCAAGAGCTCTTAGAGGGGAAAAAAATTAACTAAAGTGATCATAGTGACCAAAAGCTTGGATACATAAAGAAAAGACTGACACTGTCTCACCTGAGCAAGGAATCCATTTTCTACCTGGTAAGAATATCCATGGAGCTGGCAGGTAGGTAAACTGTTTGAGGTGTGGCTCAGTCACCTAGTGAGAAAAGCAGCTGTATTTGAAAGTAAGAGGCAAGTTCTCCCTTTCTCACCAAAAGGCCATAGGAGCTGCAGATTCCTACATAAGTGAAAGAAATTTTCCTCTCAACTTTCTCCCTATTATGTGACCGGAGAAGGACAGAACCTCCCTGTACTCTCCAGTCTTCAGACCACTAGTAAATGTGTAGTCCTAAGAGAAACTGCTTTCTTCCACATAATATTAAGTTACCCAATCACCAATTAATCAGCAGCATCTGAGCTCTCACTTTTGAACACACTCACTGATGGTGAAAAAAAATTCAGGGTGTAACATGGGTCCTTCCATTGGAATAAGCAGACCAGCAAACAGGCAGATAACAGAGTAAAACATATGAGAATTAATAAACTACTACGCAATGCTTTTCATCCAAATATGTGTAAGTGGTTAAACAAAAAGTTCATAATCACTCTCCTTATTTTCAAGGTTAAGGCAAGCAAAACATACAGAAATGAAAACACTTGCCCTGAGACCAGTGGCAGAACTGAGAACAGGGGCAGCAAGGAAATACAAATCCCAAGTCCCTCTTCCCTGTTTTCTTTAGAAATTCTTGCTCCTGCAGAATATAAAGTTACTTTAAGACCATGTTAAATGCATCCTTCTCACTCTAACTCTGCTATTAGTCTGAGGTTGATAAACAGAAAGTACAAATATTGAGTCAAAACATCTAGAATTATTTCTTCCCAGAATTGATTATAACAACATCACTAGCTTGTATGTTATATCATTTAAATATATTTTCCAGTCATGTAGAGATATGCTTGGGTAAGGTTTCTAAGCCGCAAAACACATCTGTAATTCAAAAAGAACATGGCACTCAGCAAGAAGATGCAAATGAGACCAAACAGAGCAACCCTGATAGAGAAACCTCATCCACCCACGAAGATGGGTTATGCACGTCGCATTTTCCAGCCTATTTCTCTTAAAGATGCTTTGCACTTTCTACTGCTAAAAATAACTCTGTTACATTAGAAAACGAACAGTGGCAGAAACCAGTGCTTGCTGGCAAACTGCTTTCTCTCCCCTCACAATTCTTTTTGTTTTTAAAAGAGAGAAATAATTTATCTGCAGCATTTCAGACATGTTTAGGTTAATTACAGCTGTTAAACAGCCATACTAAAAAGGAAATAAGCTGAGAATGGTATTTGTATTTTTCTTTTATAGGTCTAATCAGCTCGATTCTGGTTTTACTGACACTTATGTTAGTCAATCTCCCCACTGCAAAACTAGTGTGACAGTAGCCTGTGACTTTAAAAATGCATACATGTGTGCGTGCACCTAGACACATTTATTCATCAGTGTGTTAAACGGAACATGCATTTATCCTGTAAGTTACTACACTGGAAAAGCAATCTCCCTTCCATCATAAACAGGTATCCTCTAAACAACACCAGGTTTTGCATTGCCTCTCATGACACAATGGCAAAAGTAAAGAGGACATTAAAATACAGCTACATTTTTAATTTTTTTTAGAGATTTCTAAACTCTTTAAAAATATTTAACCCTTGCTACATAGAAGTTAAACACTATTACTCTTCTAGAATGTTTCACAGCCTAAGCATCACTCCAAAAATTACTAAGATAGGTCTCATTCATTATTAATAATGCAACACAGAACAGTCTCTAACAGAAGCATTTGATATGCTTAGGAAAGTACACTACAGTTGTTACTATTTATTAGGAGAAAGGACACATATACTTCTTCAGATTGTGTAAGATTGTGTATCTTATTTAGTGTTTCCTCAAAACGCCAAAAGAAAAAAATCATCATATATCAACATATTCATATATATTGAAATAATGAACAGCTTTAAGCAAAAGTCACCAAATAGTGCCACCTGCTGTAAATTGTCTAATACTGCCAGCCAGACACCAGCCCCTGTTCTCCATTACCTGAAATTCACAGAATAAAATATTACCCAGCGAAACCCCTTCATTCAAATGAGAGACTAAAGAGCTACAGAGAAAAGAAAGGAACAAGGAAACAAACAAACATCATTTAACAGAGCTCTCCTGGAACCAGAGGGATATAAATACTCTATCCGCTTTCGTATTGCCTCCTGGATCACTGAATAGGCAGCAATCTGCATAAGAAAGTCCTCATACAAACACCAATACATACACTTGCACATAAATGCCTTCAGCAGTGTAATTTATGAGCAGCTCATTAATAAGGGTTATATGTTACTACTGAGATTCCAACAAGAACCTCCTACAGGTTCCAGATTAAAGGTTTTGCAGATGAAGAAATGGAACAAATTGCACAGCCACAACCTGTGTATCACAGAAATCAACAGCAAGACTCCCAAGATGCTTCTACAGGACTTAAAAATAGCTAAGACAAAACCCCAGCATGAACTCTAAAATAGTCAGGTTGGGAAGAAGCCTTAATTTGAGCGTTCGCGTTTTGTCGTTATAAGAGTAAGACAAATAATTAGCTGAAGCATTTTAAAAGATCTGTAGAACATATCTTCACAGTGTGCTCAAAAGACAGTACAATTAATTTTTAAAGCAGCCACAGTGCAGATGAGAATCAGAACATTTTCAAAGCAATTGCTTTGAAAAAAGCCTTCCTAGTATTTTCATAGGATCCTGAGCAACAGGTGTAACAGTCCATTCACCTAAACATGAGCCAGAGTAGCTGAAGTCACACACTAAGTCAAAGACAAAGCTAGGTTTCTTCACACCCATGCTGATACAATCCATTTCACCATGACATAAATGAGCTAAATATATTGAAACTCCATGTTCATCCCACATCTGGATAGAATTAGCTTTCTACTCTCTCATAAATGACTTAAACTCTGTAAGTTGACCAAAGAGATCAGACTGAGCTCCCATCTAATCACAACAGAGGACCCCTCAGCACTGTCCTTCACCATTTGGATTCTTTACCTGGGGCCGTGTTTCATCTCCACAAAGGTTTGCCATGAGCTCCATACCATTTGATCACCACCTGTACCTCAGAGGTGACTGAAGTTCCTCAATACAAGCATGTCAGCCTGGTAGCTAACAAAATGCCTTGTGAATGAAATGGGTGAAAATGAATGAAAAATGCTATATAAACATAAATTAATATTATTATTAATAGAACTGGGGATATTTTTTTGCTACTTCCGTTGCTAATTTTTCACTCACATTTCTGCACGACTTGTAATTTTGCAAAAACCTAGATTAAGAGCTGATTGATTTGTATTTTCTAAATCATTATGAAATTATAATTTAAAGTGTCATGTCACAGGTAAAACCATTAAAAGCCACAGCTATGACAGTAATGAAAAAGTATCCATATTAATTACTTGTACATTTATCATGAAGCTTTTTCTTTTTTTCTTCTTTTTTTTCCCCTTTTTAATAAAGGCACTGCTTTTCCTTATTGTGAAATGACTTTACTCAAAAAGATAGATCACCTGAAAGTACTGGGGGCTAGATTCTCATATAACCCTAAGGAGCCCCTCATGCTACCTAGCTGTGCAAAGGAACTTTAAATCAGGTAGATACTGAAGGCTACTACAATATTGCGTGTACAGTTATTGATATTCGTAACTAAGCTCTTTTATCTTTTCACTAGGTGAGACCTAAGCCTTCGGGTTTTCTATTTTTTTGCACTCTTTCAAGCCCTACTCCTGTGAGTGCATATAAAACTTCATGATGTCACGATGCAAAAGTTTGTTTTTACACAGAAATTAGCCTTTCCACTAACATTCAAAAATCCCAACATGCTGTATTCCAGGTAAACCATTTCCTTGGAAAGTCATGTGATGGAAAAGCTGCATTGCTCACACCTGGAGTTCAGTACTAGATGGATCCAGAGCACCCATGCTTGTTAACACTTGGCACTGATTAGCTCCTTGCATTTAAGATTATAAAAATATTTTGTGGACATTAATGAACTGAAACTGACAACATCCTTGTGAAATCAGAAGGTTTCAATATCGTATTATAGATGGATAAACAGGCACTGAAACATTAGTGGCAGCATTCTTAATCTTTCTTAAGTAATATGAAGGGTACAAAACCAAATTCATGTATTTGAGGAAACAGCTGCCTTTAAAGAGGGACTAAGCACATGACTTTAAAGTTCAGGAACTAATGAAAGTTCCTAAATCTCTCTGTTAGGAATCTCCAATTAAAAACTAGTATTTGAACATTCTGTCTGAAGCATCAATGAAGTGAAAGAAATCATAAAAAACAGTCAAAGAAAACAGAGTTCCAAAATTCTAGCTTTCAGTTTATCTTGAAAAGGCAAACATCAAGTTTTGTTATTTTTGACTGCACCAGTGACCCATGAATCACAGTGTTGTAGGCAAAGTGGCCTCACTTGACAATTACCACAGCCTATCACATTCTGAGGAGTGATAAAGGGTAATACAGTGCAATTAATAAAAATACCCAGGATAGACCACTAGTTGTATACGAGCATATAATAAACCATTACGTACACCTGTATACCTATGTGTATACTAACCCAGCAGAGAAACCAACTGTGTACTCCTCCTGCTTAGTGTGTGTGCCAACAGCACTGGAATGGATACAGGTGCCTCAATCCTGCCTTGCTCCTACTTTCTAGAACAAATACAGAACTGTACTTCTAAGAACACCTGGGATAAAAGTTTTAATACGTTCATTTTCACACTGAAATAATTTAGAAAAACTGAGTGTCTGTGAAAAGATATTAAAGAGGACAGGTTTTTTTCCTAGGAAAATAAATTCTGAGAAAGAATATCTGACTTCAGAAGTATGTTTAGAACTAAATATCAAGGAGGGATAAAAACTGCTTAAGAGAGATTAAGGATCAAATGGCCACACTTTAGTCATGAATATTATTCCAACTAGTCCTGCAAGAGGACACTTTCAGAGTAGCTAGTACAATAAACCTAACATTGCTTTTAAGTTGGAACTCAACAAATTTATGAAAGAGACCAAATGATAGTGCAGGGAAATTTCACAGTCAAACTTAATCTTGATATTTGAAACCACATGTACCCAATGTGGCCTCTTATAGAGAGAGCCTAAAACAAAACTAGATCACCATTTCTTTTCATTATAATTGCACTTATGAATCCTGTACTTCAGGACATTACTGGCCATCTACAGAAGCTTGAAGAAGATACTTTTCCCAGTCAATGCATAGTTTAAATCCTGTGTAAGAGGAAAAACAGGAAAAAAACATCTTCCAAACAAATGGAAATTGTATGCAGTTTAAGAAAGAATTTGGGTACCAATACTTTAAATTACAGTAGTGTGCTGCAGACCTATATTCCTCTTATGGCTACAATTTATCACCAGGTGTCTGGCTGAAACATTATTTGTGCAGATTAGATCTGCAGAAACTGCTGCAGAGCTGGTTTGTTATCTGATTTTGGTTTGGTTTGGGGGGGGTTGTTGTTTTGGTTTGTTTTTTTAAATTTGTTTGGTTTTGGGTTGTGTTTTTCGTTTGTTCTTTCTTTTGTAGTGTTACAGTCCAGAGAATCACCTGGTAAGTTCATTAACATCTCCATTGTCACTACAGGGTCACTGATATATCCTGTTTGCATTCTATGCCTTGTACACACAGATATGTATTTAAGTCTTTCTAAAATATTTAGCAATGTGTCATACGGAAACTGTATATTTTATATACAGTTATGTATATATACATCCATATATACGCACGTACAAGTTGTTCTGTGGATTCCTTTCAACTGTCCACTGTACAATTGCTTGAAATTACTAGGCTGCTCTTTGGTGAGGGAACCAGAAAATCTTTCCCGATACTATGTCCTTATTAATTCAACAGTCTGTTTATGAGAAGAGAGTGGTTATGAAGCATGCACCTTTTTTGAGCACTCACTGCTGTAAGATGTCCATAGTCTAGTTGGGAAATCACCTTGCAGGTAATATGAAAGGCAACTAGCAGGCTGAAATAATTGAAGCCTTCAGTTACTGAGCTACCTCCAGATTTCCCATGGCAGAAAACAGAATCTTTGTCCCAGGATCTGCCCACTCAACCTGTTTGTGACTGAGCTTCCTTCTCTCAGTGTTGAGGTGCTATGGGAAAAATAAACTTGAAATCCTGTAAAGGTACAGTCGGATAATTGGCAGCAAAGTTGCACCACCAACTGCAGTAAATTAACCATTTAAGCCATAAATCAGATTTATGATTTGCACTGTTAATTGTTAAAAATGTTCATCTTAACAGTAAATAGCAGTTCAAAAATCAATTTAATAATGACAGATTGTTTCCAGCTAGAAATATAGTGTTAGAATAGTTTATTTTAATCACAAACTCATATTCAGTTGATACAGATTAATACCTCAGAGTATGGTCTTAAAACCACAAATGAACTGCTTATTTTTACTTTTCTGTTAGAACAGCAACACTTACTGAACACTGATGAATGCTTTTATGTGTGTCAAAGGAGCTCACTTTAATCAACAGAAGTAACTGGTTTGATTCCTTACTCTACAAAGCAGCTTAAGGAGATGCGCTCAAAGAGCCGCTTTTCTGAAAGGCACAAGTAAAAAGAGTAGTAAACAAAAAGTCAGTTTTCTGAAAAAAAAAACCTTTTACAAATATGAAGGTTTGTGTATAGTTTGCATGGCTCTATGCTTCTCCAAAGTACACTTGGAGAACAAACAAAGATTGTGAACTGGAACAATAACACTCCAAACATGAGTTCTAAAGCTTGTTCTTTCCTGCTTAATATGTTTTAAGACTATCACATGCAAATTTAAAAAAATTAATATGGGGCGATCAGTTCCTGTACCAGAGAAATAAAAGACTTAACTGTTTAATAATTGCAGCTGAATTCACATCACCACGCTGCTGCCCTGCTCTCTGTCCAGGGCTGTGAATAGTAGAGCTGCACACAAACATGATATTTTGGTCTTTCAGATATTTATGCTCTACCATACCTTTTTTCCTCCACCCTCCTTGTCCTTTTGGTAATCTTACCTCAAGTCTCCTTTTTTCTTCCTCTTCCCTTCACCTTCACCTTTTTCTATACCAAGCTTTCTCACATAACACCTTTTTCTCAACTTTCACCCCAACTCTCAACCATGCCAATTCATTTTTCTTCCTATTTTCTTCATGTTTTCTATGTTAGAGGGCTTATGTATCCTCTGAAAGTAGTGACCCATGCAAAGCTCACACTCCTCTGCTCAGCAGAATGCCCCAGAAAATACCTAGAGATGTCTGAAGGCCCAAATCCACTACATCAACAAATGGGTAGAGCTTCTCACTCTCACATTATTTATGGACACAAACAAAAATCTCTCCCTGAAGAAGTGTTAGCACATCTTCAAGCTAAAGGTATACAGATACACATATTAGAAGTTATGACTGTAATACATCTACATTAGCTTTGAATTACTGACCATGTTTGGTATTCTCCCTCTCTGACCAATAGTTAGCAACAAGGAAAATTATGTTAACTTTTTGTTCGATATAGAAGAAGATGTTTAAATGAGCATAGGATTATGTTTTCTGTGTTTGGATAGAGGTTTCCTCAGACATACCATGAAATCTAAGGCCTCTCTGCTTTAATAAAAAGCCAGAACTACTCAAATTACCACAAGTGGAAACTCAGCTATCAGCAGATATTATCAGAGACAGCCAGAGAGATGGTAAGCTAAAATTTGCCTGCTGTAGTAAAGCTAGTGGCAATTTTTACAGTTTTACCTCCCTACCCTAGAAAATACAACTGGCAACTGTAGCTATTATCAGGGAAAACACCCCATATGAATATGTTAAATTAGAAAAAAAAGGCAGGAAATGTGGGGGTGTTTTTTGTCTGGTTGGTTTTGTTTTCAGGGAGGAGACACATAGTTTCATTTTTGAAGTGCAATGATACCTTAAGTAGTGTCCAAGGACCTTTTAGAAGCACACACTTTCCAAAAAAGTCCAGGAAGAGTTGATGTTTTCTTTTTCCTTTAAAAATAGCATTATTTTTCAGAAAATATGCATACATCTTTCGATGCTGTGCAAGTTCGAGGCAGTCCTAAAAGATGCAGACAGCAGATTCGGGGTATTGCAAATTCGGCTACCATTTCCTGGCTTCACTCTGTCTTCCTGCCTATTTTGCAACTGAGACAACCAACTGGATAAACCTAATGACAAATAAAATATGTGGAGAAATAAATGGTGCCAGATATTAGTTGTACTTAAGATGGAAATTCAGTA
Source organism: Pterocles orientalis (assembly GCA_011057875.1). Classification (NCBI taxonomy): domain Eukaryota; kingdom Metazoa; phylum Chordata; class Aves; order Pterocliformes; family Pteroclidae; genus Pterocles; species Pterocles orientalis. The sequence continues at coordinate 132,986 of WKFP01014812.1, forward strand.
CTTGTTAAAAAGAAAACTAGATATTCTATAAATTATAGTTAAAAAAAAACGCAACTGTCACGGGACTCACACTAGAAATTGTAAGACTTGAGAACACAGATATACCCATCCTTTTCAGCCAGACAGAGAAAGTAAGAAGGAATTTTTCACTGTGAGGGTGGTGAGACACTGGAACAGGTTTGCCCAGGGAAGTTGTGGATGCCCCATCCCTGGAGGTGTTCAAGGTCAGGCGGGATGAGGCTTTGAGCAACCTGGTCTAGTGGAAGGTGCCCTGCCCACGGCTGGGGGGTTAGCACTGAATGATCTTTAAGGTCCCTTCCAACTCTAACTATTCTATGATTCTGTTCTGGGGCCTTCGACAAGAACATTGCACCTGCCACATCTCCTCTAGTACACTAAGAAGGATCTGGCAACAGCGGCAATGTGCCATCTTGGGAAGAAAAATCATCCATCAGCTAGGCTGCTTCAGACCCACTTACAACCTGTGTTACTGTGCACGTGAAACGAAATCCTATTAGACTGCAGTGCCCAAATTCACAGCCAAACTTACTATCAAGTTTAAGCCCTTGTGTGCAAGTGAAAAACACCTGCAACATGGAATTGAGTAATTCTTTTACAATAAAGCTACATCTTGACTATGAAATATTTACTGCCCATTTCATGAGTCAAGAGTAGTTACAGGAGCACATTCTCACCAGAATCTCATGAGGTGTAGTTTTGGGGTTTTTTTTGGAGGGGGAATGGGGGGAGACAAAAAGCAAAAGCAATTTTTGACAGAGTAGCACAGTTTTATCTCCCAGAGCAGCAGTTCAGATTCCATATTTGCCCACAGTATTTTGCCTTACAGAAATCAAAATCCAAAGCATATACTCTCCCCAGAGGGCATTTTTAAGCTGATATTTTCTATATTACAGGACTGTCTTCATTTTTAAAGGATATTCAAAATGCTAGGTTTGATCTATAAAGCTTGGGCATATTTCAGCACAAGCTTCATTCTAATATTCTTCAGGGTCCCCTTTATTACAGTAATCCTAATTACTGTCAGTTTGAGGCATAGGAGGCTGACTAAAGAAGCAGCACCTTTTGGTGAGGGTGTCGCACACTATAAATATAAAATTATGTCTTCATTTCTCTCATGCTTTCCTTGGTTTATAACACCTCTGAAAAAGAAACGGAATATTTCACCCTCTAGAAAAAAGTTACATCCCATCTCTCAAAGTACAAACATTTTAAAAATTTTGTTTCATAAAGTGTTGATACAGGTAAAACCAGGAATTTAGGAAAAAAATATTTTCAGAGCTGCATGTTCATATAAACTGGCACATAAGCAAATTTTGGGAAGACTATATAGTACAGGCAGACTGTTCAAGTATATAGGACACTAGATATTGGCAGTTATGAAATACATTGCCCCTTTTTTCCATAGGCATTTGGCACATTATCCTCATTTTTAGGATATTTATATGATACTCGTAAATACATCTGAAACACCGGATTCATTTAATTTAACTTCACTCTAGCCATAGAAGTGAGACATTGCTAGTACTGTAGGCAGAGGAACAGAGATATTAACAGCCTGGAGTCCAGTGGCTCAAAAGGCACTTTTAATAGCTTTGCTATAGGAAAGATGTGCCAGCACAAGGATTTGCATCTAGGTCTCATACATACTAGATCAGTGTCCCAAAAACTGAATCACGCCTAGTCCTGCCCTGCTTCCTTCCCTGCATACCAGAATTCCAGCACAAAATAGTCCCCATCTAAGGCAAAGCAACAGAAAGCAGACACACCCGGTTGAACCAGGTCACAGGACAGCAGAGGTACCATGGTGGCACACTGCTCTGAGCAAACATGTCCTCCACTGAGATCCTTTTCATTTCAGCATTGCCTAGGAAGCTCTAACTTATCTGGCCTGTAACATTCTCCCCAACAAGCATCCTACAGGTCACGCTGCAAGTACATGAGGTATTGGTGCCACACAGCAAGGAGAAAGGGGCCAACTAAACTTTACACTTAAAATTGAGATTGACAGGTCTGATAGTGCATTTCTTCAGCTGTAACACCAATTCTCTTCTAATATAGTTTTTTCTGGAGTCTAGCAAAGTAAGGTTCCAGCTGACCACCTACTACACCAACAAAAAGATTTTTTTAAACCCATTTACCTTAACTAGGAATTAGTTCCTTTGATGTCCACATCTCAACTAACACAGCTAACAAAGCAAGCCTTGTTCATATTGATATTTTTTAATTATTCTTATTTATATCACTGTAGCCACTAGGAACTCTGGCCATGAATTAGAAGCCTATAATGTTAAGTAGTTACAGATTTTATCCTAGTATGTCTTACTACCAAAAAAAAAGAGTTATCTGAGGACAAATTCTTACTGTGAAATCATGTTATAAAGGTGATTGAGTAGTCTTTGTCTCTGACATTTTTTGCCTAGGGTAGGGTTCACGTAAGCATGTGCTCGGTAGAAAACAGTACTGAGAAACATGGGATTTTTTAAATTATATGGTATTACAATTGTTATTATAATATTTGACACTTTTAATTATGCAAAGCACAAAATGGTCTCTCCAACTCACTGCTGAACGGTTTTCAGTTTATGTTTACATAAACACAAATTAGTAAGCACTGACAGAAAGGACTTTGCTTACCACACAGCTCTGGTACACCAATTTGCAACTTGTATATACTTAGCTACGCAAAACCCCTCTGAAGTTCAAATTTAAAAGCCCAGGATCATATAAATGATGTCAGCTTTTTGACGAAAGCTTGTAGCATCCTGCAGCAACAATGGGACGACTTGATCAGAATGTTCACATACTAAAATTGTGGCACAGCAGGCCAGATCTAAAATCCCTTTAAACTGGAGCAAAATACTACAGCTGTAATTTATAGGTTGGGTTTTTGGGTTTGGTTTTGTTTTTGTTTTGCTTTTTTTTCCAATAAATAATTTCCTAATTCTATCTCAGTTCTGATAAAAAAATGCTTTTCCTCAGTCACATAGTTTCAAAAGATTAGGAAGAGACAACCAATTCTGGCTGTAGAGAGAATTTTTCCTTTGCTACAAAAGAACTGATCTATTTTTCTCTAGTTCTCTGGTTTGAAGCAAAAGAGAAAGTATTTATTCAAGCAATAGGAAAGGATTACACATGTAGATGGATTTACAAAACGTCAATCCTAGCAGGCTTCTGAAATTAAAAGAGCCTAGTGCATGGGGAGTGACATACTTTACACTAAGGGAAATGTCAAGCTGTGGAAAAACTATTCCAGAAGGTAGCTGTGAGTTAAGTAGAGAGTCCACTTGTCTTCTCACTTGATCCTCTCCTTAGAATTAAGGACTGAGCTTACCATTTTGAAACATGCAGAGTAGCAGCTATAAAAATCCACTACAAGAATGTTCATAGGAGATGTTTCTGCCTTTATGCAAGTTTAAGGGATTGTCAGAGGTCAGAGAGAACTGAACATCCCTGCTGAGTCACTTCTATGAAAGACATGCTGCAAAATAGTGTAGGTGTACTTACTCTTCTGAGACAGGACCACAAAAACCAAAAAGGAGTGGGGCAGCAAAAACAAAACCTGTTCAATATTGGCTCTTGTTAGGACTCAGTAACAGGGCCCAACAGCAATTTTTAACAGGTAAACAAGGATTTCCTGCTTAAGAAACAAACCATATTCAAAGATCTCTCCAATAATATTCCACCATTACTTACGACATTTAGGATAAAGAAGGTGTGGTAGATTGCCTGTCATACAGAAAAGAACAAGATTTTTTCTCTTTTTGTGAAACTGGGAAGAAACTGAATACACTTTAACGAAAAACAGAACTACTCCTTGGCAGATACAGAATGACACATACATCAACTCCTCCCTCCCCTGCTATCCAACATCAGTCCTCTCTCTCCATAGGTAAGAGCTACCTTCCCCCGGGAAGCAGCCAAAACACTGTTATTTCCTGGCAGGGTGCAGACTAATGAATCAGGGTAGGAGCATAGCTCCCATTTAAATGAAAGACTGGTCTGAATACCTTCCCAAGCTTTCAGAAATGCCGTGTTTTTGTTTAGGAAACTAACAAAACTTATTCTAGACCAGCTTTTAAATTCTGTAACTGTTAATATATGCAAAACTATGTTACATTTAGACCACATTAAAGAAAGACCTATCAGTGTAACAGCATCGAGACCCTAGTGTCTAAAGCAATTTTTTTAAAGAATCTGTTGTGTAAGAAAAGTACCTTCTTACATCCCTGCAGTGCATTGATGTTAAGAGTTGCTAGAAGTAAAAGAACTATTGAACTCAGTCCTGAACAGAGTTCACTGTGAACTGTAATCACAGCTGTACATCAGATTTAGTGCAAACAGTCTACTTGTGTAGGGCTACAAGAAAATTCATGCAATGTTTTTCTGCAGATACTCTTAGAAAAAAAAAATAGCCTCTGTAAGTACTAATTGAAAGCCTAATCAGAAGTAAATCAGGTAAACAATAAATACATTCCCATGGCATTCTATTATTGCTTGCAACAAATTGACACAATATTGCTTCCCAACACTATCATGAAGATAAAAACATGCAAGTTCAGCAGATAATTGCATCTCCCCAATTTCATAAGCGAGTCCAAGCAAAGGTGACTCACTAAGGATCAGGTCAAAGTGTGGGCAGACCCCAGGAGGATCCAGCCAAAATCCCTATGCCCTTAAACTCGAGGGTTCCATCACCTCTCTTGGGCAAACACCCAATTGAATTGCAGACAAGAACTGATAAAAGCAGGTTCACAGTCTCCCCAGCATTATTGCCAGCACAGGGAAGGTGGAAACTTGTCCCGGGTGAAAGGACAACCCTGCCCCTTTTGGCCCAGCCTACACAAGTTTTGCTATATAGCTGTGAGGCTACTGCCTGTGTCATGCAACAACATGCCTTTTTGGATTTTCTAATGCGATCAGATGTGCAAAGTAGAATTGTCATAGTGCTACATCTTAACACCTTCACTCCTGAGCAGACTAGTTTGGGAACACTGCAAAAAAACAGAAAGGTTTAATGACCTATAAGGGAAAATGGATTCTGTCACTCGTCAAAGTTAATTACCAGTTGAGTCTGGTAGACAAAGATGCACAAGTGCCTTACACAAAACCAAAGTAAAGTTACTAGCAAAGATTTAAAAGTGTCCAAATTAAAACAATGTAGAGTGAGTTGTATAAGATAGAAGTAAAGTAGAAATGGGATGAGTGAGAGTCCTCTTAGTGTAAATGCAGCATTGCTAGCAGTATCTAAAATGCTAGTAGGCTCTAAGAATTACTGTTTTTAGACAGCAGAGATCATAACTGCCTTTAATAGCAAATTATACTTTTATGTTTTTTAAAAAATAGAATAGTAATAATAGCCCTGTAAAGCCCGGAGAAACCCTTGAGACAACTAATCTGTAGAAAACAGCATTTCTAATACAAACGAAGAACCAACATTCATGTCTTCAGGAGGAAATCAGCCTACCAGAGTATATTCTGATGTGTTGCTTCTGAGCAACTGCTGGAGCATGCTATTTCTCTACCCTTAGTGTACGGGTCTGCAACTAGAGTTCACTCTGAGGTTACAGGTTTTTTCAGCCTGGCTAGAGACAGGTAATTACATGGGCTGCAAGCACATGCTTGCTATGACAATGGGTCACATTTCATTTGTCTTCTACTGCCCTGTATGCCCATTGTATGGGCAGAACTTAGACTACACACTACAGAGATGCAAGTACACAGGACAATACATTTTCAATGAAATTAGTATTTTTTTAAACCAAGCTTATTACAAAGGAAAGTGACAAACCACCAGAGCAATTCACATGCTTTCTGCTCTGAGTGATCCCACAATAGTAACACAATCTGTATCCAGGTTATCGGATGTTTGAAGCCGAAGCTGTAATTAAGTAACTGCTGCCTGGTGAAGCTGCAGGTTTAAAAAAAATATCCAGACCCAAGATCCACACTACAGCTGAAGTGCTTCTAGTAATTCTACCTTTGAGCAAGCTTTTAAAATTAAAATTAAATGAATTTACAACATGTCATTATTGCTAGACCTTATGGAGTATATACTTCACTGCCTACAGGGACAGCTTCAACCATTCTCAGCATTAAGTTGAATTAGTGTCCCAAAGTACCTACTCACCTCCTTCTTTTAGCAGGTTCAGGCACAAGGTCAAAAACAGAGATGAGCCACATGCTGTTTACAAGCCCCTCATCTGTCTGTCAAGTGGAGATCTTGAGTTTTATGTCTCCAAGGCTTATATCAGCCAACCATTATTAATTTAATTTATTAGAGGGAACAGTGAATGGTATGATTGAAATAATGTATAGCCAAGCTACTTTGACAATGCCCTATCTGCTTATTACAGGCAAACCTGTTCTAGTCACTACCTCTATACTGGAAGCTAACCTTTCCCTCTGGGATCACTTAATATGTGGTTATTTTTGTGTATTTCTTATCTCCCCTATAATGAAAACTTGCCATTCTTTTCTCTTAGCAAATCTGCATCTGCATTCTGTTCCAAGGTGTTTCCGCTCAACCCTTCCTTTTCTTTTCCTCTCTGCATCCTTTGGGGCTTTTTGTACTTTCCCAGCCTTTAGAAGTTTAATCAATTTGCTTCCATGAAATCTGGGAGAAAGTTAAGAACTTTAAAGAGAGAAAGAATGTGACCATAACGTAAGACTGAAGTTTGTGTCCTTCCCAACCTGGGGACCATAGATTATAATAGCTGCTTTTCTATCTAGATCTTGCATCAGATTCTAAGACTTGTTACCAGTAAATTCAGTCTCTACAGTAGTCAAATACTACTGTTCCTGGAACTCTTCATGATGGTTCATCAAGCTGGACAATGCACTTTTTGTATTAACCATAGCCTACTCTTTAAAAGGTAAGTCAGTGCAGATTATCAAGGAGCCAACAGTCAAGTCTATGCATTACAAATAATTAGTAAGTCTTAAAAAAAAAATAATGCTAATTACATGTTTCTATTTTAAGGGACCAAGGAGAACACACGCTTCCAAATGATGCACAGTAACATGCACAACGACTATTTTAACTTTCTCTGCCTTTCCAGCTATCTTTATCAATAGTGCCCTTTGACTTTTGCATTGAGTGTCCTTTTTTTGGTTCTGAATTTAGAGAGAAGTTTTGATAGCAATACTTATTCAACACTTACGAGTAAGAATAAAAGTACTAAACAAATTTAGGAACACATATGAATTACTCTCACTGTCACTTAAATATGCTGTACTTCATCACTTAGCTACACCACAAAACCAAGCTGTATTTCAGTCATCATACTCTGCTAATTCAAACAGTTCAGCATTACAGACACCCTCTTTAGAGGGCTCTGGAATGAGATTGTTCAGTAACTACTTTCTGATGTAGATCTTTCTTTGACATCTGAAATAATTTATCACCACATTGCAACTAGCCTCCAGAACAGAGTTTTTGTACAGAATTATAATCTCTGCACAAGGATACCATCTACGTACTCATTATTTTGACTGTTCTCCAGAGCACAGGTGTCATCACCTGAAAAAGGCTGTTGCTGAATTAGACCTGTTAGTCATTTCAGATGTAACCTCAATATGGTTTTATTAGTACAATGGACACTTAAAGCAGCTTATGTTTGTATACTATTCTAGGGTTGTCTGATTTAACATTCTGTATATAAACTCTCAATAATTTGGAGTGAACATCCCCCACTGATGATAAACAGCTGGCTAACAGAAGTGTATTTTCTGAAACTAAGAGTATTACATCTAGGCATCTAGAGCAAAGGACTAATGAAACATCAAGAATTATTCAGATTGTACAGGTTTTTAAAAATCCTCAAATAAATATTTGAAAGTGCATGAATGACAATTTTAATCTTCTCTAGATGTTTTGCTTTAAGAAACGTCTGAGTTTCTTCTATATTAATTAGATTACAATTAACTACATTAACAATAGCAAATTCGCCTGTGGGTAGAACTTGCAAAAATCATCTGTTATTGTAACCCACATGAAACCACACATACTCAATCTCTGACATTTTGTAGAAAAAATTCCTGAGGCTGTACTAGCTTTATTGCTACAACTGCAGAGTTCATAAAGCAATGTACATTAGTTAAGATAATTCCAGTGTCATGCTGAAACTCAGACATAGATCTAAGGAACAAGATAGTTTTAAAAGTGCTGATAGCTTATTGTAAAACAACACAAGAGGTAAAAGGAAAAAGGCCCTTTTTTCCTCCTACTGTTTGCTAAGACTGTCATCGAAAAGTCTGATTTAATCACCTGCACAATACACATGCTGTGTTCACCCTCTTGTCAGTATTTCCCAAGGGCTGGGGCACTAGGATGTTAGTCAGTCTAACCACATACAGATGTGGTTAGATCAGACAGATGTAACCCTGACTTAATCTCTCCTAGATATCCTTAGCCAGCTGGGCTCCTAGAATTCATTTTGAAGCACCAACAGTACTATTATCCACTTAATAAATTTTTAACATCAAGATTGACCAGTAAATTTCATGATTGTTCAGTAGAAATTGGATTGAGAAGATATAGGAAAATGAATAAACATTATAAGCAATGCAAAATATATAGCTAATAAAGAAATTTGAACATTGGGAATCAGCAGTAACACAGTAATCTTGTTTTAGGAACTATATTCCTATATTAGCAAAACACTGAATCTTCTGGCACCTAACTGTCCAAAATGAGCCTTCAATGAGCAAGAAACAGCTACATACAAATGGTGTGTGTCCATGGCAATTCAAAAGTGATTTACAGCTTTGAAACAACATGGCATCATAGTTCTACTGCTTAAAATAGCACAGACTACAATTTTCTTTCATACCCCCTTGCTCTGAGTGTGCTTCACTCTTCCTACCACTAAGTCATATGAGAATCCCTCATGATGTTGAAGTGCACAGGTCCCACCATTCTCATAAAACATCCAATGAAGTAGTGATTGATTCCACAAAAGCGAGGCATGGGTGCTGGGGACTAGCTTTGGGTGCAGGACAACAGAGGCACAATACCAGACCCTGGCTGCTACACTTTTTTCAGAAACTAATCTGTGGATGAACAGAGATTTTAATTTTTCCACTTCATTTCTCAGCTTCCTAGGGCTCCTGACATGACCCATACATTCAGTGTCAAGGAAAAACATGAGTATTTTAATGTTAAGGTCTTGTCTATACTGAAGATTTGCCCAGGCTTAAGTCACCTCCATACTTAGAACAGACAGGCATGGAGGTATAGCAGGGGGGAAGCTCCCCTAATGCAAAGCACGAGAGGCAGCAGCTTTGCCTGCACTTAGAAACTTTATACTAGCACAAATTCGCAGGCAGACTAAAACTCCAGTGTAGACAATACTTAAGGAATTTCTGTGGATTTTTTCCCCATATTTGGATTTTTCATTCAAGTTACTCTTTCATGTCTAGCAAATCCTTGAGTCCTTATCTGTTACTTCATAATACTTACTAGCAAATGATCAAAAGGCATAAAATAAAAATTTAAATAAGGCCATAGCAAATCTATTAGGCTATGGCACACAAATTAAATCAACTAAATGGGAGAGGAGAGAATTAGTTATGTTGGCAAATTGTCTTGGACATTTATTTTGAAAATTAATACCAGTCATTCAAACTAAAGACTGCAACATTATCACATGCATTATGCACCGCTCTCAGCTTTACCTCATAGTGCTATTAGCCTAAAAAGAAAACGTGGGGTTTAAAACCACTTTCTTATTGTGTGCCATGACGGCTGATTTATAACTGCAGTTGCAGGAGGTGAAATCTTAGTAACCAAAGCTAGAAGATTCAGTCTCATTCCTATACAGAGGAGGAAAAACTGAGCAACAGAACTCTTAATAAAACCCACTAGAACAGTTCCCTCACCATAACAAGATTCCTTGCATATTCTAATTCTTCCATGGTCAACCTTTTTAAAAATTATTTTCAAATATGAAGGCATTTTATAAGGTAGCTCTGACTCTTCAGCTGGTAGTGACAGAAGGTGTTAATGTACTCCTTGTAAGTGAACAATGACAGCAAATATAATTCAAAAGTAAACACATACATTTTTCAAAGGTACAAAGTGTATTGGAAATCAATAAGATGAGGGCAACACACACGTCTATTACACTGCTGAAAATCTTCTTAAAATGTTTTAATGAAAGGAGAACATATTTTGAAGAGAAAAATACTTCTCCATAAACAAAGGAAAACTGGAAAGAAGACATTAAAAAGATCCAAAACCTGCATCTCTGATTTCATGATAAAATAATGGTTATTGCTAAGAACATAGGAGAAGAGTCAGAGATCCATGTCACATTTTTTATTTCCAGAGTTAATGTTTCTCAATTTTTTTAATCCTTTTACTTCGTTTTTGGTGGCATATATTACTCGTCCTGCTCCTCTAATGTAGCCTTTTCACACAAATCATTTTCAAGTAGATCAGTCCTTGTTGAAGCTGATGATTATCACTTATAAGTGAACAGAAAATATGGCCATAAAAACAAACTTCTTATGAGCATTCTCTTGATTTGTCTACACTGCATGTGTGCTTGAGAAATACATAATCAGTTTATATTCCTGGTCACATAAAGAATACACTAACATGACAAACAAAAACTGTTTTTACTGAAAATATTTGAGAGTGAATCTGTCAAAGAGACCCAGCAATTGTAATGAATAAGTAAGGAAGTAGATAATGACCAGATGTGCTGGTTTTGGCTGGAATAGAGTTTTCTTCATCATAGCTAGTATGGGGCTACGTTGTGGATTTGCACTGAGAATAATGTTGGTAACACAATGATGTTTTTGCTGTTGCTGTTACAATTAAGCCAAGGTCTTTTGCAGCTTCTCATACTGCCCCTGCTCTCCCAGCTTCTCTATAAGAAGCTGGGAGGGGACACAGCTGGGACAGCTGACCCCAACAGACCAAAGAGATATATGATATATGATGCCATCCTCAGCATATAAAGCTGGAGGAAGAAGAAAGAAGACAGGGGAAAGATGTTTGTATTGATGGCATTTGTCTTCACAAGTAACCGTCACATGTGCCAGAGCCCTACTTTCCCAGAAATGGCTGGACACCTGCCTGCTGACAGGAAGCAGTGAACTAATCCCTTCTTGTTATCTCAACCCACAAGTTTTCTCACTTTTACCCTTCCAATTCTCCCCCCATCCCACTGCAGGGGAGTGAGTGGGTAGCTGTGTGCTGCTTATTGCCTGCTGGGGTTAAACCACGGCACCAGACCTAGAACATATTTCAGCATTTAAATATATTCTTAAGTTAGGTTTGGGGTTTCTTTCCACAAGGCACTGCAACATAATGAGCTTATTCTGTAGATTCTACACCTAAAAATAGTGTTCTTTCTTAATTAAAGACAGAAAAATAAGAGTGAGGTGTGTGTATGTATCTATATATAAAGTATACATACATATAGTTCACAAGTGCAAAGAACTTTGTTCAGCCTGGAGAAGAGGTTGTTCTTCTTCCAGGGGAACCTTATAGTGACCTTCCAGTAGCTGAAGGGGACCTACAAGAGAGATGGGGAGGGGCTTTTTACAAGGGCATGTAGTGACAGGGCAAGGGGTAATGGATTTAAACTGGAAGAGGGTAGATTCAGACTAGATATAAGAAAGAAATTTTTCAGTGTGAAGGTGGTGAGGCACTGGAACAGGTTGCCCAGGGAAGCTGTGGATGTCCCATCCCTGGAAGTGTTCAAGGCCAGGCTGGATGAGGCTTTGAGCAACCTGGTCTAGTGGAGGGTGTTCCTGCCCATAGCAGAGCAGTTGGAGCTAGATCTCTAAGGTCCCTTCCAACCCAAACCATTCTATGATTCTATGAAAATAAAGTGGTAATACACTATATAATACTATATGACGTCAGGGCTCTTATCTGAAGTTCATTCTATTCTGCAGCGAATAGATAAACAATAAAAACAACTCTGAGGCATTCCTTGTTTCTGGTTCAACGTGGTGTGTGTGTGTGTGTGTCCAAAAAAGTCCAGCTTATTGCTCCACTATTTTATTTACGCCACGAAGCTGAATTTTTGTGGTCTTATGGTGAAGGCACAGGACTGATGCTGAACAACAGGAGCATTTGCTCTCATCCTCTACATTCTATTGGGGGTTATTTACTTCTACTTCAAGGTACGTCTACCACCTACAGTAAGGTGCTCAAGTCTTAGAAAAAAATTCTATCCATCATTAAGACATGAAAGATAACCTTTTCTCTTCAAAATAGGACCACTATAAATCATCACTTAGACTGTTAGAAGGAAAAACTGAACGAGGTGTTTGCTGGAAAGATTAGTGGTAGTCTCTTTGAATGTATCACAAAATCTAGGCAATCCTCATTAAAACCTTAAGCTATTCCTGTTTTAAGATGCTACCCAAATAGCTCTGTTAATGCTTTCTAAGATCTGCTCCTACTGTATTGGCTATTCCTTTTTATGTATTCACAATTCTGCATCTACCACACCTGTTTAGCTTGTATATCCTGGAGATATTATCTGTACTTGCCATTAGATACTCCTCTCTGAGATAATAACCTGCAGATTGTAAAGAAGGAACTCAGTATAGCAGAGTAGAATTGTATGGACACAGCTGATGACATTAAGTTTTTGATTTATAACAAAATCAGAAAGCTTCAAGGTTCTTTCCATTGTGTTATGCACTTTGTTTTGCACCACACAGAAGCTGCAAGCGTTATCTAGAGATATTTTCCCATACACCTTGAAAGCAAGAGTCCAACTGCCATATAGCTCACTGTCCAAAACTAATCCAATAACCTAAGGCTTTTCAAAGGAGAGTACTACTATCATTTTTTGTTAATTAGCCAGCTACAAGATGGAACTAGATCTAGATATTCTGCTTTAAGGCGACATAGAGAGTCTCGTTTATCGAGCATCTACTCGCACATCAAGAGCCCTGAGTTACAACATAAGGCACAGGGTTTAAGAGCCTGGTTCACAAGCGCCCATAGGCCTTAAGAGGCCACAGAACAACTCTGTGAAGAGCAGTTCAATTGTACAACACAGTAAGGGAAGCAGATGCATCAAAAAAGAGATTTTTTTGTTATGAGTAGTTAACCATATCGTTAAATATCCTAGCTTATTACCATCAGTATCCCAGTATACCATTTTTAATCCATTATTTAGTTGTTCTTATTGATCACAAGTATTCATTAGTGGCCAGCCACACCCTCTGGGATTCCTACTAAATGCTTATCTGCAAATTTATATATTCCAGTCCAAAGCCAGCTGCAAAAAGCTTTACTATTACTATTGAATTTGATTAATTTGAGCTCCGTAGTCAAACTCCAGCGTTCTGAGACACGGTAACCTGCTACTACTTTCTGAACAAAGCCATTTGTAGAAATTATTCACCTACAAATATAGCAAGTATGAGAGACTATCCAGCCATAGGCCTCACTCAGGACTGCAGACATTGCCCAGTAGGTTTTAGAACAGATCAGCCTGGCCCAGGCCCAGCCAGGCCAGGCCAACCCAGCCCAGCCCGGGCCAGGCTCGGCAAGGCCAGGCCAGGCCAGACCAGCTGAGTCTGGGCCTGGCCAGCCCAGCCCAGTAAGCCCGGGCCAAGCAAGCCCGGGCTAGGCCAGCCCGGAATATCCCAGCCTGGCCCGGCCCAGGCCGGCCCAGCTCAGGCCAGCGCAGGCCAGCCCAGCCCAGGCCAAGCCACCCAAGCCCAGCCCATCCCAAGCCAGCCCAGCCCAGGTCAGGTCAAGCCCGCCCAGCCTGGCCCAAACCAAGTCATCTGGCACAGACAGGGTGCCGCCAGGCAAGGCCAGGCCAGCCCAGGCCATGCTAGCCCAGACCAGGATATGCCAGCCCAACTCATCCCAAGAAAGCCAAGCCCAGGCCAGCCCAGCCAAGTCCATGCTAGCCCAGAAAAGTCCATCCCAAGCTCGCCCAAACAGGCCAGCCTGGCCCGGGCCGACCCAACCACCCAACCAGACCCGCCCAGCCCAGGCTAGCCCAGCCCAGGTCTGGAGAGCCCAGCCAAGGCCAGGCCAGGCCAGCCCAGCCCACCTCGGGTCAGGCCAACCCAGGCCAGGCCAGGCCACGCCAGGTCAGACCGGGCCTGGCCAGCCCAGCGCAGCCCGGGCCAGGCCAGGCCAGGCCAGGGTCATGCCAGGCCAGCCAGGGTCAGGCCAGCCCAGCCCCGCCCAGCGAGGGTCAGCCCAGCCCAGGCCAGCCAGGGCAAAGCCACGCCAGCCTACCCAGGGCGAAGCCAGGCCAGCCCAACCAGGGGAGGCCAGGCCAGGCCAGGCCAGGGTCAGGCCTGACCAGCAAGGGTCAGGCCAGAGTGAATCCAGGCCAGCATAGCCAGGGTAAAGCCAGGACAGACCAGTCAGGGGAGGCCAGGTCAGCCCAGGCCAGCTCAGCTTGGGACAGGACAGCCTGGCCTGCAACAGGACAGCTCAGCCCAGCCCAGTCACCCAGCCAAGGCCAAACCAGCCCCGGCCAAGCCAAGCAAGCCTGGCCCAGCCCAGTATAAATCAAGATAAGCCAGCCAGGGCCAGGCCAGCCAGGACAGGCCGGGCCAGACCAGCCCGGACTAGACCAGCCCAGCCAATCCCAAGCTACCCTAGCCAATCCCAAGCTGGGACAGCCCAAACCAGGCAAAGCAACCTCTGCCCGGCCCAGGCTAGGGAAGGCTAGCCCAGCCCAGGCCAGGCCCGCCTCAGGCCCGCCCACACCAGGCCTGGACTAGGCCAGGCCACCTCAGCTCAGCCTAGGCCTGGCCCAGCCCAGCCGAGGCCAGCTCAGGCCCAGATCAAGCCATCCCAGGCCAAGCCAGGAAAACCCAGCCCAGCCCAGCCCAGGCCACACCGTGCCAGCTCTGCTAGGGCCAGCCCAGGCCAGCCGAGCTCAGCCTGGACCGGCCCAGAGTCGGCCAGCTTAGGCCAGGCCAGGCCTGCTCGGTCCAAGCCAGCCCAGCCCAGCTCAGCTCAACCCAGCCCAGCCCCGGCCAGCTTGGGCATGCTCAGGCCAGGCCAGCCTATCTCGGCCCGGCCCGGCCCAGCCCAAGCCAAGCTATGCCAGGCCTGGCCAGGCCCAGTCCAGCCCAGCCCGGCCCAGCACAGGCCACGGCAAAGCCCAGCCCAGACCAGGGCAAGCCCCGCCAGGGCTGGCCTAGGCTGGCCTAGCTCAGCCCAGTCCACACCAGGCCAACTTGGACTGGGCCAGGGCAGCCCAGCCCAGCATAGGCTAGTCCAGCCCAGACTATCCCAAGCCAGCCAAGCCTAGGCCAGGCCAGCCCGGGCCAGCCTATCCCAATCCAGCCCAGCACCGCCCAAGCCAAGCTAGCCTGGCCCAGCCCAAGCCAGACAAAGACATCCCAGTGAAGCCCGGGCCCAGGCAGGACAGGCCATGCCAGGCCAGACCAGACCAGACCAGACTAGGCCAACCTAGCCAATCCCAAGCCAGCCCCAGCCAAGCCAGCCCAGGCTAGGCCAGCCCAGCTCAGGCCGGCCGAGCCCGGCCCAACTCGAGCCCGGGCCAGACCAGCTTGAACCCGGGCCAGGCATGAGCGGCCCAAGCCAGGCCAAGCTGCCCCAGCACGGGCCAGCCCAGGCAGCCCAGCCTAGTCAGCCTAGGCCAAGCCAGCCTGGGACAGCCCAGCCTGAACCCGGGCCGAGCCAACCCAACCCAAAACAAGCCAGACCAGCCCAGCCCCTCCCAACTCAGACCAGCCTGGGCCAGCCCAAGACAGGCAAGCCCGGTCCGGGCCCATTACAGGCCAGGCCAGGCCAGGCCGGGCCCATGCCAGGCCACCACAGCCAGTCCAGGCCAGGCCAGGCCAGCCCAGCCAGGGCCAGGGTAGGGCAGGGCAGGCCAGCCAGTGCCAGGCCAGGCCAACCCAGCCAGGGCCAGGCCAGGCCAGGCCAACCCAGCCAGGGCCAGGCCAGGCCACCCAGCCCGGGCCAGGCCAAGCCAGGCCAGGTTAGGACAGCCAGGGCCAGGCTGGGCCAGGCCAGCACAGGCCAGGCCTGCCTGGGCCAGGCCCACCCAGAGCACCCAGGGCCAGGCCAGCCATGGTCAGGCCAGTCCAGGCCAGCGAGGGCCAGGCCAGGTCAGCCCGGCCAGGGCAAAGCCAGGCCAGCCCAGTCAGGGGAGGTCAGGTCAGCCCAGGCCAACTCAGCTTGGGACAGGCCAGCCTGGCCCATGCAAGGACAGTCCAGCCCAGTCAGCCCAGCCAAGGCCAGGCCAGCCCCAACCAAGCCAAGCTAGCTTGGCCCAGCCCAGTCCAAACCAAGACAGCCCAGCACAGACCAGGCCTGCCAGGACAGGACAGGCCGGGCCAGGCCCGACCAGCCCGGGCTAGACCAGCTCAGCCAATCCCAAGCCACCCTAGCCAATCCTAAGCTGGGACAGCCTGAACCAGTCAAAGCCACCTATGCCTGGCCCAGGCTAGGGAAGGCTAGCCCAGCCCAGGCCCAGTCACGCAAGGCCTGGACCCAGCCAGGCCCACCCCTGGCCTGTCCAGGCCAGGCCTGGACCCGGCCAGGCCACCTTAGCTCAGCCTAGGCCTGGCCCAGCCCAGCCCAGGCCAGCTCAGGCCCAGATCAAGCCATCCCAGGCCAAGCCAGGAAAACCCAGCCCAGCCCAGGCCATACGTGCCAGTTCTGCTATGGCTGGCCCAGGCCAGCCGAGCTCTGCCTGGACAAGCCCAGAGTCGGCCAGCTTAGGCCAGGTCAGGCCTGCTTGGTCCAAGCCAGCCCAGCCCAGCTCAGCCCAGCCCAGCCCAGCCCAGCCCCGGCCAGCTTGGGCCTCCTCAGGCCAGGCCAGCCTATCTCGGCTCGGCCCAGCCAGCCCAAGCTAGGCTATGCCAGGCCTGGCCAGCCCAGCCTGGCCCAGCACAGGCCAGGCAAAGCCCAGCCCAGACCACGGCAAGCCCAGCCTGGGCAGCCCAGCCCAAACCAGCCCCGCCACTGCTGGACCAGGCTAGACTAGCTCAGCCCAAGACACACCAGGCCAACTTGGACTAGGCCAGGGCAGCCCAGCCCAGCCCAGCATGGGCTAGTCCAGCCCAGCCCATCCCAAGCCAGCCAAGCCTAGGCCAGGCCAGCCCGGGC